>JAOUZG010028144.1:1930388-1968013 GCA_026289955.1 Argiope argentata
ATATATATATATATATATATATATATATATATATATATATATACCAACAGAAATGACCTTCCCAAAACACCGCACACATTCTAATAAATTTGTCTCTCCAGAAAACGCCTTGCATGGCATTGGCTTACAATAGTTACGAAACATTAACTTTTGGCTTGAATTTTCATTTTTACTTAATGTATCGGCGTGTCTTTTCACATATAATCCCTATAAGGGGGTAATAGTATTAGAAAATCAAATTTGTGTTTTGGACATGGTTTTCTCAATCGATTAAAACAAAGATTTGACACAAAATTGCTCTCATGTTCACAAAATCCCATAAGAAATGTAATGTATTTAAGTCATTGCGCTTTTGAAATATTGCGTTTACAGGTTTCGGAAAGTTCAAATCGACAGGCAATCAATCCATTATTGGATTTTGTTCAAAATTTGACAAATGTCATCAAAAGGATGTTTAATCTATCCACCGAATTTTATATATCCAGTTCTCTTCATTTTGTAATTATCGTTTTAACTTATATTTGAATAGTTCGACAGACGACTTGCTCTGAATAAGAAATCTACAAACATAGTGTAAGGATTGTATACAAAATTTCATATGTCTAGGTTCAAAGCGTTTTTGAGTTATCTCTGCCACAGTCAGACAGACAGACATTTTCCAAAAATGTGTCTTTCGAATTCAGAGAAGTATAAAAATCGAAGAATCGTCGAAATCTCGAGTTTTTTTTTCTTTGCTGTTTCTATGCTCTCTCTCTCCACAACGTGAACAAGAAAGCAATAAAGGCTAATATTGACTTTCATTATTAGTAACGATAAGAAAGACTACTTGTCTAGTTGATCATTTTTCCTCAACAAAAGTGCCCAAATTCTTTAGATATTACTTTTGTTATTGTTATTATTATTTGAAGAATCAGTCACATGTTCACTTTTCTTTCATAACTGATTTTCTTTTTCCACAATAGATTTCTTTTTGAGAATTCTAAATACACGTTTCGTTATTTTTTGGCCATCTTGAAATATTAACACATATTCACTGAAAAAAGGGTTTCTCCACATCATTTATAAATGTTTGCAATTAGATTATTATGGCACGAATCGGACTCTGCTAATAATGTAGACTCGAAAATGATATCATGATGTTTTGAGTACAATGTTTGGCAACAGATAAATCACTTATGTCAGGAAACCATTATTCAGCAATCACCTGAAAAGATAGGTATGTAGGTTTCACAAAAGCAAGTACGTTTTCTCCAACAATCTTCTTCGGCGAAGTACATCTCAGTGTAAATAAGGAGAAATCCTGGGAAAGGTGATTTACCACACTCTTCTGCATACACCTCTAAACAAAAGAAATCCTTTTAGGTAATCATTAAGCTGAAGAAACTGTTCTGCTATTCATGGGCGTGATTTGTTAAGGATCCTTCAGACAGTAGTTTGAAGAAGTAAGTAGTGATTGCTAATGTATATGCATCTCGGTTATCTTCTATAAGCGGCGTAACGTGATAAAATGGCACCCGGAACATTTTATTGTTTTTTCACCCTTGATCTTATCTGGCTTTAACATGAAACATAAATCTTTATATTGACATTCAAATAAAATGCTACAAACTATCATTTCTCCCATATCATAAATCTGTGCACTTAATCTAAAAACTGTTGCATGTCTTTTGAAGAAATTCGATTTATGTAATTAGTGGTTGAACCGTATAAAAGGTCTAAACGAATCAACATTTAATTGTGTTCTCAGCACAAATAAAACGCATGTTGCCCACAAAATTTTCAAAACAATAAATACTTAGTGCCTTTTTGATAATCTGAATCTTCCATCCTAGTGTTAAATAAAATCTTCCAAAAGGCATCTATGAAAGGAATCCAACAAACTGGATAATGGGAAACGACACTTTATTCGCAAATAATCCAAGAATCACAGTGCATAACCAACAAAAGCATGACCATGATGTGCTCACAGAACAGCACTTTTAGAAATGAACAGCACTCAAGTAGACAACAAATCTCTTATTAAATAATAGAACGATCGGAGTCACTTGTACGTAATACACAAGTAACACGATCCCACAAAATCACCCCAAAAAGAGAATCGAGGCTTCTTATGACCCCTTGCCTTATATAGTCTCCTGATTTTCTCAGAAGAATTCTCGGACTCCTGTTCCTAAAAGAGATAAAACTGTAATTCTCGTATTTCCTAAAATTTCACTTTTTTGACGAAAAATACTTACTTTATCGTCCACTCACCAAATGGTCACTAATTTGTCACCAAGATTGGGAGTCATTCATTTACACAGCCCCCATTAAGAATGTCTCAAAAATCTTTCGAAGTAAATTTGAACAGGAAGTAACACACTCTCAGGAGAAGATAACTGAAAATTTAGTCTCGCGGAATATTAGAGGAATCTGTCTTGATAAGTTAGGAAATGGCACCATCATTGTGTATATTACAACACTATTACCTCTTTACTGTTTGCTCTCTATTTTGCATTACTACCTTTCTCAGCAATTATTAAAGGGAACCGCATTTCGCTAAGAATTAAAGTATCCAGACACATTTTTATTAAATCATGATGTTTTTTGCGATTCTCAAACAATGTCCTTTAATCGTTGCATATGCGTTTCCGACCCATCAATTTTTCTTAGTTCTAAATAATCTATAAACCTCATATAAAAGTCTATAGGTACCGTTTCGAATGATTATTTTGACAAATATTCGATATCGCTGTCCTTCAATATCAATCGCACAGTTTTTATTTGGAATCGAGATTGGAAACCGTTTTGGAACACTCTATTTAACTTGTATCCTATGAAGAGACTATAAAAGACGAGGTGATCATACGAGGAGGCGATATTTTCTATAGAGCTCTGATCGCAGGACCAGATCTCTATTTGGTTTTAATGCGTGCTATAACTCTTACTTTTTTAGCCGTTTACTATCTGCTTATATTATTAATGTCTATAAATATTATGCATACCTTGGCTGTGATTCTGCCATCTATTCTCCGCGTTTTTTCGAATATTCATAGAATAATGCAGTCTTCCGTTATCCAGTTTGCTAGACATTCTTTACCGCCCACACACTGGGCGATATAAACAGCACTATACTTTTGCTTTCTTTTGATTTCATGTTTGTAGGAAGGTAATTTGCAACTAAACTTTTACAGCCATTTTTACAACACATTTTTGAGATTGTAATAAAATGAATGTTTTACGCTTTTACATCATATTTTGATACCATAAAAGAACTATCCCAACTCTATCTGACCATGCATAGTAAGCTGAATGTTCTCTGCCAAGAACTACGCTTGAGTCTTATTATATCGCCAGCAACGATAAACTCTCCAGAGGAGATATGTCCCATCATTGGAATTCAAGTAACACGATCCCCCACAACCATTTTACTCAATAAGGAAGAGATAAACATCGGCATATCGCAAGATTTTAATCTTAATTTTCGGGGTGGACCCCTGTATTTTGTCACGGGTTTTTTATCTGACTCCATTGTAATAACTTGATAATGTCCGATAAAATAAAAGGGTAGGGTTTACAGACATTTTCTTTATTTACAGTCTTATGTACATAAAAACAATTCATTCTCATCTAGGTATACATGACGGATAATATTTACATCTCAGTTGACAGTTATGCATGAACAGTTCCTCTGTTAATTTCGGAGAAACACCCTCACAAAAAAGTTAACACGCTGTTAGCACATCAGACTACTACAGGGGTAGCTCAAGGAATCCACCAATCTTCATCGGGTAGATCTTAACTCAGACACCCGATTCACACGAAGCTTCTCCCACCTCTTTCAAAACGACGATCCTCCGAAGATTCTGAAGAGCCACTCTTCCAAAAATGTCGCATTTTATTTTCTGTCAAATTTTCGCCTTTCATTTGCACATTGGTGTATTTAAGCTCCCTATTACCCAATAGCTTTTCAGAATGAAAAAAAGCTCAATGATCTCCAGTTAACCGTGAGAATGTTCGTTAATGATCTACCCTCGCAGCTGACCTTCCACAAAATAAAATAAAGATTTATTTTCGAATGGTTTGACATTTTTCCCCTTTTAAGATACGATTTATTTCCTTGGAACGAAGAAAAAGCATACGTGGTTCTTTATCTGACCTCAATTAATGATGACTCGATTAGGGAAGAGAATCCCCCAACTGGTAATCTGGAGGTACTTAACAATGTTAGGGTGCTACACAGTTGACGGCACAGCTGACCAGAAATACCGAGTGTGAGAACCAGGGAACTTTACAATTGCCTACTGGTATCTCAGAGTAAAGGAGTTGAATCTTTACACCATTATCAACCAAATTTTATATATTACAATTTTGTTAATAAGATTTCTTTCCTACTTTTATTTGGCTATTACTTATCACATTTACATGTATTCAAAAGGACATACCGAAAGGTGGTCAACTTATTCATGGATTTACATCAAAATTTGACGGATTTTCATTTAAAATGCTAAAAGTGAATATCGAATTGCATCCATCTAGCTCTTTAGCCCTCTGCAGTCCGAAAAATAATTAGATACAAAATTATTCATCTAATACAAAGATGTGTTTATTTCTATGAAAAATAAATATACATAATTCTTTTAAGTCGAATTTCTTTGAAAAATTAACATTCATATCTTAACTATTATGTAGGCGTTTTTAACAATTAAATTTGGAAAATGAATAAATAAATAAAACATCAAAATGAAGCACAATCTTGAATGGTGAGTCAGACGTACCATCGGATTGAAAAGGTTTAAGTCTTCTTGTTACTTTGTTCTCTTGCATTTTAGACTGACTTCTTAAGTGAATTTCGTTCAAATTTAATAGAAATTTACAAAACACCACTTAACAAATTTCATATGTATAGTTCTAAAAGTTTTTAAATTCTAGTGTTCACAAAGAGAAAAACATCATTCCATTTTTATTTTATTTCATTTTATTTCGAATTCAGAAAAGTAGGAGGCATGGAAATTTTCGTCGAAATGTCGGGAGTATTTTTTAATTATGGTTGTAATAGTTTCTTTTTGTACGCTTCATGCATGAAATAGTAAAAAAGAAATAATAAATACTGTGAAGTCTGACAGCTACGCTGTCCTTGTATTCTTCTGCAAGATGCACATGGCGCAGCTTGGCCAAAAATGACTTTTGGGTCATAAAACAGCAAATTCAACTCAACTCTGCAAGATGCACAATGGATTCTATTATTGATTCTCTCTCATTCCTAAGATCCTTTTTGTTTGCGTTCTTCAGAATAGTGGAATAGTTTGTCTTTCAAAGACAAGAAAAATTCCCTACTTCCTTTAAAAACAGCTATAAAAGATTTTTCTGCTTAGCTAATAGTTACTAAGCAAATGTAGGCTTGGTCATTCTTTGAGAATTTTTAGAAAACCTCCTCTCCCAATCCATCT
This sequence comes from Argiope argentata, assembly GCA_026289955.1. Lineage (NCBI taxonomy): Eukaryota > Metazoa > Arthropoda > Arachnida > Araneae > Araneidae > Argiope > Argiope argentata. The sequence goes on from JAOUZG010028144.1 coordinate 1,935,818, forward strand.
CTAACGAATAAAGCACGATCCATGAGTATTCAATTAATTATACTTAATGAAAGGAAAGGAATTTAGCAATGACATCTAGACGAAAGATGCAGGCTATGTAGCTCCATTGGAAGGCTATTTGTGTCCTTTCCATATTGATAAACTTAAATTGGCACTGGCATTGCATGTAAATCACATCAACGTGGATCTCACTTTGCTAAACTAAATTTGCATTTTATGCATAGCTTTTTTCTTGAATCCTTACATAAAATGGTCTAACGATGCATTTTTCCAAAATTAATCTTTTTTTAAGCAGTATTCATCATTATTCCTTAATATATTTGCAGTATCTAAGATACTACACGAAGCGATTGAATCCATGTCAAGTACCTATTGTAGCTGATATGGTTATATACCATGAACAAAGCTTATTTCATGTTATTTGTAGTGAACAGTTTAGTTCAATACAGAAACGCACAATCATAGCGATAGATGACTTAAGATTTTAGGTATATTCATGGCGAACACGGGTCGATAAGCAGTTCGATGGATATGTGTAGCCATTAGACGTGCCGCGATCCTATACGATCCATGTCCTCCCTGGCATGCTTACAAAGATTTCTAAATCCACTGTTTCAAACATTTATAGATAATGTTTTCTTTTGTAATGTGTAACAGTGATATGTTTGGATGCAAATATGACTTTTCTCAAAAACGATGTTAATTTCTATTGGATCAACACATGCTGACTACGCACTACGAGATAATTCATATTCGGCAATAACTAGAGGTTAACTCCTGGCTTCCACATAAAAATTTAATCATCTATTTTCGTGGTTTTATAATGAAATTTGTAGTAAGTATTTGATAGTAAATCCGCAATAAATAAACAACAGAAATAAAAAAAAAAGTATTACGCTTAGAAGTTATCTTTAACACTGTCACAATAACTGTCAGTTCACGTAAACTGACTATTCTCATAATATTGGCCATAATAATAAGTTTTCCATCTATCATTTTAGTTGCTACAAACTCGCATCGTTTTGCTGGCACTTTTTTTATTCAATGGGGTTAATAAATATTATATTAATGGACTTTAAATCTTTCTATCTATAAATAACAAGACTCTTGATAAATATATTTTTTTTCAAAAATCGCCGGACATTTTTCCCCAATTATCTTATGGACAAGTATTTCTATTGGCTTTATGCTTTTCTAAAGCAGTTACTGTGTAGACCTCTGGGGCAGAAACTTGTAAGCTACCTTGTCAATTATCGTGCTAAAGCCTTTAAATGCCGTTGGCCTACTCTCCGGTATTCCGATCCATTTTACACATTTCTAATATTTATTTGTTCAAAGGATCACTGGCAAAGCCTTTTTTGTCTTGTAGCATAAATCAGTAAAAACATTCTTCAACATAAACTATTTTGTTGCTGCAATCTATTGCTGAAACAATTTTTAAAATGAGCTATCTATAGATTTTAACAGCCTGAAACTGTTTGCCATGACACCAAACGCATCTAAACTAAATCACTTGCATTTGTCTTTCACCTATACCAGGCCTATGAAGATTCCTTGATAATTTTCATGAAATTTGTTTAAAAAATATAATTGTTTTGTATTCAAGTCGTTATTAAAATTTGGGAAGATAGCTTCAAGAAATTAATTTATTTAAATATGAAAAGAAATAGAGCAAACACATTTTGTTATTTTAATGCTATTTTTTAAATAAAAAGTCACATCTCTGAATGCACAAATGATGGCTTCATTTAAACTTCTTATTTATTTATTGTTAGAAAAATAATGTTTTCATATCTTTAATTTGAACAAAGCACCTTATTAGCACAAAATACCCAACATATTTTTATAGCTCTTCCCATTATTCCTCAGCCTTTAGAATACAGCAACATAACAAACAGCTGTTACAATACATTAACTGTTAATAAAACTGAGCGTAGCAAAAATCCCATCAAGAGTGGTCACCCTGAATCTTTCTTCCGTTCTTCCCAATAGAAGTTTTATTCCCTCGTATAAAATTATAGATCATGGGGATGACCGCAAATATCTTGCATGGCATTAATGACCAATAGTTACGAAATATAGAAGTTTGATGTGAATCTAGCATTTTTGTTTAAATATTTATAGCATAAATATGCATTTTAGATGCTTTTTTGTCAACCGAATTAAAAAAAATTAAGTCGATCCGCTTAGGAGTCACTGAACTTATATGCATGCGAAAGTACAGGCCGGCAAACTATGGATTCGATTCAAAATTTGATGAGAAAATCTAAATTTAGATGCTAAACATCTTTGTATGAAATTGTATTTACCAACACTTCTTGTTTTGTAATTGTAGAATACACTAGTAATTAAAGTCAGACTTCTGCCCCCGGGTACTCAGGAGTCCATATTCTCAGAAGCTACTGCACCCCTCATTCCGTTGTAAAACGGAACAAGACAACAACAACTTGTAATTAAACAACTAAACGAGAAGACTGCTTATGAATAGTTTTCGTTCAAAATTTGATAGAAAACTATAAATTGGGTCAGAATTCCGTTTACCAAATTTCATTCCTCTAACACAAAGCAGTTTTGAGTTCTTTCTGTCGCAGAAAAACAGACAGACATAATGCAAAAAATGGGGGTTTCAAACTCGGAAAAGTCTAAAATGTTAAAATCTGTAATTCTAATTTTTTTGTAAATTTCAATATTACTCTATGCGTCTAAAAAAATTTTAAAAAGATAACAAACTATTAAAATTTCAAAAAAAAAAGTTCTTTCCTTTATTAAACTGTAAAAATATTTAAATACTGTTAGTTAATAATAATTATTTGATATTAATTTATTCATTTTTTGTCAATGCCTAATTCTTGAGAATATTACCATTAAGTTTTTGAAAACAAAGCTCACAGTTATAAAATAAACATAAAATAGAAGAAATAAAGTAAGAAATATGAACAATGAAATATGAATGTACATTATATGCCAGGATTTTTTTTTCTTACTTTCTTTCTCCTTTACCCTCGAATTTATTTTTGAGAGCTATATTGCATTAAATTACTATTATACAAGAATAATGTATATATTGGTTTAAACATTTATTCCAAGGGAAACTTCTATAGAAATACAGAAACATTCGGTTTTGTATTTGAAGGATAGAGTAGTCGAATTTGAAAAAGTTTTAAAAAATTATTTTACTTCATCTGTAAACAGAAAAGCAATCACATACCAATTAATCGCTTTAACTTAATCAAAAGATGATTTAATGTCCTGTAGCGTTCATCATGATTTCTTACAATGACCGTCATCCTTAATATATCCGCTTTCATAGATTTTCAATATCTTTGGAGACAGTAAAGTTCTTTAAAAATAGTGGAGAAAACACAAATGAAGTTTTGAACTTGAGAAAAACACTAAAAACCATTGCTTTTGAGCCACTTCAACCGTAAAGAAGCATAAATCACATTTTTCTACAATTGCCACTTTACCATAAGAGCTAAATACTGATCAAGGCGCCAATACTAATAGAAAACATTTGACGAGAGTTAGAACTTTGAGACTGACTCTCCCGTTTTGCCAATAATCGTCTTAAAGATAAACATATATGAACACCTCATAAGTATTGTGATTAAAACCAATCATTTTAATGAGTCTATCAACTAGCAAACATTTGAAAAACATTGAGGCAATGTTGAGAGACTTAGACGTTATTCAGATATCATTTTCTTCTTGTGTACAGCCGACCACTTGTCCATCACTAAACGTAGCAGTATCGAGAGGATTTGTTGAGGCCGACTGTGAATTGAAGCAATGTTCATCCTTACATTGACCGGATTTGTCAAAGTGATATTCTATTCAAGATAATTGGCCTCAAAGTGGTCAATTACTGGCCTCCTCCTCCTCCACTGCAAACTTTTAAATTGTTGGCAAAAAAAACCTGACAATTTTATATATCATGTCCTTCAAAGTCCTAAAATTACCTGCTACCATCATTACTGAACTCAGGGCATTATTTTTAACTTGCAGGTGTTTTCTATGTTCGAATATTTCTGTCCATTCCTTTAAATATCGGTAAACAGTACCAATTCCTCCACAAAGGCATTTATTTTCCTGTAATCTTTCAAAGCTTTGGGAATATGCAGGGAATCCCCCATGTCCTGATATAATTTTAATTACCAGTGGATGGTATCTTCTTATTTTTATTTGAGGATTAGGAATAAAATCGTAAGTTACTCTTCCTTTTTTGGCCATATGCCATCTGTCAAACCATTGTAGCTTAATTTCTTCTCTCAATTCCCGTTTTAAGACATTTGATTTGGGGGTAGTTATATCAGCATTTTCTTTCTGTGCCACCATCTTTGCATATTGATCCGCCTTTGCCTTACCATACATCTCAATATGGGCCTTAACACAACTCAACTTATTCCACTTGTTAAATTTTACTCTTTTTATCTTTTCTTTTATCCTCCATATTTCCCTATTACAATTGTGAAATGATTGTATGGCTTGTGGAACTAACAGATAATCTGAAAAAATTGAGCACTTTTATCCATCCTCCATCCATTTACAACATTCCATGGCCATCTTTAAAGCTTGCACTTCTGCCTAGAAACTTGTGTCATTGTTCGATGATTTCGCAAGGCTTTTATAGATTTCTTTCCCATAGTAGTATATTACTATTGCAGCGCCTACTTTTCCTCTTTTGAACCATCTGTAAAAACTTCTATTCCATCCAATTTGAGAACCATGAATAAACCATTCTGCCAGGTGTTGTTCAAACTTCTCAAAAAATATCTCATAAGCTTTATTGTTGAAGCATTTGTTTCCTATTTTAATTTTATTACTAGTGGTTCTTATTTGAAATTTAGTAAATATTTCCGTTGCTCTGAGATCCATTGGCAATATTCTTGTTATCATTTGAAGTGCTTCGGTATAAATGGCTCTATATACCCCAGACATAATGATGAGAGAGCACCGTTGGATTTCATTTAATGATTCTTTGATTTTCTTTAGATTAAGCCTATGCCCCCATGCCCCGTGCCCGAAAGGGACAAAGGGCTCAATGGTCCCAGTGGATTCTTCTTAAATGGTGTTTCCTTTTTCTGCCAAATTTTTCAGCAGTTGTCACTAGTTTATATATTAATACGTCCACTTTTTTCTTTACCATTCTAAAATGCTATGTAAATGTTAATTTACTGTCCCATGTAATTCCCAAGTTTTAAATTTGATTAAACACGTTTATATTTTTATTGCCCATTTTGATGCTTGGCGTATCTGTTAATTTTAAACGTTCTTCAAATGTAATAGGTTATTTGTATTGTTTTCCTTTCATTAAACTAAAGTTGATGTATTTTGCCCCATTTTATCAACCTATAAATTATTTGTTTTCATTTAATTTCCAGTTCATTTTTTGTTCTTTCCGAGATTATTAGCAGCATATCATCGGCATATGTCTGTATAAAGCAATTGTCTGGAAGATTGATCTTAAATGCAGAATTCATAACCAAGTTCCAGAATAACGGTCCACAGCATGAGGTTTGTGGCACTCCTCTATCCATTATAAATTCCCAATTATTCTCTCCATCTTGGTAAATACATTGTTTTCACTTAAGTAATCTTTAATCACTTCAAAAATGTTGCTCGAGCAATTGCTTTTTACATGTGCATACAAAATGTTTTTCCTCCATATTGAAACAAATGCTCCATCTAAGTTCAAAAATATAACTGTTGTTTTAAGCTTTTGATTCATTGCATCTTCCAAACTCCATAGTGCATTTTGTGTGGTTTCACAAGAGTGATTGTATCTAAAACCATGTTGAACAATATGTAGCCCATTTTGTTTCGTTAATAAGTGTTGTACTCTTTGAGTTATCAGTTTATTCAAGATATTAGTTACTGTTCTTAGCAAGCAAATTGACTTAGAGTATTTAGGGTCTTTTAATTCTCTATTAGTTTAAGGAATTAAGATCAGTCTTGCTACCTTCCACTGATTAGGGAACGCACCTAATTCTAAGCACTTATTGTAAAAATTAGCACTTACTCTAAAAATATGAATGGATTCTTTCTATTAATTTCAGCAAGCATCTCCATTGGGATGTTGTCTAATTCCGGTGTTTTCATTTTAGACATTTTCTTAACAGTTGTTATTATTTCATTTCTTGTGAATATTTTATTTTTTACTTTTGTTTTATATCCCTCAATACTTCGCCTAATTTTCGTCTGCTTTTTATTTTCTTGTTGGGACTGCTCCTCTTTAAAAAGGCAACTCATAATAGTTTCTTTGATATTTTCGAGGTTTCCTCCATTCTGTGTTTTGAATGTGCAAAATTGTTTTCCTTTTCATACTTTTGCCGCAAATTTATGAAGTAGTTCAAAAGGGTTCCTTTTTGTTATTTCACTACAAAGCTTTTCAAAGCATTCTCTACTTTTCTTTCTTAACATTCCTCTGCATATTGATTCATTTTTTTATAAATTTGTCACTTTTTTTCATTCTTTCTTCAGTGTTTTTACAACGTTAGTATCTATGCCGCAAGGCTCTGGTCAATTTTCTTTGTTCCTCCAGCTCAGTGTCCCACCGGAGGACCCTGAGATGATTTGTCTCTTTAATGTTTGATCTTTTGCGACTCCTTGGATGAATTCTATAAATTCTTTAACCCATAACTCTAAATATTGTTTACTTTTAATCCTTAGCATTGTTTCCCTTATATTAGCATATTTTTCAGCCACTTGGAAGCTAATTTTTTGAATTTTCCTCTTATTTAATTTAAATCTTTCTGCTGAAAAAAGTTTGCCACCCATATTAATTTGAAAATACAAAAAACCATGGTCACTCAGAATACTTTGAATTATCTTCCAGTCCATTGCTCTTTCATACAGGTATTCAGTTGATAAGGTGACATCAATCCAGCTTCTACCCAATGCAGACTGAAATGTTGGTAATGAATTTCGATCATTTCAAATAAAAAAAAATTTAAGGCAATTCTACAAACGGGCCAACATTATCTTGTAGGCTATAAACAGCAATTTATTTCCCCGCAGAGGACTATGAAGATTGAAATCTCGTGTAGATGAAGTAAAGAAAAACCTAGAAGTATAGATGATGTCTCCAGCTTTGCAAACAGATTTTCAAGTACCCTGCAGATTTCTTCCTTGTCGTGAGTCGGTGGGAAGTATGCTGATACCACTGTAATTTCGCTTTTTCCCTCTGACAAATTGGCTGCTACTATGCTTTCGCTATTAAGCCCTGTTAATACAGAAATATTTTGGTTTCTTACTGCAATTATCACCTTTCCGTAAAGGTGAGCTATTATTCTCCACCCTAGGGAGAGTTCTATTATTTTCCATTTAATTTAATGTGGTTCCTGTAACAATAAACATCTGGAATATTGTCCCCAAACAAATTTGGGAGTTCCTTATCGCATATCTACCTCGACCTATATTATGTTGAATAACACGACAAAATTAACCATTAGCAGGCTTATTATTCATAATTCGTCTGTTTAATCAATTGATCTCTCTGCCTGATAAATACAGGGAAATATTCTGATGTTTCAATATAATCCGTTCGAATCATCATTCTTGTTCTTTTGCAACACTCTTTGCAGTTTCTGCATTCTTTGTGCAATTTTTATAGTTATGCAATTCTACGCATTTTGAATGGCTTTCTTCTTTTTGCATAAATTTAGATCGAATGTGTCCATATTTGAGAAAAACATCTATAAAAAATATCTAAGGGGTTCAACAAATTCCCTGAATCTAAAAGACAGTCCATGTTGTAGTCTTGCTTTATCTTTAATTATCCGGAAAGCTTTCGGGTCCAAACTTATGACCCAGTGAATCGAGCTACCTCTTCCTTTTTCCTAAATAGAACCCGCATATTTTCTATTATGTCTTTGCTTCGCTTGATTTGATTTAGAAAATCCTTCCTTCCTGGGTCTCTCACTCTTTCCCTCATCATATAGCGATTTTCAGCATCCTAATCTGTGGAGTAGTTACCTTGAATACATTTTGCAGATTGCTATGATAGTTAAGGCCACCTTTTAACCTTACAGCCATTTTCTGTTGTTTTGACCTGAACCATAACTCCATTTCCCATTGCCGGCTTCAAACCCATAATTTTAATATCCATCGCCTTTGGGCTGATATTTACTTCCTTTGTCTTTCTAATGTCTCTGTAATTGGTCTAATCACAAGTGGAGGCAGGCTTAATTTAGGTTTTAGTAACAGCGATTTATTATCCTTTTGATCCGGGTTTGCTATTTTTTGTTGTTCTTTTTCCCCCACCAATAACTTTTTTGGGGCTTGGATCCTTCTAATAAAACTCTGACCTAGTCTTAATGGATTTTTTATTTTCCATCTTGTCATCATTGTTTTTTAAATACATTTGTGAATGTATTTTAAATTATTATTATCATGAACTCTTTCTGGCTCCTGATAAATTTGACAAAACATTCAAAAATGTCTCTCAGTTCTTCAGCCAAGTTACCTTCAAACTATATTTATTGATAATATTTTCATATGTTTCCAATATCCCCAATGGTCGGAGGAGTTGCTTTTTTCTTCTGTTATTATTTCGTTTTCACTTATAACTATATTCTTTGCCTTCTTAGCATTTGCAACCCCATAATTTCCTTCTTTATCTTTTCCTTTATGAGGCAAGCATGGTCTTTTATCTTTAGGGCAATTTCCCCCTTTTTTCCGTTTTGTGACCATTTGTAATTTGCTATTCGTCTGCATTGACGGTTCAATTATTTCATTGGAATCAGAATCCGATGTTTATTTAGTCTTGATATGTCAGTCCTTTACGTTCTTTAATTGGAGTTGGTGATTCGTGAATTATCATTTCCGCTCCTTTTAGCGAGTAAAATAAACTCTCATGATCAGTTAAGATGTAGCTACCATCAGCATTGTTTTCTCTATTCGTCTTGTTTCTGTCTGATTCCATTTTTTCACTTCAATATTTCACAAAGTCTGAATTTTTAATGCAACAGAAAATAGAGTTTTAACGAAATATTTGCAAAGCTTTTCTATAACACAAGCTTTATTATAAACACCTTGAAAAAATGTCCAAATAAAATCTGAATTTTTTAGAATAAAACTATCTAGAGAAAACAAAAATTTCTTCTAATTAGATGCCCCAATCAGAACTGGTCAACTAATTTCGGTCAATTAATAATGGTCAACTAAAAATCAACACATTGATGGACAATTTCCATAAATTGATTTTAAAATTAGCAAAAAATTTCAAAATAAGTATTTGCACAATGAAGAAAAATTAGAATACAGTAGGACAATATCCAAGCGTGCAAAAAGTTCATGCACTGAAAACAGATATCGGTAACAGTTTCTAAAAAAGTAAACAAACAACAAAATGGCTATCCCAACAAGTGGACGTTTCTGCTACAACCACTCTTCAGAAAATCAAAAACTTCTGAAATACAAAATAATTTTGAAATAAAATTAAAAAATTTGTTACTCCCAGATTCCATCTGTACTTGATTATCCCATTTAACAGAAATTATTCATCACTTTTTCATTTAACAGCCATATTTTGAAGAGCACAGGAAAATATCACCCACACCAATCACTACGGATCCGAATGCTGATTCAGGTTAAACACTCTGATGGTTGATAATACAATGAAACTTTTCAGAAATAATATCTAACTGTACTTAATTTTTCTTTATATACCTAATATCCTTAATAATACAATGAATATTTATTTTATTATTTGATTTTAGTTGAACATTAATCTAGCCCATAAATATATATATATATATCAGTTAGGACACCTTTTCATCCTAGAAGTGAAATGAAGTAACAGTTTGTTTGTTTACATTGAGGTTGTTCTTGTGCAAGAAGTTCCATCGTTTTTACGACCAATTAATTTAAAATTTATTTTCGAAGAATGGGGAAGCCTAAAAAGGAAGTCAAAAATGGTATTTACCACCTTTTTTGGGAAGTATTTCTTTTTAATGCTTATAATACCGCATATTTCATTATAAATTTATGTCCCAATTCTTTGTTATTTTCAAAATTTTGTATTACACATTATCCTCGCTTTCAAAATAATGTTTTCCATTTCTGTTTTAAAAATATTACATGTAATTGATTTACTTCATACGATTTGTTAATTTACCCATAAAATATTCCTATAAAGATATAAATACTGTTGATAATCAATATTAAAATTCAATATATTATCCAATCAATATTAATAAATATTTAATAAATGTTTAGCAAATAAAATACTTTGGGCTCAGCTTTACTGTACGGTCACCCTTGGCGACTTTTTCAAAAGTTGGCGATAAATAATTTTTTTGGCAACCTTGACGATAAATAATTTTTTTCGGCAACCTGCCGAAAACTGGAATTTCCCCAGAAATTGAGTTTCCCCATTTCGAACTTCGGTGATATATGGTGAAGTTGATTTTGTCTTAGCTCCCACGTTCTTTGAATTTTATTGTGATGGCTGCATGGGGAGAATGATGTTATGTGGTATGATGAGCATGTGAATTTAAGGTATGGATTGGATGAAAGGAAAGAGACGTTTGATTTTTGTATGAAAGCGGGGTTGATTGCGAATAGGTATGAATGTCCGAAATATAATAAAGATATGAAATTGGTTGCAAGGAAAGATGTTAGTGATGGTTATGAATGGAGGTTTAAATCTAAGGTGAAAGGAGTGTTCTAATTTTTGGATGCTAATATGCCTTACATTTCTTATTTCTTAACATAACCCATAAAAGCTTTGCACTTTTATTTTGTTACAATCCAGAAGTTCGTTATTCCTCTCCGAAATTTTTCAGCCATTTTCTATGCTCTGTTTTCAGTGGTTCTCGCTTCGAAGTCGCCAGAATGGCGACTTCTGGCGGGATTTTGAAAAAGTCGCCAAGGGTGACCGTACAGTAAAGTTCTACCATACTTTGTATTTATTAGTTGATAAATGCTTGATTGATAACAATTAATAAATCTTATCAATCAGTAATCAATGCTGAACAATTAATATTTTTAAGTAACTTTTCAAAGCTACCTACCATTTTTAAGTTAATGCAAAATTTAGCTTGTTTTGGAAAAGAGAAAAAAACTTTTAATATTAAAAAGTAATAGTTAGTTAACATTTGAAATTTTTACATGAGCAACAAGACCTCTTAATTTTGGCTTTTCTCTGGAAAGTATGAAAAATGAAGAAGTGGAACTTGTAACATGAAGAAAATGAGTCATGCTGACATCCTCGTACCAGAATGTCTTCCTTGCGATCTCAGGGTCCTGTTTAGGGCATGTTTTTCTGTGTTCTATGTGTGAATGTGTCCCTCTGTAAAAAGGGACTGTGCAAACAAATGTGACGAGTGTGTAGCTAGTTGTACTCTTGGCCATAGTTGGTGCTACTCCAAACTAGCGACTCCTATTTTTGCTTAAATCTGCTGATGCATCAGCGGGCTTGTCCATAGCAAGTGCCTTAACAACAACAAATAAGCCATATAATTTTGAGAATTTTTCCAAAAATAATTTCTTTGGAAGGGTTTCATGATTTCAAACTTTACACTTTTTTTTAACAAGAATAAATAAAATTTCACAGTCTCTATTGTGTCAAAGCTATAAAAACTCAAAGATATTGCTTATTTGTATTATACTATCACCTTTGTAATTAATCTCAGAGTAAAATATTTATTTACACTAAAAACATTTTGAGAAAAATAGTGAGTTTGCTTTTTATGAAAGTAGAAAGTCTTGCTTGAAGAAATAAAAAAAAAATCTAGAATTCTTTTTATATTTACAAGTATACATATATAAACAGAATTGAAATCACATCTAGTTTATGTATAGGCTTATGTGTATGTATATGTTATGCTTAACTAACGTTAAGCATAACATAAATTAAATTTCTGTCATCGCAGTGAGTACCAGAAATTTGTTTCATATCAGATATCACTATTCTTCATTTTTAATATTATTCTTAATTTTCTATAGAGTTATATATTTATGTTATTCCAAAATTGTCTTGTTTTCTTCTTCAAAATTTGCCTAATTATTCAAACAAAATATCAATAATACATTTTTATGATATAAATTATCTGCATTATTCATAATTTTTTTAAAATTTGAATAATGTCAAAAAAAATTATTTTGTTCTTTATAAAATATTTTTGATATAAAAAGGAAATTTTATGCTTTGCTATCTTCTTTAAATATATTTATCATTTCCAAAAATTTTAGAAAAATTATTATTAAAAATTATTCTATTATATATATGATTAAAGGTATCTTTTTATGAACTATAATTTATTACAAGTCTTTTTTAATTGTTTTGTTTTTTCTTATCATTCAAGAATTAATTTTTATCCCATTTCTATATATGTAGTTTAGCTTATGCTTTATTTATCTAACTTACATGAATTCTCTCATCTTCTAATCATATTATTGTAAATCCTTCTATGGCTAATTTTATTTAATTCATTTTACTTCATGTTAAGATCTGTAACTTTTGATTATATTGCTGAAGTAAATTAATAAATAATTCATTGATTTCTAAATGTGAAATTAATCTATGGTTTTTTATTATTACTACTAATTATATTGTATTTTTCAAGTTGCTTGGGATAGGAAGAAAAATGCTATCCTTCGAGAATATAGAAAAATGCAGAAGGGCAAAAAGGGCATATCTCTCAATCCAACCCACAATCAAGGGAATGCTAATGAGTAAATAAAAGTTCTATATGTATAAAGTTAAATTATGTCTTTTTACTTTTAAAAGAAGGTAATTTTATCTTATGCAGAAAAAAGAAAATAATTCACAATGAAAATCCTCTTTTGAATTAGAAAATCTTTTCTATTTTAATATTATTATTTTCTTACTACATTTTTAAAAGTTTTTCTTCATTTTGCATTGTTGTATTGTTTATAATACTTTTTAATAATAGTAATAATTTAACATGAACACATTTTTACGAAATATGACAAGATGATTGTATCCAGACCTGTAAAAGTTGTATCAAAGTCTGTTTTTAAAAAGAAGTCTCTAATTTTTTTGTTTTATCTAAAAAAATTTCTATTGATTTGATGCCAGTATGTATTTGTTACATGTGTTTCACTACATAATTTTTTCGCCGATTTTTTAAATGTTATTTTGTTTAACATGTAAATTCAGCTTTCTTAAAATTACTGTTTAGATGTAATGCCAGAATTTTGTAAAGCAATATAATAATATTTCAGATAAGTCGATATCTATCAATCCTCCCCGTCTTTCAACTCTTCAAATATGTGTCTCAAAATAATTAAAATATGATTTTTGTTACTAGTTAGAAGATGAAGAGTAATTTAAATTAACAAAATGTATGTAATTATCTTACTGAATATTGTATTTCGAAATGGCTAGGGTATTAATAAAAATAGAAAAATCATAATAAAATAATGAGGAATATTAATAAATATTTTTCTTTTATAAAGTACTAAATGGCAACTTTTATGCTTATTCACTAGAAAGAGAAAATAAACATACTTCACTTTCATGAGCTTTGATTGAATGATTTTTCCTTCCAATTTGCTTTCCCCTCCCAATTATTTCGTATTTATTTTAATTTAACGTTGTAATTTTCTTTGTAGTTTATATAATACATTTTAATTGGTATAATTTCTGAATGTGAAAACAATATTGACCCATTAGATCAATGACTATTGACTGTACAATTGTAAATTCTTCTTCTTGTTAAAAACTATTCTTAAATATGAAATTATTTAAACTTTTAAATACCAGTCTTTGCAAATATTCATAATATGGAATTTCGATCACATTCTGAATCTTAATGATTTCAGGTACATTCAGAAAATAATAGTTTAGACCTCATTGAACGGTGTTGTCGCATAAAAACTAATACTTCCTTTAAAAACAAGATGAAATCTAAAATTTTATATATTTTGTCATCAATATTTTATCTTTAAAGAAGTTGTAATTTTTTCTTTTATTTTTTAAGATTTTATATATTTATGTATTAATTGGATGAATTATTGTAGTTTTATTTTTAATTTTATGTATTTAGATCGCCTTGTTGAAAAGTTATTTCTTCGATGCATTTACTTAATTTTTAATTTTGTACATCAAAATAAATTACCTAACTGACTAAATTATTTATTTTTAAATGTTTGTAAAAAAATGAATTTCTTAGTAAAATAAAAAAAAATTTCATAATTGATAACCTAATTTTAAAATATTTTTTTCAAAATTTTGTGACAAGGAATTTGGAAATTATTATTGTTGATAATGTAAAAACTCAAAAAGTTTGGAATAAAATTATCTTTTATGCAAGAAAAAAATAATCTTATATTATAAAGTTTTATAGTTTTGAAACTTCAAATTATGACAGTGCAAATTTGAAAGTAGGTTTGAGATTATTATTATTGAAGCTTAGCCGAATAACTCTTTGTTGAATAATACTGACTGGTGTATGTCCTTTTTTCTTTAAACTGTAAAAAAATTCTTTTGGTATTGAATAATAAATTTTATTTCTTTTTTGCATAAAATGATTCGAATCTAGTAGTGATTCCACAGTTCTATAATAATCAAATTTTAAAGTGTAGATTTCCCCCCCTCCTTCCGTTTTCATACAGATTTTTTTTATGGTCCTTAATTTCATTCTCATAATTAGCAGATCTTAACGCTATTAGTTCAATTTAATAACCTTAGCTTTTCAAATGAATAAACAAATATATTTACATTTAATAAGATTATTTGGTCAATCATTTATTATTATTATTACTAGCTGCCTCAATAGACTTTGTACTGTCTAAAGTTATTGACCTTTTGTAGTCTAATTGAATAAGAAAAAAATGTGTTTCACAGTATTTACTTTATTTATTGATTTATACCTTAATAATAAACGATTGCTTACAAAAATAAGTTTTCTAATTGATATATTGAAAGACTTAAGAACTAATGTTATTATATTTACATTGTAATTCTTTATGGCACACAATATTTTTTGTTTGACTACTTGGCGCATAAACAAATAAAGCTGACGGTTTTCCAACGCGAGTAGGCAATGTATAACTGTCCATACAAGAAGCATAAGTTTTCAAGATTAATGCTTCAAAAACTCAATGATTCACCCTGGGATTTATTTTTGGTCATAGCAAAAGCAAGCCGCATTTGAAATTGCATTCGTTTAAATTCAAATGGTACGCTAGTTGGTACCATTGGGATACGAGGTGTCAACACATCTTCTCCTTTATATTTTTCCTTTAGAATGGTTGTTTCGATTACATTGTTCAGTAATGTTTTTACTGCGCACCATGTGCCATTACAAAGACTCGGTGGGTTGATATTTCATGGCATTATGACATCCGATCCTACTTCTAATTGAAGATTATGAGACGGCAATCCTGGGAAATTTAACGAATTTAAAATCTGGTGGATAATTTACATCATCTTGATTAATTACACAATCAACTGATTTATGTTCTTAGTCCACCGACAATTTCATTTTAAATGACACTCAAACACTTCTTTTCTTTCTGTGAACCCTTTTTTTTTTTTTTTTTTTTTTGCTTTCCTGCCCAAATTTTTTTGGGGACAGGCATAGATTAAATATCCATACAGTCTGATCAACTTGAAGGCATACTAAAGTTAATCCTAACACTCTTTTCTTATATTTTAATTGACGTCAAATGTTTGGCAGCTAGAGGGACAGTGTTTTAAATTTTTAAGAAAATGAACGAATTTCTTACGCCATTTGGGAAAATGAAAATTGGCAAATAATTTTTTAATTTCCATTATTCTATTTTAATTTAAAAGTACTTCATAGTGAATCTGAAAAAACCAATTAATTAACAATGTTTAATTTAAGATACTTCAAACACTATGAAAATAAACAGAATCATTTGAAATAATCAACCAGAAACATGTTAAGTCTTACCTCATTAGTGTGTGAAAATTGAAAGAATCATTTAATACTTAAATCCTTTCAGAATAAAATAAGAGCTCTTCATGTCACATTTATATATAAAAATGAATTTTTATCTTAAAGAACTGTATAGCAAAACATAATCAATAGAAACATGAAAAAATGAAACACCATCAAATAAAATTAACAAACTGATATTCATATCCATTCAGAAAAATAAGTTTTAAATCAGTATAAGCTGCATAAAAGCAATTATTTTATTTCTTTTTTAAATTTCCTTTTTTCTAAGGATACATAAATGAAAACCATCTGATTTTGGATATTTTTTTCTGAAAAAAAAACAAAATTTATTACTTCCTACAATCATTCATTTGGTGGGGGAAAGAAATGAAGATTTTTGGCAGGAAAGTAAGAAAAGTGTCTTTTTAACCTAGCAGTTTTATCTCTCCTTAAGAACCTTCCTCGAAAATAGTTTTTAAAAAATTAGCTGAATCGATCAATCCATTCTTTAGTTTTGCACTTAACAACGCATTTGGTGATTCAATTTTATTTATATAAATTATACATATGAGCATAGATTATTTGTTTTAAAATGAATTAGGACAAATTGGAAAAGCTCATTGAATTACTTTAAGAATCAAATGTATCTACTTTTTTTTTTTATTTTTTTTCAAAATTATGAAATTTGGTTTGGTGAAATTCTAATATCTTAGTAATGATCTTCAATCTTTTATTCTGAGAAGTAAATAGGTCTTGAATGTGAGAAATACCTCACCTTAGAGGAATCTGTATTTCTCTGCCAGTGTGAATAAACTAATAAAATTCATGTAAATTGTTTTATTTTTCGAGAGAAAAGCATTCTTTCCAGATTTCTATGCTAAATATTTATTTAAGATAAAAGAGTTTAATACATAAAATTCCAGTATAATGATAATAATTTCTTTAAAAAGAAATTTTATTATATATATATTTAAAGAGGGAAAACCAAGTTTAATTTTTTTAATGATTTCTACTATAACTTTAAAATCCATGTTTAACAAATGTTAAAGAATTGTATTTGCAATTTTGTTTCATCTTTTAAATTTAATTTGGCATTGAATTCTCCTATAAAATAACATATTACTCGGAATAATCATCGCGTAGAATTCTATATTTATATTATATGAAATATGATGTATATTATTTCTCAATTTATAAAAGTTGTTTTTTTTTGTTTTTTTTTTAATTTGTCATTTTTTAAATTTTTACAATTTTAAAATTCTAAAAAGCATTTTGTGTTTTCTTTTATCTTCACTGATTTGTTTAATTTTCTATTCATAGAAACAAAACATTTTATCAAAGAGCTATGCATGAATATGAAAGAAGGAAAGCAATTAAAGAGGAACGTAAACAGGTAATAAATTTTTTTCTGTTTTATCATATTTTAATTAACTAGAAATTACAACACTTCACATTCATCAATATAAAATTTTGTAATATTCAGCTTCCAGAATGGCTCTTTTCCATTTTTCATTCTACCTCCTCAGTTGTTTAAATCATAATTAGTTATAAATTTTTTAACATTTTGTTTTATGTTGTGACACAATTATGTACAGTTCATAAAGATAGGTTATTAGAAGATTATTATATTTCGAGAATGATTAATGCAGATTATATTTCAGATTAAAAGGAAGTGAAACTATTCCATGTTGACATCTTTTTTATTCCAATAACAAGCAACTGGTGTTGCCAATTTTAAAAAGACAAACTTGCAATAACAAAGATAATAATACACAGATATAGCTGCTATAATGTTTTTAAAAAATTATCCAGATTCAAATTTAATTTCTCAGAATTGGTAATTGGTTGCAGAAAAGACTAAAATCAAAAGTTTTTTTGGTGTATATTAATTTTAAGTATTTTAATGCTTTGACTAATTGTTATATTAATTGAAAACTTTTTATATAAATTATATTTAGAATATAAGTATACATAACATTTGCTGTAAAGCAACACTGTATGTGAAATCTAAATATGGTAAAATATTATTTTCCTGTATTCAGTACAATTGTACTTGTTATGTGTTATGAACATTACAAAAATAAAACACAAATCTATATTTTTAATGAAAGGAATGTCAGCTTAAAGAAGGGAATTATAGGAAATTTCACTACAGTAAGGAAATTCCTCAATATAAATTATGATTTATTCTGAGAGTGATCTTGATGGCCTTTTTTTGTGTGATTTTTGGTGTGTGTGTGATCTTTATGGCCTATTTTCCATGCATGTGTGCATTGTTTACTTCTTGTTGATGAGTCAAGTTCATCTACTGGTTTTTCAAATCAAAAGTTCTCTCTCATATATTTTTAAAATAATGTTGTCTGAATGGCTATCCTTTTCATTGTTTTCTCTCAAATGATAAATATGATTAGATAGTGAAGAGAAAAATTCTATTATAAATTTATTTGTGCTTTCGATCACAAGCTTAGCTCTTGGCATTACATTTTAATAAATGATAATTTAGCATTAAAATTTTTAAGGGAAATTTATATCAGTAACATTATTAAATAGTATTACATGATTGCTATCAATTTTTGTTTTAGTGATACTGAATATTTGTAGTTATGATTGATTATAGCACATCATTCAAATCTATTACTGTATTACCTGCATGTTCATCACTTTAATCTGTATGAGTATAACATATAGATCAGCATATTAATCTTGGACATATTATGTGAGATATTTAGACATAGCTTGTAATTAGAATATTTTATATTGGCTCTTTAATACATTAATCTAGCAACATTCAAATAAAGTTTACAATTAATGTTTAATCTTAGAAATTCAATTTTCTGCTTTTACTTCTTGTGTGTTTGTACAAAAATTTAATAGGAAACAAATTTCTAAAGTATCATGGACATCATCTAATTACTCATACTACATTCATATGTGGGCTGGGATAGCCTGGTTAGTAGGGCATTGGATTTGTATCCCTTGGACTGCGAGTTTGACCCCTCCAGCTGAAGATTCTCCATGTGTGTGGCGGCTGGAGTATATTAAATTTGTCATCTTCACAAGGTCCTCCATGTTGAGAGTAATACCGCTGGTGGGTACTGGGTCAGAGGTAATCATTCTTTGTTCCAGATCTAAATTACTATCTGTGCATGAAAGAAGTCTGCCCTGTAAAAAGTGTTTGTGATGTGTGGGAAATAGAAGTCAGACTTCTCTCAGTTGCTCAGGGGTTCATACCCTCAGAAGCTACTGCACCCCTCCTTTCATTATGAAGCAGAGCATGAGAAAAACATTCAGATATTACTGTAGAGCTTATTTTATTCAAATATCAAATTTTCAACTCAAATTGATCATAATAGGGTTTTTTTGAATTTTTTTTACTGTAATGTAGAAATATCACCTATAATTCAAATTTATTTAAATTAATTCAAAGCTAGTGTAACAATTCTGTTTTAATATCTGATTTATTATCATTCATTAAATATCTCTGTATCTTATATGCTCTATGTCAGAGTCAATATGCTTATCATTGTGCTCAACTAAAATTGATTGAAACATTCTCATAACTGTTGAATCCCTTTGGCTTTTATCTCGTATGTTGCAATTTGTACACCTTGTTTTAAAATGTTACAGTACCATTATTATGCCCAAAATATTGGTCAGTGTTAAAAAAAATATTGTTTAACAATTTATTTTTAAAATGTCTTGCTCACTTATTAAAATTATTTTTTAAATTAGCAAAACGAAATTTTATTTGTAACTGTTATCATTTCTTTTATTAAGATTACTTAGCAGCTATTATTGTATATCTGTTATTTAAGGTAATAATGAAAATCGAAGAATCAGTCTCTTCTAAGTTCCAACCAGTGTTGCAATTTGGGTAGTTTTATGAAATCTCATGATTATTTAGGTATATCATCAGTAATTGCCTATCTTTAACATATATACACAGCTCCCATTTTCAAAAGAAATTTAAAAAACACTGCACCATACATTCTTTAAAGAGAAACCTATGATAGATCTACCTTAAACCAAACCATTTTACAGTTTATTTTAATTCTTGTGAAGATTCATCACCCCTGAAATATTAATAATCCTTTGCCTCCTACTGCCTTTCAGTTATGAGAAATTTCAAAACTACTGTTTGTTTGTATATTCTGTATAGAGAAAACTCAGGGAAGAAGTCCTTTTACTCAACTACAGTCTCATTTTTTTCAACAATTTTTTATTTGTATTAAAGATTTTAGCCCCTGTATATATCATCATTAGTCACCTACTGCTTTCCATGTTTCAAGAAATATTGCAGAAAAACGAAACTGTTAGATTCTTTAACTTCAATAAACTGATCAACTTTGCTGTTCACCTATTAAATTCATTAGCTACCAAACATAGCTTATCTATCCAAATATAATATATTTACTATGCAATTATAAGTTAAAATAGTATTTTCTTTGATTGTGGTAAAATGTATTTATCCTAACTAAATTGATAAGGCTAATATGGCAAGCAATTAATTTGTGACCAAGGATTTAAATAGTCATTGTAAAATATTAAAAAATATATCGTTAATTATTGCTTAGTAATTGGTTAGCTACTTTTTACTTTTAAAATAATATTTTCTGTTACAGTATTCTTTTTTAGAATCTCTCTCTGTGTGTGCGTTTTTTTAATTCAAATTTCTAATAGATCAAATTTTTATTGTGATTTTATCAGCTTCAAATTATTTAAATTCAACTACATTTTTAAATGTAACTTTTGATGTGAAAATATTCAGGGAAAATGTTGAGAGACATAACACATATTGGCTTGAAGATTTTAATTATTTAAGAAGCTTCCAGAAACGGATCTCTTCACTGCATGCTTTTATAATTATAATGTTTGCTTTAAGCACCATAATTTTTTTCATAGTTGCTCATGTTAAGAGTCATTACTCTTTATATTCCTGCCATATACTATTTTAGAATGTTTTCTTTATTATTGATTTACTTGGTACGTTTTCCTTTCCTAGGTATTCGTTTTATTGTGTGTGTTTTTATTGGTATTTGAAAATACTATTAAAACTATAACTTTTCTGTAAAGTTGGAATTTTACTTCTAACTTTAAAAAATAGATTTTTAGATTTAAATTTTGTTATTCTTGTTTGTAACTCCAGCTTCAGTATAATATTAGAACCATTGAAGATATTTTTATTTTTTGGCAAAGTTTTTTTTTTTATTTTTACCAATACTTTGGTGAAATGCTAATAATTGCTTATCTCAAATGAATTATATGCTTGTAAACAAAATAAGAAATAAATATGTATTGGTAACTTTAATACTAAAATAAGATACAAATTTTAAAAAGCATTATTTAAAATTAAAAAAAAAACTGTTTTGACTTTTAAAACATGTTTTAGTTTACTTCCTAAGAAAAATTATTCCCACAAATCCATTTTCATTTTATCTTCTTGTAAAATTATTTCCTGAAATGAATGTATAAAAATTTAAGCCAATTTTAAAATTCTATGTTTTACAACCATAATTTTTTGCCCCTATTTTATGAGGAATGGATATAATAAAAGAATCTTGACTGATTTTCTTTTATTTTTGATAAATGATTGGTACATAAGACCATACTGTATGAAAATAAAGCTGTTTAAGTTTTAGTTATTCTGCATATATCACAGTTTAGAAATACATCTTTAATATGTATGAGAATTTACATACATAACTCCTAATTAAATCTATAATAAAATTACTTATAATCAAAGCATTGGATTTATTTTGCTATATAACTTTTTTGATAAAATATGAAAGTAAATGTAATATGGTTAAAGAATTAATATTAAATTGTTTCTCATTGGCTAAAAATATTTTAACTTTTTTTGTTGTTGTTGTTAAAATATTGCTTGTGATGGCCTTCAATTTTGGGGATTGTTGTTTATTCTTCTACAAGAAAAAATTCCTGCCTTGGGACTATTTTTGAATTAATATTTTTTGTGTGATCATAAAGTCACATATTTTCAAATTTAATTCTTTTAAAAAGAAGACATGTTTCTGCTTAATAAAATTGTATATATTCAATTTTATTGCCCTTTTTTTATATAATAAGTGATTACATCATATGTAATAAGTGATCACACATACACAAATTCAGCCAATGAATCATGCTCCATTGTTCTAACAGCTTGATATTTTCTTGTTAAGTGAAAATGTTGCTTAGAATATTAGACCCAAACATAAAACTAGTTTCTTAAGTACTTGAAATGCAATGAGAATATATTTGTGCATAACTTCTTATTAGATAGAACACATCATATAAAGTGAAACGGGAAATTCAGAAGAAGAAAAAAATGGTGAATTCGTATATATTTAATTAGAATAAAATTGAGACTAGTATTTTTATTTTTCTGTTTCTTTAACTGCTTATTTTTGACTGAAGAAGCTGTAGTAAAGGTTTTCTAAAGTCAACATTGTTTAAAAACCAGAATCAAGCTTTAAATAATGATATAATTATTTTAGAATTTTTACTGTTATGACCATGGTCCATTTTATTAGTTTATAAGATTTTTTAAAAATTAATAAGCAAATAACATAAATGGTTCATTGTTTTCATTATCCTATTATTAATAATATCCT
The DNA here is from genome assembly GCA_026289955.1 of Argiope argentata. Taxonomy (NCBI): domain Eukaryota; kingdom Metazoa; phylum Arthropoda; class Arachnida; order Araneae; family Araneidae; genus Argiope; species Argiope argentata. Next base: position 1,958,304 of record JAOUZG010028144.1, read on the forward strand.
AAATTAAAATTAAAAAAATTATAATAAAAATTGCATTATTATTTATTTTGTTTGTGACTACACAGTTCTCATGCAAAACTTTTTGACATGGACATCATTGTTAAATATTATGTTACATATTTTGTTGGCATTAAAAATATATATATTTCAAAAAGTTACATTAAGTTTAATTAATATTTTATTTATTTATTTAGATGAAAGAAGCAAAGAAAAAGGAAAGAGAAGAAGCTCTGAGAAAGTATGAAGAGAAAAAAAGAGAAAATTTCAAGAAGCTTTCTCAGAAGACAAAATGGGGCCAACCTGTCATGAGAGGAAGAATGGAGATTCTTTTGGAGAAAATTCAGAAATCTATATCTAATGATGCAGCAAAATAGTGTTTCAAATGTCTGTGTAAGTTTTAGTGGTGTTCATTGTTAAAATATCATTATTTTCATCTTGTACAGATGCATAAATGTATAATGCTGTACATTGTTACTTTATTCTTGTGAAAATTCATAATTATAATTATTATAAGTTATTTAATTATGTAAACAGCACTTTCATTGTTGGATTAGAGTTGTTTTTATTGAATGAGATTCAAATTCATGCTGAAGAGCATCCTTCTCATTTACCCTCTCCTCCTTATTTACAACATAATGTATAAAATCAAAAGACAAGACATTAAATTCATTAAACAAAAATCTTTAAAACTGTATTTTTCTATCATGACTCAGTAATTTCAAAAAATATGTTTGTCATTTTAAAGCATAGACTTTCGTAATCATAATAAAATGTATCATGTTTAAAGAAGTTCACATTGAATTCCTTTTGTAAGATGTACTGCATTTATTATGCTTTGCTTAAAAACATCATTTGTAAATGTGAAATATTAATTAAAAAAAAATTCCATTATACTTTTCAATGCTTATTTTTCCATAAAGTCTGTAATATGAAAGCAAATTTATGATTCCTTTCATTCATATTTTAATATGAAACAATAAGAATATTTAAATATTTTGTTTTTATAAAGTATTTTTTTTCCTTCCAATTCCATTCCTTTTCATTCCCCCCCCCCCCATTCTCTTTAAGTAGTGTTTTTTTAAAATGCTTCCCCATATAATTTCTATTCTATTTAAAGAATTTAGTATCTTTTATATATATATATATATATATATATATATATATATTGACTTTGCTTTTGGAAAATTTAAATTAATATATAAGAAAGGAAAAGCCTCATTATTTTTATTTTGAATTTAGAACACAATAAATTTATATTTATTCTTACCCTATCTTTTTAATTGAAGTGTCATCTTTATAATTAAATATTTAACTAAAGGATAACTCTTACTCACATATTAGTTGTTATTTTTGCCTAGTAAACTAAAAACTGAGTGATTGGTGTTTGAAAAAAAAATCATAATTTTAAAAATATGGCCATTGGAGGATAAATGCAAACAAAGGCATAAAGAATTCAGATGTAACAACCAAATTCAATAAAAGAATAAATTGATTTTTTGGATTTGTGTGTATTATAATACTTTCAAAATTATTTTCGTACAGTTTTGTATCACATCAGAATAAGCCTATGTTATTGGTATATATATGAATTTCATAAAAAGTATATATCATCTGAGTTATTAAAGAATATAACTATTATTAATTACTGGAAAATTTGTCCTTGTAAATTAACTGTAGCCTGTCAATAGTATATCAGATATAGTTGTCACAAATTTACTAACAAAAATTATTGTAGAAACTTTCCTGTATGTTTGAAGATTACTTAAGAAATAAAAAAAAATTGTTGTAAATATTATTATTTTAGTGATTTTGAATAATTATAATTGGTTAATATATCACCAGTAGTTATACATAAGCACCAGATTATATCATTTACCATTACATGCATATTATTTTCAATTGACTTCAGATGTAAATATATAATTGCCTTAACAGTTTTGTTTCTGTACTGTGATATTCACAAATACTCAGATCAAAACTAATTGCTAGAATCTGATTGAAACAAACAGCATTTCTACTAACATAAAACAAAAATGCAATGCCATATATATATAATTAGAAGTAATGTTGAAAGAAAATAGTATCAATAACTAACAAATGGGGAGAGATTATGAATCCTCTAACCTCAAATTGTTAATTTATGCTGCCATGAACTGTCAAAGAACTGTTAATAAAATTTGAAGTTTACCATTCCATAATTAAATTTTATTTTCTTGTTACATCTCATCTTTCGTTATACAATTTTCTCATCTCACTCCCTTTTTTTTCTTTGCATTGGAATCTTCTTTAAACTTGATGCTTAGAAACATCAAGTTAGAACTAAGTTCAGATTAATATTGTTTGAGACTGAACATATTCTAGCTAGACGAACAAAATTGTGACTTTACCCCAAACTTGTAAGTTGTTATAAAATTTTAAACAGGAAATATTCATGGTTAGTCTATCTTATTGAGCATATGTGAATTTGAATGCAAAAGGTTCATTTAGATGTAAAGAAGTAAATGGATAGCATTTGGCACAGATTAAACATCTAAACTGTATCAAAATTTGAAAGACATCCATCAGTTTCAGGATTTACCAACTGTCGATTTATAGTTTTGCATGCATGTAAACATGACAAAACTACAACATAGATAAACAAAAAAAATTTCACTATGTGTACAAAATTTGACTGTATAAATTGGATATTTTTCATTATAGGTAAATTCATTACTTAAATGGGTATTTTTATCAAATTTTAAAATAAAATTAGTGATGTTTCCCCCCCCCACCTGCATTTGAATGCGAAAATATTAATACTCGATGTCCAAAATTGTGTGCATTTTAGATAGTATGCCAAAATGTTTTGAAAATAATCTCTTCTGCTTATTTAGAAATCATTCTGGGTTTCTGAAAAATGTTAAAATGTGACCATATTGTTGGTGATAATTTTTATGATATTCCAAAACATGTTCTCTAAGGTTTAGATACTACATGCGCATTTAACACTAAATTTGCTGTACAATTAATACTTTGATTTATAGAAAACATCATAATCTTTAGTACCATTCTATCACAAGTGCCAAGAAAAATTATTTGCAATCTGTTGAAAAGGATATTATTAACACCTTCGCTTGCAATAATGGGTCCCATTTGTGCATTGCATTATAAAATTTTGAGAGTAAAGCTTAATAAAATTAATTAAATGAATTAATTCAAATGACAAAAAGGTGTCTTACACTGTTGCAAATGAGGGAAAATAATGTCCATATAGATATGTCATCTGATTAAGAAATAATAGAAATTAGAACTTTAGATGTTCATAACAAAATCTAATGAACATTTAGACAAAAAAATTATTTTAAAAAAATAATAATAAATAAAAATTAATAAAGTATAATTTAATGATAAAATGTTTTTAAAAATTTAATATTTGCTGTCTTTGGCAACCAAAACTAGTTTGTTGTGTATGTTGGTTGTGTCTAATTTCAATTAAATATCTTATGCAAAACTTGAAAATTTTTGATTTCCTCATCAAATATTTCTAAGAATTAAATTGTTATAGCTCTTTTTTGTTTTGTTTTTAAAAGTGTTTTGTAACCTCACAGCTTTTCATATTTTTACATATATCTGTATAACTATTTTTTAGGGAATCGAATTTCATAATGTCATTATTTGAATGCAGTGTACAAATAAAAATTACATTTTGAATAAAAAATGATTTTTCATTAATATTAGTTATTTGTGACGATCAAAACTAGTTCTTCAAGAATGCTGGTTGTGTTTGATGTCAATTAAATCTCCTTCAAAATTTGATAACCATGATTTTTTCAACAAGACATTTAAGCATTAAATTGTGATAAACTTTGTTATTTTTATAGCCTCACCCCTGTTCTTTTACTTACATGTGTGTGAATATTCTTGATGAAATAGAATTTCACGTCATCGTATTATTAAAAATATAATCATAATCTTTCATCTATTTACACTTTGTTTTTCCCCAGCAATTTAATTTTACAGTTAAATGCAAATAATTTGCCAAATATACCTTCCTTAGTCTTTAACTATTTAAAAAAAACCACTTAACATTTAAGGAAGTGGTAAAAATACTTGAATTTCATTGTAACAAGTAGAATATTTTTAAAAATTCAAGAAAGAGTTGCTCAGTTATATTGACATTCTTGGAAAGAAAATCTTTTAAATTTCAAAATAGGGAAAAATCATTTGTGGACAATTATAATTTGGAAATTATTGTTGTATAATTATGAAAATTAAGTTGTTATTAAGTTATTGTTGTATAATTATGAAAATTAAATAATTAATTAAGTAGCTATCAAAAATATAAAAAATACTCTGATGTCCATATTTTCACCCTTACAAGCATATTTCTACCAAATTAAGTAGCTGCCAATTTGGCTTGTAAATCACCAGTAGACTCTTGAGACTTACTCATTTTCCTTCTTTAATATTAGAAGAGATTACTTCTAATTTTTTTGTTTGTTAGAATATTTTAAAACTTTTTTATCCTTGTGAAAAGCAATGATTTTTTTAAAATTTGTATGTGGTTGCTTTAATACGACAAAAATTAATCTGTCATACTGTTACGAATCTGTAATGTTGCTTCCCAGTTCAGCTTGTTTCAATATTTATCAACGATTAGCTTTATTAAATAATGACTGGACGTCGGTTAAATGATCTTCGAGCTTAAAGACTTTGGAAAAGGGATGTTTCTCGATTCATCTGAAATTTTAGCGATAAGACCAATAGGAAGTGAGTTGTGCTTAATTTTTCGAGAACCTTCGGAGGAAACTATAAAAGGTCGGCAATCCAGGCCGAAGTCATTCGTATGCTGAATCGATGATGAATTTAATTGGATCAGTCCGGCGAAGCGCAAGCGTTGAAAGAAGTTCAAGAAATTAGTGGATGGAGAATTGAGCCTTACGGTGTAGGAAACAAGTATTGTAGCATCATCGAGTTAGTATTTTGAGTAGCCAGTCGTAAGGTAAAGAATCGGTAATTCGATACAATTAAAAAGAAGAGACAGTGAGAAAAAGCTGACGTTTAGAGAGACCTTATTGAATAAGTGAGTAAATTATCTCTTCCTGCTGAGTTCTATCTTGCCGTTTTGTGAGTTGTTGAAGTTGATTACTATCAATTACTACTTGTGGACTGCATTGTTGCAAATGCTTGCTGCTTAGTAAGTGTGTTTCTTGTGTGTGTCTCGGCTGTGCATTTGTCATTTGTTTTAATAAACGACGTTATTTGCTATTGAGGCCTGTTGACAATATTACAACAAACACCCATTACATAAAGGAGCTGCCGTCGACTTTAATGAAATAATTTTCGTAACAATATATTACTAAAACTCATTTGAAAACTTTTAAAACAAATATTTTTCATCAGAAATAAACTTTAATGTTTTTAATAAACAATTTTAGTGCGTTCGAAAATATGTTTCCATTAAAACAAAGTCTCCACCGTAAAGTCGTAAACACGGTATCTCCGTGATATTGAACTCTTTGCCTAAGAAACGCTTGTTGAATAAAGAAGTGTTGCAATCAAATTGAAAAGCTGCCCAAAAACAATGAATGGAAGAGTAAAAGATTTCTTCACTTGCGGGAAAACAAATGTTTCGTCCGTGGCATTTGACTACTGCAGGTTTGTAAACAGATTTTATTTTCACTAGAAAAAGCCTTTTCAACCATTCGGGGCTCAAGGAAATGAATGAAACTAATCCAAAGAATTTTGGAATGGCTCTTTTCACTCTTGCCTGTAAAAATGTTACGAAAAATTGGAGGATTTTAGTAAAAATGATTTACGAAACATATATTAGACAATATCAATAAACCGTACTGACTATCGGTTAATTAGATATTTTCTTTTGGAGGCGTAGCTTCTGCTCCTTGATGGAAATTCGAAACAAACGGAGGAAGAGTTGAGTTTCATCTACTGAATAAATCAATGTCCCAATCTAAAATTATATTAGAAGGGATTGGGAGTTTACGGAAATTTTGAAACACAGTGAGTTGACGAAGACAGAATATGAATCGGTAATTATTGTCCAAACTGCCCTATTACATCAATGAAAGAAAGAACACCTGACCCAGAGGGATTTAAGTGCAAGGTGTTTACCTCAGCTAGGCAGCATACATTACGATGTCTTGATGAACACGTTTAATCATCTCTAAACCGGAGACTGAAACGGATTGTATCAAAGCATTCGTATTGCGACGCGTACCACAAATGGAGAAACCATTAGCCCAAACTGATTCAGCCATGTAGTGTCACTCAACTTGGAGTGCAGCCAATTGAAATTTTTTATTTCTCCTTCATTCCCAAAATTTGTCTACATTATTATTTTTATTATTAATTAATTGTGAGCTTTGATTTCGATTCTCGTTACCTCGACAGAAATTTGGGTTCAGTGACATTGCCCCAATCTGTAGCAGTTTTGCACCACCTGCATTATATCAGATGTGCAAAAATGATATGGATTAGGAGTATTAGGTATCAATTTTTGGACTGGAATTGATCATCTCAACATCGATTGTTTTCGATTAATTGGTACCATATCAATCTTAATCTAAAATAAAATGCATCTTGTTTTTATGTATGTATGCATGTTCCACATCTGCTAAACGACTTTGTCGAGTTCAACCTACTTGTGCACTTATTCATTAAATTGAGTAAAAAAACATTGTCAAAATGCGAAAGTTAATTAAGTTGTTATTCTTCTGTAGTAGAATCGAAATAAAAAAAATACAAAAAAAATTTTAATGTCATCCTCAAAGACAAAATGTTCCATTTTTAATAATAAAGGGTATCCCAAAATTAACGCAAGATTTGAATTTTTCCGCCATTTTTGCAGCAACTTGTTGGCAACCTTGAAAATAAACAATATTATAGCTGAGAGTTTAGGGTTAAATGGAGCGTTACAGGATACAACAACGTGTTTTCATGATTGAACAATATTTGAAAAATAATGAAAACCTGGTGATCACATTTAAAAATATTGAAAATTGGCCCTCTAGGTTGTGTGATTCAACACCGTTGGATTTCTTTTTATGGGCTTATTTTTAGTCAAAGATCTATGCCAACAAGCACACATGTAAAGAGGAAATTTAATGTTTCATCAAGGAAATTCAACCACATGCAAAATGGTAATGAGAAATTTCGACAAAAAAGTGTATATGTGCCAGCAAAACCGTGGAGGCCATTTGCCCGATGTCTTATTCCATAAATAACCTTATCTTATGCATTTAATGATTGAATAAAAAAATAACAATCTTAAGATTACAAACTGTGTTTTCTATTTAATTTAAATCTTGCATTAATTTTGGGACACCCTTTTTTAAATTTATTTACAGGTTGTTGTTTTTTTCCATTTGTTATAAATTTTTGGGAAAAAATCAGCGAATTAAATTTAATGCTATTTTTAAACTACTTTACTGCGATTTTTTTAATTTCTGGTTTATTTTATTACATATCTTTTTTGCCTGCTTTTCGTTTGTTTCAATGTATAATTTTAACGATATCCAAAACAAGCATAAGTTATTCGTTGAAATAGAGAAAAAAAATTGTGAGCCATTGAGAAAAAAAATACATCGATACTGATGCTTCAAACTGTGAGAAATTAAATAGTTTTTTGCCTTTTTTTCACAGAAACTTTGGGGGAAATTAACCCAAAAAACGAAATTTATGCCTTCATAATAACTAAAATTTTAGTTTTCCAACGATATAAATTTCACGCTTGTGTAACATTTCTTTCAATTTCTATGAATTCTTTAGAAAATTTTAATTCAATGATTTTAAAATAAGTAGATTTATAGATAGATGTCCTATGCTGGATAACGTTAAGATTTTGAATTTTTCTACTTCTCTTTTTCTTTAATTTCTCTTTTATTTGAATATACAATCTTAAAAAGAGATTTATGTGTTATATTTTATACCAAAAAGAATTTCTGTATAAAAAACAAGTAATATTTTTAAAAAATTAAGTCAATTCCTATTTAGGTCAACAACAAAAAATTATTGTAGTTATTTTTTATTAAATAATTACAATTAATATAAATAATTTATTTTTAAAAGTATTGATTTTCGCAAGAATTGCGCTTGCATTCTTGAAATCCTCGCATTCTACCGATTCAGCTACTGCCTGTTGATTTCAATTTTTATTACAAATTGTTGAAACTGTATTTAAAGTATTAAAAGCTAATTTAATTAATGAGTTAACATTAGGAAAAAAAACTGTATTAACATCAAGTGTCATCAGCTACAGGTTTTAAAAAATGTATTTGAATTTGAGTGTATGAATTAAAAGTACTTTATTTACGATTGAAATTTTAAACAAGATATATATAGGGAGAGAGTGAACTAATTGTAGCAATTGTAAAATGGTTTTTAATCCCGTGCAACGCTAGTTATATTTGGTATAAAATTTTAAGCCCAGATCACTATCTTTCTTCGCCGATGTTCCTTAGCGTGCTGTTTTTCAGTTATAAATATATCTATTTCATTCTCAGCTATTACTGTTCTACTGTATGTAAGGTGCTCAGTGAGAAATCCCCATCTTCTTCCATACTAACTATATGAACAAAGCCTTTCTTTTCCTCCGCTCATCAATCACTGTCAAAACCAAGGCTGCTGGCATGTTGTCGCTACGTTAACATTTTTGAATAAGTAAAATCTCAATTTGAAATCGTATTTGTATCAATGACAGCTACCTTTGAGCTACTTTAATATTATTATTTTTTTTTCAACTTCTGTTTTATTTTAATATAATATCTTTTTATAGCTTTTCATTATTTTTTCAGTGTATTATTTTAGTGAGGCCTAAAAACAAACATAAGTTAATTACTGAAATGAAAGCGGGAAATGCAAAGAGCTTGCGAACAAATAAAATAGAATGTAAATCTATTGCACCCGCATCAAGCTCTGAGAAATTAACCAATATTTGCATTTCTTTTGTATAAAGTTCAGAAAGAAAATTAATCCGAAAAATGAGAAAACTGTTAACTATCAAGTATCCTGTTTTATTAATAAGAGAAATGCATTAGTTACTGCTGAATCAGATGCAAAAGTATTAGAACATTCGAGTGTCTGCGTCAATCAGTACATAATGTCACAAATCTAGGTATCAAACAACCCTTAAAGAAACGCAACTAATCTATTGAATAGCCATTATCATTTTATTAAAAATCACTCTTCAATAAAAAAGGTAAATAGGTAATTTTCTAAAGTATTATTCGGCTGAAAAATCTTTATAAGATATCAAATTATTAAACGTAAACCAGAAATAGTGGTCTCCTCAAAATATTCTTGCATACTCTCTAATAAAGGTGTTATCGCAAAGCACGTCTTGCATGGCATTGATCACTAGTAACAAAATATTATTCTTTCACTGACTCTATCGTGTATATTTTTTTAGATAAATCCCTGGTATGCGATTAATAGCATATTAAAATCATTCTGTTTTAGATGTTTTTCTTGTAACTGATTTCAACGAAAATTTGACTCCGAACTAGCTACAAAATCACATACCAAATACGATCATGATTTTTATCATGTGAGAACGTGATGTTGTTTTCGTTAGGGAGGTTTAAATAATTGAAAACAAACGAATAATTGAAGCTTGAAATCGCGTAGGCAGCGAACAGAGCATAATTCATCGACAATCTTTATTCGCAAATCTCTCTCTCTCTCTCTCTCTCTCTCTCTCTCTCTCTCTCTCT
>JAOUZG010028144.1:1968413-1998421 GCA_026289955.1 Argiope argentata
TCTCTCTCTCTCTCTCTCTCTCTCTCTCTCTCTCTCTCTCTCTCTCTGTGTGTGTGTGTGTGTGCGTGCGTGCGTGCGTGTTAAAAGATTGACCTGCTTTTACCAGTATTGCTTTTTCAAAGTCGTTTAAAGTGCTTGATGATTTAAATTAATTAAGGCGAAAAAATTATTTCACAAATAAAAATGTTCTCACTTGAAATTTGAGTTCGTAGATTTCATTTATTCAATTACTTTTTATTTATATATTTATTCATTCAAGTCTGTGTTTGTCTTCCTCGCTGTTCCCTCAATATCTAGAAAGTTTTGGATTCGAAAATTTGAAGGAAAAAAAAAAAAGAAAATTGATAGCAACTGTGAACTTTAAAATTTTCAAATAATTTATTCTAAAAAAAATTAGAAACTGCAACTCGCGAGAATCTAAAATAAATGCCACAGTTACCGCACTAAATGTCACAGTTGTCACCTCTTTTCAGTTTCAAAAATTATAGTTAGCGAAAAATAGCCTGCAGCTTCCCCTCGCGAACTTCACTCACTCTCCTCTCCAACCAATGCAAGAGTCGTGCACGTGCTCACGAAGAAAATTTGTCGGTTTAATAGATGGTCTTTCGGGATTGCTTCCGCACTTGGAGCCGGATCAAGATTGTTAGACAAAATGTCAACACCGTGCTTTTGATGGCGAGTTGCTTTTATTTCCCGAACCCTTTCTCCTCTTGCACGGATGCCAAGTGGAAGCAAGAGTATCCATTCGGAAAATGGGGCTGGGATGGAGCCCTTGATGGAAAAGAATTCCTCTCTGTTTGCGTCAGACGATATGCAGATGGAACTTGTGAGAAATTATCCGGCAGGGGACTTGTTGGTGCCGCAGGAACTGTGTGGGGTGTTTTAATTGTCGGTAGTTCTGATTGATGTCTAATGTAAAAATTGCTTGAAAATTTCAATAGGTAAGGAATAAAATTATTAATATATTTTTCAATGAATAATTTGGAATGATAATGTTCGTAAATGATTAGTTTGGAAGGATTCGTGAGTGCATCAAACACTAATTCCACACCGAACGATTTTTTTATTTTATTTTTTTCCAAAAACTGTGTATATCTATATAAATGAGTCAAAGAAACGAAGAAAAAAGTTGTTTAAAATACAACTTTGGAAATTATTTTCAATTTGATGGATTGAAAGATTTGATTGTTTAGCTGAAGCGTTTTAATTACAGATTTTTGTTCCATCAAATCTGAAATGTAATAAATATATTTTTCTTTAATTATTAAAATATTTTCAGTGAATTGGAAAATTAATTTTTTTAAATATAGATTAATCATTTTAAAAGCCATAATTACTTGTTTTGCTAAAATCTATTTGAAAAACATTTTTGAGCAAATTAATTTCTTTATTTCCGTAAAAGTCACAATTTTTATTTTGTCAAATTATTATTAAAATTGAATATTTTATAATATGATTATGATAATTTGTATACTGCAAGCATGTAAAATGTAAAGCGTTTAAAAATAGATATTATCTTCCAAACAGAACATTCTTGAAACAAGTTTGTTAATTTTGTGAAATGTATCCCCAAGTTTTCTTTATATATATATATATATATATGAAAAAGGGCTTTTTGCTACTAGAAAGTATTCTAGACAATAATATTTAATATTTTTTGTCTTTTTGCACAAATTCAGAATAATTTAAATTTAATACTTGATTACCTAAAATCGCTAGCCATTATTGTGTTTGGCTTGAGAAAAGAAGGATACCAGTAAAGACATTTTAATTAAACTTTTATTTTTTTTCCTTATTCGTTTTAGTTAAAAATCAAACAAATGAATAAATAAAAATTCAGAATTAAAATTTCTGATCTCTTTCTTTTCACATTTCTTCAATTTTCTTTAACAAATTTACATTAACTTTCTTCTCTCTATTAAAAAAATTTAAGAACGTCTCTTTCACGGTCTCACATAAGAAATAATAATTTCTACTCCAAATATTAAGCATTTGGATGTAATAAATTATAATTCAGCATAATATCAAAAATTATGAGTAGTTATGAAATTTTGAATAACACCAAAATGCTTATATATAGCACCATCCCCAAAATTTCTAATGTAATAAATTTTTATTTCTGACTCTTGTAGTAGAAAAAGGTACTACAGTTTTTGAACAATATACCGGATGTCATTTCCTAATGTAATTTAATTGACAAAGTTTTATCAATGCCATATTTTTATTCCTCTGACATTTTTTAATTCACTGATGAATTTAGGCATCTTATTACCCTGGACATGGTTTATTATGATACTTTTTCCCCCAATATCTGTAGTTTCACATTTCAAGACATTATTAACAACATATCAATTTTTTTATAATGAATCATAATTATTAATTGTACAAGTTAATATATTATTAATCATTAAATAGATATTAGTTTATGATTTCCTTACTTATAAACATAATCATATAATTATTATAATAGATTAGTAAATAATGATACATAAATATAACAAAAAAAATTGTAACTGTGCAGAATCTTTCAAACAGATTCTGCACAATTACAATTGACATAATTAATTAACTGAATCATTAAAGATTATAATTATTCAGTAAATAATAAACTATCATATTAAAAAGTATAATTTTTACAAAACAAATACAACACAACAAATAAAGTTGTTACATTTTATACAATTTGTATTGAATACAATTTGTACAAAAGAACAATTATTAGTAAGTAATAAATAACTACATTAAAAGTACAATTCTCCATTATATTAAAAAGTATAATTAGTTATAATTTATTTTATAATGATTTAATAATTCAACATAAACAATCAATTTTAGACCTAATACGCTTCTAATTCATAAAATGTATACCTTTTACAAATTTATTTAATTGGCAACTTAGTAAATAACATTCTTAGCTGACATTTTTATCTCCGTAAACAACTGCCTAGTTGTAAATACGCCACTGTTTAAATTATCACGAATAACAAAGATTTCTCACATTAGAATTTCTACGTTTAGAATAAATAAATAAATTTACATTCAAAAATAATGCTGGTTATTCTCTTTGAATAATGATAATAAATCTCACTACTTTAAAGACTCTTCTGGGTGAATTAACTAAATAAATTGATTTATTCTAGTTTAACTTGTTTAAAAGATTACCTTTGATATTTCAGTCAGAAGCGTTCTTGAATTAGCTTCTTGTACTATTTATGGTATTAACAACTAACGACCTATCACAACCTAAAGGCTCTCTGAAAATATTGATTGTATTTAATTTCAATTTAATCTGTCGTCCAAAACTTGATACTATAATTGTCAAATGATGACTGGCGTATCTTTGCAATAAGCGAATCTGCTCAGCTCGTCGCGTTCATGAATTAACCTAATTCTTAATTCATTTTCATAGCATCTCAGTGATGTTAAAAACATGAATCTCTTGGTTTCTTTATCATCTAACTTCATTTGTCATTCGCACTTCCTTATTTCATTGTCTCCTATACTTACATTTGCAAAAGAAAAATAGTTTTTGAAAAGTTGTCTGAAAAGATTGCTTTGTAACTAAAATGGTAACATTATGATTAACATTAAAAGTTTTAAAATGGTACAAAATCTCTTTTAGCGCCGCTATATTCTGAAAATTTTCCACAAAAAGCGCCAAAATGTCGCTTACTTATTTTTATTTATTAAAGTTTCAAAGAACAAACAAACAAAAACTGCTCGAAGATACACATTCCTACCTTCCAGAGTATATCTGTGTCAAATTTGTCAGCTCTGATTTCAATTTTTTTATTCTTAATAGAAATGAAAAAGATAGTTAAGTGCCTTTAAAATTTTTAATATTTTGAATGAATGAAAAAATTCAACCAATAAGGACGTACTTGCCGAAACTTTCGAGTTTTCCTAAAAGTATACCCTCGCCCACACAAACAAACACGCGCTCAGAAAATTGTAGCTCTTGAACAAGATCGTGAATAATCAAATTTTTATTTTCAGCGTCTCACGCATGCATATTTCGAACTTTGAAATATAGTATTTCGGCTTTTCTGTGACGTGACGTCACCTTCAAATGGCGCTACTGGATTGCTTATGATATCTTACTTTTAAACAATTAACCTTGCAGAACAAAGAGTCACGAAAATATTCGTTTGATTTGTTTGTTTTTATAAACTTGTTTATAGTTTAATTATCGCACTCTCATAATAGGCAACTTATATTTATTCTTTAACAAATTCTTGTATACTTTATAATCGTTTTTTTTTTTTTTCATCTTTAACCGCATTTTTACGACTGAAAAAGTTTCTCAAAATTCTGCAAATATTATGATATAATTTTAACATCATCATTATGATATAATTTTAACACAAGCAACCCACACATGCAATAACTTCCAGAATATTTAATTTGTAAAAAACTTATGGACTAATTACTTACTACTATGTATTTGTCATTTTCTGCTACCACAACATGAATAACACTAGTTAAGAAAACGGTATATGTATTTTTGAGGCTGTTATTCTGAACGACTGAAGCCAAAATTTGATACAAAACTATAATTCTAATATCAAGCTAGCGTGGAAAATTTTGTCTTAAATCTTTGTATTTTTGAATCATCGCGTTTAATTATATGAGAAAATACCGGCCGATAGTTTGTCAGTCCTCTGAAAGATTTGGTTCGAAGTATCAGTAGAATCTATATTTTAGATACTAAAACTGTGAACTAAATTTCATTTATTAAAATCATTGAATTTTCATTATCGCCAGTGATGAATTTCCGACCAGGCCTAGGGTCTCAAGGGCAGTTGCAAACAAGTTCATTAAAAACTGTTATTTTCCTAGTTGCCGACCATTCCGGAAGGGGGCACCTCAATATCCACCCCTACTTCTGATATGGGGATTGGACCTCGCCACCCTGGAGGGTACACAAATAGGTAGGTGTCAGACTCCTCTCATCGATGACGAGACGTATTTCCTCCGGGAAGGTCTGTACCGTGACCGGTGAAGGCCTTTAGAACTCCTGGCAGTGTTGCTTTGCTGTCGTGGCGGTCCGGTCACTCAATTTTTATGGTTTATCCGTGTACTTTCGGATGAATCGGAGAGTGAATAATGTGACTTTCCTAGTTGCCAAATGAATAAATTTTTAAAAACTGCTACTTCTATGAATTATAAAAATAGAATGATATTGGCAACACTTGATTATATATAATTGAGCAGCTATTATATATTTCCTTAGTTCACTTAATTATTGGAATATTTATGAATCGAACATCTGCTTCAGTAGTACTGTTTGCAGACTTGGATGCGGGGCAGTCTAGAATCATAATAAACAAACGCGTTGTTGCTTTTTTGATTAATAAAGTAAAAGAAATAATTAACCTAAAATAAGTATTAACATATTAAAAATGTGCGGAAATTTGATCATCTTATTTAATGAAAGACCTCATATTGTGCACTGCCTAGGCCGCAAGATTCTTAAATCCACCACTTGTTATCGTTTTTACAAGCATTCAAGTTTGTCAACCTCTTGATATTTTTACATCAAAATCGGATCAGATGTACGTTTAGATGCTGTAAAGGGTCAATGAGCTGAAAAATCCTCTATGTTCCCGAATGCGCCCACTTAAGAATTATTTTGTACAAGAAAGAATGATTACGCCCATATATTTTTCAACCAAATGCTCCCGGTTTGCAAGCCTAGGAATATTTTTAAAGTATATAAAATTAATTTTATTGCTATCATTTTATCAACGCTCGATTGATATATTAGTTTTAATGTTTAGCAGTAATAGCTTGGAAGTAATGACGAAATTTTTTAATTTTTTTGTGCCAATTGGAAATTTAAAAAGCTTTATAGTCAATGTTACTTGTCCATTGCCTCTCTTTTTATTTACTCTTATACGAAGTATGCTGAAAGAATATATTGCAATCATTAAACATTTCATTTCAATGATCTGCAGATTTTGATGAATTTTCACCTTCCAGAATTTTCCATGACCGGAAAAACAAGTGTTTGGAATTAAATCTGTCCGAAAGCACGAAACTAACATACAAATAATCACACATTTTGAGTTTGACAGACTAAATTTAGTATATGGTCTTAACATCAAATCTGTGGAAGTTAAAATTTTAAATCTATTTGCGGAAAATGCTTCCTATTCTTGTTCTTGTGTACAGTTGGCCACTCCATCACCACTGAGGGAATCAAATTTTGAACAAATCCCTTAAGTCCATCTGCCTGTATTTACATTCGCACACATGTAAACGCAGTAACTAAAAAACACAATGACTTAGATTAAAAAGATTTAGTATATGATAATATCATTAAAATTGTAGTCTTGTATCAAATTTTGATTTCAATCAGACTTCATAGGTGTCAAAAGTATCAACTGATTACATCAATTCTTGGAATTCATTGTGTACAATGTATTTATTTCCTTTTTCGTGTTATTACGTAGCTTAAAACAGTGTAAAGAATTTAGCCTGGTAGTGATCCGAATAGCCGATAGATGTCAGCACAGTATTTACAATAATAATATGATTGACATTCCGGTAACGAGAGAGACTGAGCTTTTGGTGGCAACAGAGCATGTAAATGTGGTGTATTGGATTGTATTTAAGATTAAGAACGAAAGGTATGGATGCCTAGTGGAAGTTGGATTACAAATGTTGTAATGTATAATTTTCTCTTTGTTTTGGCGTTTTATGTTGGGTCTTTGTCTGACTGTGATTGTTATAAATAAACAAATTTAAAAGACAAATTTGGAGTAATCACTCGGCTAAATTTTGATGACATCACAACAGCATGCAATAACATGGTAATCAGAGTAACAATTATCAGTGGTTGTGAAATAACGTAATTTAACTCTATAATGCCAAGCATTTCATTGACTAATTTTATTATTTTTATTTCAGGAATTTATTCGACTTACTGGATATTCTGAATTATTGGCTATTGAAAGAGTAGTCAATACAAAGTGCTTAGACCGAATTGTTAATATGTTCACCAGAAATAACAACAATTAAATTTGCGGGTTTGAAAAAAAATATAATACTTTGGAACTATCTACTATTTTATTTCGAATCTAACATTGAGATGACAGATGAACAAATAACATTCTAATTTAAAAAGTTTATAAAGTAAATATGGCTGGCTCTCCAAGAAACAATATTTCGAATGGAATTCTTAATTACAAAGAATCTATCGAAGCATCTAGGCCTTGCTTTAAGCATGCAACAGAAAATCTATCTCAAATATCGAAATCTGATGCCAATTCGGAACCTGAACTATGTGAAGGATGCTCAAAAACCATGTTGTCGTATATATCGCTTATCCAAGACATGCTGAATGGATTAGCTAGGAAACTTTCTAAAGATGAAACCCCAACTAATTGTGTTCAGTGTCCAAAACAGGAATCTCAAAATACAGACAATATTCCACCTGTAAAGGATATAGAGGAAAATAATATAAACAATGAGCATTTAACTAATTTAAATGGAATAGCTAATGGGAAATCTGAAACACTATCTCCTGTGTCTACCGTCATGAAACCAAAAGACGAAACACAAACCAATGAGATCGTAGAACAGAACATCACCCCATCGGTCACGAGCACAGCAGAAGTTACATCAGAACCTAAGAAACCAAGAAAAGTGTCCAATAGACGAAACAGTCGTCGCATTTCTAGGGAAATGAAAGAAAATGGCAATGAAGTATTTTCTGAAAATTCCGCCAACAGAAATGGTTGGCAAACGGACTTTTTGTATAATGTTTCTTCTTCGATTGATCCAAAATACATACCGTATAGCCAACAGCAAGAAAATGAGAATCCAAATACTGCGACGCTAAATAAAAGGGGAGGTTCACAAGACGATGCATTTGTAAATAATAAAGAAAATGCATCGTCAATGAATCGTAGTCCTCATTCGAACTCTTCAGAAACTTCGCCACTTACTCCAAGCTCTCCTATTTTATTCTTCGCTAATTTTGGCTCACCGCCTACTGCAAATTCTGAAAAATCAGCTGAACATATGAATTTCAACAAAACCAAGGCAGTTGATTCAGGTATATTCGATTACTCCGCCACTGAAAGTAATTTCAGTTATAATAAATCAGTTACAAACTATTTTGATAAGCCTGATTACACCACCACTGAAAATACTTTAAATCTCGCTGAAATAGACGATTCTGTGAAATCCGATTACTCCACCACTGAAACTAATTCAAGTCACTTCGAGGCAGATGTAGATGATTCTTCAAAGTCCGATTACTCTGGCACTGAAAGCGTAGAAGGAAGAGTTAATAGCGTGAGAATGAAGCCTGCCCAATGTGAAAAAATAGCTGATCAAAATTTAGAGCAGTGGAAGGCTTTGCATGACTCGTTTAGTGATTGCGTTGTTACAACCACTGGTCGGAAATCTTCGGAAGCTTTCGTTACCATTTGCCGAAATAATGCCGAAGCGCTGGGATGCCTTGTTCTCGGCCGTTCGCTTCTTCTCAGTCGCGCGTCAAGAGAGCTTTGTGTTCTGGTTTTTGATGATGTTGACCCTGCATTTAAGTAAGTAAGCATCTTACTTTTTTTATAACATGAAAAGTATGTAATGGTATTTAAATACATTGGAAGATCTCCTAAGTACCCTAACTCGTTCCCGAATCTCACCAGTAATGCAAAGCTCGTTCGTTAAGCGGAGCAATTTTTTTCATAAGAATCCATCTAAAATTTTATAATGTGTTTTATTCTGGCGAGAAAAAACAAAAACTCCTCGAGGTCGTATTCGGCAGCGCTATCCAGCAAAAACTTTTTCTATATAGATATAGGGGGTTTCTTCAAACATGTATGTACATGTTTCTTCAATGTCCAATGAAACATGTTTCTTCAAACAAGATATGTAGGACTGTCTTGTATCAATGCAAACTGATACGAGACAGTCCTACATGTAAAATCACGATGTCACCTCGCCACTTTTACTGTGAAACATCGTTCATTAAGGTGGTCACTTTTCTGTTTTATGCTCTGCTTGTTATGCGAAGTGCTCAGTAAGCAAAGTTTGGCTATAAAAAGCTAGGCATATGCTTCTTCATACAATGAAATTATGCTTAATTGATAAAAGGTAGTATTATATAAATTACAATGTGTAGTAATGTAAAGTGAATTAATCTAGAAGTGTGTTTATTATGGAAGTTAGAAATTTTATTTCAGTAACTGTGACAAATAGTAAAAGAAATGGAAAATAGAGTACCTATTTACTAAAAAATAACATATCTACATATAGTTACATGT
This sequence comes from Argiope argentata, assembly GCA_026289955.1. NCBI lineage: Eukaryota > Metazoa > Arthropoda > Arachnida > Araneae > Araneidae > Argiope > Argiope argentata. The sequence goes on from JAOUZG010028144.1 coordinate 1,977,692, forward strand.
CATGTGATGGCTGACGAGAGTGTGAATATTAAGCACAAATTACCGTAAAATTCAAGAGTATTAGTAAAGCTTATGACATTTTAACCTTCATGGAATTTCTTTCAAAAGATATTAGTTTTATTAATGTGCATTTGTTAGAAAATATATTTCTTCCAACATTTCATAAACAACTTTGGCAGCGATTGGATACTGTAACATAAGAATTTCTAATTAAGTTATTGAAATATGTAGAATATACAGAGTATCCGAAAAATCTTGAACACATCACAAAATTATATGACATATAAAACGAAAACTACAAGTTGTAGAAACAAAATATAGTTATTGACTCCTTGGTTGCGAGTAGTCCAAGTATCCAAATGATATTCAGCTCCAAGTTCTGTTTTTGTAAAGCATCTAAAATATGAAGTATTGAATAGCTGCTTTAAAATTCCTGTAGGTAATAGAAGACATCTGGGGAATACAATCTTTCAAATAATCACGCTCAAAAATCCGAAGGATTTGAATCTGTAGATCGCATAGAGTTTTTACAGAAATTTTCTCATTCCTTTCTTTATTAGGGAATATCTAATACCATATATTGGATTCCAAGAAATAACAATATCGTGAAACAAAAATTTTTAAACGCATTAAATCTTCTGAGAAACAATTTTCCCAGTATTTTTTTCTTTTCTTTTTCACAATACATAACTTTCGAATATCTTTTATTTTAATATTCAGGGCGTATCAAAAATAATATTTTTTCGAATATCCTTTAATTTAAAAGTATAATTAGATCCTGTACTATTAACTATTATTGCCATATTTTTATTATTTATTTACTGTTTTTGATACAAATTCGAAACTTTACGATTTTCACCACTGGTGGCACTATTATCACCTTTTTTATAAGAATGCAATATACCTTTACTATTATTTACAATTAATTTACAATGCTTTCTTCATTCAAATATAATTTATGTGTATAAGGATATTGGTATAGTTATTAGATATGACAAAATAAATATTTCCATCTAATTAATTACATAATGATGCTTTTATTTATTACAGGGAACCATTATCTTCTGTTTTTCATATTGTACAGCACGTGAGACATTTAAACTCGATAGAAGAAAGAAAGCTAGAATACCTGAAAAAAGTGAATTTAGAAAAATTATGTATTTGGGGACTCGTTCAATTTTCGAAATGTGTTTTTCTGAATCCCGACTGTTTGGTAAGTTAAAAATCAGTATTAAACACAAATGTGCTTTAAATATTTTTATCTTTAAATAAAACATATCTGTTTTTGATATTTTTGTAAAATCATCGTTTTAATTACTTTTTATACACAGATCCAAATATATTGAAATATAATGAATAAACGATGTTTCAGAAAATATACATTAATACGATTTATATTAATCTTTATAAAAACAAACCGTTTAATAAAAATGTAGACTCAAGGAATTTATATTGAAATCAAGAATTTCACTTATCCTCTATACTTTTAAGGAAGACCACAATTTTTGATTATTAATATTAAAAGTTAAGGGTTAGTAATTAAATTTTAGTTCATTGTTAGCAATTAATGGTTTCTAATATTATAATCTGAATACAAACATATTTTGTCCCTATTTTCCAAAAATGTATTTTTCAACATCAGGGTTGTTTAAAATATAGCGATTTCTTGACATCTCGAGTACATTTTTTTAACAATTATTATTCTTTCCCATTAATCAAAAAATTCTGTTTTAAAAGAATAATTTCATAGGGAACAGAAATTGCTGAAGCAGCATTTACTCCATCAATATTGAAGGAATATTGCTACGTTTTTAGCGTAGCGGGTTCGGATTGAATGGACTTTACTTCAGGACAGCACAAACAAATTTATTTACAGCTATTTACAGGTTGACTTGAGAAAGGAAAACTTCTGATAAAAACAATCCAGCAGTCAACAGTCACTCTCAGCGTAAATACCAGCCTTACGCACAATAAACACAGATTGCAAAACAGATATCGTATAGCACAGTAAAAAGTAAATCACAGGGAGCTCAATTATACAACGTTAACAGCAAACGTAAACACAGCTCACTAATAACAAGCAGGAAAAGTAATCCGCTCGCTACAACGAGTCGCTACTCTTCCGAGAGGAACTCTGCCAAGTTGCGGCAACCCGTTCCTTATATAGCCGAGCGAGCGAGCTCGCGAAGCTTCGGAAAACACCGCGAGTGATCCAGCGGCTACCAGACAATTCCTTTCGCCAATCCTACCAGGATGGCGCCAAGCTCTTCGTCAACCGTCGCCAATCGCTCTCTCCTTCCACGCGCTTCCGTGGCGTTCGCCCGCTCGTAACGATGAAATGATTATATGTGGTTTCATTATTTAAAAATGAAAGTATTAATGTCAGAAATTTTGATGTTTGAGTCGCTTCTTACATCTTTCTCACATCACTTCTTTTTCAGATTATCCGCAACTGCGATGAACTATTCCAGCACGAAGAATTATCTGCCGTTCCGGATGTTGGTTGGCCGGATTGCTTCAATGCGGGTGTTTTTGTTTTCGCGCCTTCCGTTGATACGCTTTCGAAACTAGTGGAACTTTCTCAAAAGCAAGGACAAAATAATGGTTAAGTCTTTAATTTTAAATATTTAAAAGGTACAGTGCTTGCAATGACAAATTTTACTAGAAACTTTTGCTTTAAATACTTCATATCGATCATATGTTCTTGACATTTGTTTTTAAAATGTTTTAAAGGTTAATTAAAAGTTTTTATATAACTAAAGCTACATTCAATGAATAGAGGAGTTCTGTGTTGATCAATCATTTTTATTATCTACAATAATTTGATTTATTTCAGAGCAATTACTGATTGCAATAAGAAATAATGTTACATTTCATTTGTCAATATTTGTCAAAAATCTGACCTTAAGACCTTTTGACCACCTGAAAATAAGAGTATCATCTCATGAGAATTTAGATATTGGCTTCAGCTATTCTGTAAATATTCGTTTTATGGAGAGCACAGTTACTTGGTTATGATGATGTTGAGTTCATTATATGTTTATCAACAATCTAAACAACTCCATTTGAAAATAATGAGTTGTAGATTGTAAGAATTTTAATTGCACTTTCAGCTATTCCAAAAATGTCCGTTTACAAGAATAACAAATATGGGATGAATGATTATATTCTATGCAGCATTATAAATTCACGAATACTCCTGATCAATACAAAAAAGATATGAGGTTCTCACTTTTCATCAAGATATTTGAAGAGGAGAAACACGAATTCATTTGTGAAGTTAATATTTATCAACAATATCAGTCATTTTTTAATCCCTTTTTCTCGATGATAAAAGTTAATCATACAAAAAATGAGCTAGAGCTTGCCTCTAACGAGCTGGCAAGTGTTCCTAGGAACTGTATGATATCATGCGAATCTATTTTAATAAATTAGAGGGTGCGTATAAATAAAAATTTCCCAGATCTTACTTCGTTTTGCTGCTTGAAAAAACTGGACTGGAGAAATTACAGCAATGCGAAATAAGATTGAAAAAATGCACCGAGCACGAAAGTTGTATTTATTTTAATAGTTCAGAATAATTGTACATTATAACATCATCCTTCTTTTTTTTCATGTCTAGTGATACCTTGTTTTAACTGAGAGGCAGACTACGGAGAGAATATACTATTACGAAAAAAGTGCAATGTGTACATGGACGCAAATCAGTCGACGCGTTAAATAATGGGAAACGATATTTTATACCACAAGGAAACTTAAAACGCAAGTAAAAAAATATTCTTGGAGAGTAGGCGATTTTGTAGAAAGTCATAACTCAAATACACAGCGAAAAACTTTAAGAGAATCAACTACTCTTATAAAAACTTTTTTATGGTCCACCAACAGGATATAAAATTTTATAGAAAGATCTTCAGGTTCGGTTTTTAATATTTATATCACCATAACTCTTGAATTTTTTCAGAAGCTTCACTTTTATCCCTAAATTTGTCACCCAATAATGCCATGTTTAATCATGATTGACCTAGTATGAATTCAGAATACAATTAAAATACCTGTGAACCTCTCTTTAAATCGATAAGGTCACCACAGCAGGAAAGCAGTACTGCAGATCCGATTAACCATATGTTTCATGTATAAGTTCTTGATTGGGTCAGTGACTGAAATAATAAAATCTCCAGGGTTTAGGAGACAAAAGTAAAAAGCAGTCGAAGGTTATTAAAATAAAGATATTTGAAAGTAAAATGATCTAGAACTTTTAAATTGTAAATTTCCAGTGCTCTGTAATCAATACAGGATGCTCAATTTTTCCTCTAAATCAGGGTTAATTGCTTACCACACTCTGTATTTTAAAAAGCAATGTTAAGCATACAAATTGTGACAGAAACGATGTATGATACATTTATACTGTGCAGCGCTTCAGGATTCGTATAAATTGAAAGTTGATAAGACAATCTCTCGAAGATCACAAGATATTTATTCATAGAAATCTATAGAAGATACAGGAAATTACAGCAGTTGTGAGTCACAATTCGCAGCTCCAATTCAACTAATACAACTAGAAATAGTTTCCAGACACAGGAGTCTCTGTTACCTCAAACAGAAAACAGCTTTTGTGCACTGGACTAGCACTCCAGTCTTCGCTACTCTCTAATCATCATGGCCTACTGGGCAGTGGTATTTATGCCTGACATGGCGTAAAAATCTAGAACTTCCGTCAAGGTTCTAGGCTATCTCGCTTAGTAATGGTCCTAGAGCTTGGGTGATGGAAATTACCTTCAATTTTTTTTCCAAAATTCGCCATGCCGCCAAGACTTTCACCGAATCACTGGAAATGTCATTTTTTTTCTTCTAAAATAGCCTAAATTGCACGATTTTCTCCCCAGAATCTATTTTATATTTGTCAGAGATATTTCAATACCAAAACAAATATTTACGGAAATATTTACAAAGTTTGTAATAATAATTTTAAATTGGAAATGTCTGCCCGTACAATAAATATAAACCGTAGTATTTCTTTTTGTAATCGCAATTTCCATTATACAATTGCGACTATTTGTTGCTTTTGTTATAATCAAAAAAATAATACCCTTAATTGAGTTATTGTTCGATTTGCAGTTATGAAATGTTATTATTTATTTTTGCTCATTAGAGGGAGATCAGATGCTTTTGAATGCTTACTTCAATTCCTGGTCTTCTGATATAGGCAAAAAGCTGTCTTTCATATACAATCTGATTCGTAATGCTAGTTACACTTATGGCCCTGCTTATCAAAGGTAATTAAAACTTTATATACATCTCGTTTCTTCAGTATATTCCTGAATCTATGGAATGTATTTAAAATAACTATTTATTACTCTTATACTTAATACTTGATGAATTCAGATATGCGATCGCCTCTAAATGGGAAGTTTTTTCCTAAGAATCTGAATGTTTATTTTATAGAAGGGGAAACTTCAGAAATATACAAATCTGGGAAATCTATGCACTGAATGGTTATAAAAAAACTATCATATTGTTTGTAGGAAATAAAAAATTTTGCTTCAAAGTATTTATAGATATGCACTTAAGAACCATATAAAAACAACAGTTAAACTCTGATAGTAAAAGAGTTGCAGTGATAAAATTTTAAAATTTTTAAATAGTAAGATCAATTTTATTTTTATTAGAATATGTTCTCTATAACAAAAAATAATAAATAGCGTAGTTCAGTATATGTAGCATGAAATTCCCTTTTGTCCTTTCTTTATTAAACGTAACTATTCTTTGCAGTTTTTTACTCTTTCTTGAAACTTTCCTCCTCAAAGCACATGTTTTGTTTCTATATTAGCTATAACCATTTTCCTCTTATAGCGTTGATTATTTAGAATCTTTTAATCCATAACTGGTACTTTTCTTCTTTTATACAAGTCAGTAATATCAAATAAAGTTCTGGTTTCCTCTAAATTCCGTGAAGTTGGAATCAAATTTATCTGAACATTTTCTGCTTTAATAAGTTCCTGTTTTTGTAATATGATAAGCTTTTATCGTTTGTGAAATTCTTTTGATAGAAACAACAGGAATAGAAGTCTTTTACCCTATTTGCTCTATTATGGGGCCTAAAGTGTCCCATATTTCGCTTTTAGAAAGATCCATCGCTGAAATAATTTTGAGGTTATGTCTAATATAACAGTAGCACTACATTCCTACGTAATGAGTTCAACTTCAAGCAAATCATTAATATTCCGAAAAATAGAACACTCCGATATTTATCTTGTCTTCACTATTTTCCACTGAGAAATTTTTACTCACAACAAAGTATACACAAACTAACAAATTAGTTACACAGTAGTTGGAGTGGAGACACTATAATGACTTAATCCTGGTCGATCAAATAAATGGGTAGCGTTTAAACACAAATGCTTTATTTTCAGCTTAATAAAAAAACACGTCCTCTAAGTTAATATGCTGGGAAATATTTACTTCTGGGATAATAGTTCCACGACTAACACAAGGAAAACTAACAGGCTATTAGCATATCCAGCTACTGCAGTAGAACAAGTGATCTACGGATTACTTCCGGTAGATCTTTAATCAATAAACTCGAGATCACGCGTATCTCTTCAGCGTGTCTCACAGCTCCTCGGTTCAACTCACAGCTCACCAGTCAGATCACAGCTCGTCTCGTCTCATCCAGTCTCTTTTCAGATCAGCTCGTCTTCTCGTCGTATCAGCTCGCCTCCTCGTCATATCTTCCTTTCAAAACCTTCCATTTTAACCTCGGTCAAACTCCGCCTCTCATGGTTCGCATTAGTGCGCTTAAAATTCCGATCATCCAATAATTCTTCAGGAATATTCCCAGTGGGCAGCAGTTAACAGTGGGAATATTTTCTAATCGTCCCCCTCCTAGCAGACCCTTACCCTTTAGGGAAATATTCACATCTGGAGGTTTTAGCACTTCTTTCTTCAAAGGGCCGCAAACGCACGTGTGATCCATTCTCTGAACTTTATTCCAGTTCGGGTAGTCCCATAAAAGAAATTACGTCTGGTGTTTTGACGCGGTTTTTTTTCTTCAAAGGGCCGTAACTCGCATGGGTGGTGTATTATCTAACTCTATTCAAGTCCGGAGGGTAACATCAAAGCGGGAGAAACACAATGCGCAACAAAGGAAATTATCGTCTCACCGCTGACAGGAAGTAACAATGTTCGAAGATGTGTCTCTTCAAAGGGAGATAAGTTTTACGACTTCTTTACAACGCCAACTCATCTCAACAAAGCTATTGATTTGAAATTAACTTTTTTCTTCTCACTGGACTCAGACAAATCTTTGCCTTACGTCTGTAGCAACCGCTCCGGCGGCGACTCAGTGCCATTCCAGGGCAATAGTAAAATATTTTTTATACTTTTATTCATGTGGCAGCGGCCATTTAAAGCTTTTTATTTCATAATCAACCGAAGCTTTGCAAGAGGGCAAAAATCCTTAAAAAGTTTCAAAAAGTTTGTTTTTTGATGTCGTGGCATTTCAAGATGTACACGAATATTTTTTATAATTTTTATTTATTTTATCTATACCAAAAAACCACTTTTCCGCACTATTACAAATTAAAAATAAAGAATCGATTTTTTTTTTCGTTCCACTCTAATGTGTAGTAATGTTTACCCAATGACTGTAATGTTAAATAATAGAAACGACTTTTTTTCTTTATTATTTGAAAGTCGAAAAGGGGTTCATTTCGATTTCATAAAATTCTGTATCGGGTACTGACTTGTTGCATCCTCAACTGTGTATGCATAACACGTATCAATAATTATAACATTCTATGTTAATGTTTTGAAATTTAATTTTTTTAGGTTCGGACACAATGTAAAAATTGTCCAATTTCTCGGTTCTTCTAAACCATGGGAGGTGAAATTTTTCACTGAAACTGGTCAAATTGAGGGTGATATGAGATTTCATCCCAAGCATATTCGATTTCTTTCGGAATGGATCAATACATTTAAAATCGCCGTCCTGAAGCTGTTCCCACAGGTAACAATATTTTAATTCAAAGAAATTTAATTCCTCAGTAACAAAATGGTTTCACTCGTTGATATAAATTACTTATATTTTAGAAACATCATCATTTAGATACATATTATTTTCCTAATTCTCTACTATTCATTTCTGAGCAAAAATTCAATTAGTTGGTTATCTTATTAACGACTAACAGGAACACAATAACCTAGAATTCGATTCTTCTTATAATGTAATTTGATAAAAGGTGTAGTAAATTTATGTATTTATTTTTTTTTCTTGAACGGTAAATTGAATATTATTCCATAGTCAAGAATCAAGTTTTCTTTTATCTTGATTTTGTGCTAAATGTATTTAAAACAAACATGACAATCTTTTTGCCCTTCATATTATGACTCATTTTATTCAAAATCGGAACCAATCATCGGAAAATTTTAAGAAGGTACTTAATTTTCCGGTTTCCTAGATACATACCAAGATAAAAGTTGAAATTTATGTACAAATATAATCCAGATCTAAATCATATTTAATCCAGAAATTTTTTTTCAAATTTTTTTTTTAAAGTTGGTATTAAGTATTCGAGCCTCGAGCTTACTTGGCATTCTTAACTGCTTAACTATTTTGCCCGTATGCCATACGTGCATCGATTTATCGAATTTTGATAGTTGTAAACGAAAAACAAACCATTCATAATAATTATTATTCAATAGTAAAATGACTACGAATACGTAGATAAGTCAAGTATTCGATCTATTTCCATTTGAATCGAAATAAGAAAATATTCCCAAAATAGAAGGTGTCATCTTATTAGATAGTAAAGAAATTAAAACTGTTAAGTGGTTAAAATTACATCAAGATCTCAAGATCACCAATCTCCAAAACACATAATACAGCCATCTTAATAATATGCACCAGTTGTCAGACGATTGAATCTGTGGTCCTTTATATCTTTCCCTGCTCCGTTATCAAACTTTTCTTTTCTCTGTGTTCAATAGCCTCTTAGCGATGCAATTCTTTATAGAATTTCATCGTTGCCCAGGGAACACTGCGTGGAGGTGGTTTCTCCCGCCCCAACCCATGCACGTTGCTGCACCATCAACATTTCAATTCTTATTATGGAATCCAACTTCAGTTTTTAAGATCCACTATTTAAAGGGTAACACTATAATTGAAGGAGGCGAGAATTTAAACAAGTCCATTTTTGATTATAAAAATCAATATCAGGTTTTTAAATAAAGTCATATTCAGTCTAATCAATTTATCAATGGATGTTATTCTATTATTCTGTATAAAGTTCTTTCTTTAAAGGGAATAAAGACTGAACAGGAAAGAGTACGACAATAAGCATGAGATATAGGTTCAAGTTTAAAATTTCTTGGCTGTTATATTTTGTGTTCGAAGCACATAGGCTATTTTGAATATAGTATAGCTAAATGAAAATTTAGAATGAAATTTCTAAAATATCGCACCTTATGTTCCAACATAAAATGAGTAAAAATTCAAAAAACAGCGAAAATTTAAAAATTTTGATTTTTTTTTTTTTGTAATTTTTATCCAAAAAGCCTCCAGTTTAAATAAGTTAATCTTATGGGGTCGTATGGTGGGCCTTAATATTTAAAGAAACGCGAATTTTATAGACGGACAGTGAAATGACATTAGGAAGGTTTTTCACAATAAGAAAAGCTAGCCTTATTATGAATCTCAGACCTCGACACATTATGAAAATTTTCCCTGATTCTATCATTGTCACAAAAGTCTTAGTCTCAGATTGAAACACAAGACTATCATTCGGAATATGCTCCTGTTTAGACAGAGACAGCTTAACTGGAAGCCCAATCTAATACAAATTTTGAATATCATTATTGATTCATCACTAGAACTGCAATCTCAGGTTGAGGTAGTAAACTGATGTCAAAGGCTATGAATTCATCTCCACAAATGTTTTTCGAAAGCAAGAGAACAATGGCAACTAGAACTACTAACGTTAAAAGATCCATAATACAGTTTCCAAAGTGCAGCAAGGAATAATTTCTAAGCACAACTAAATCTGCAAAATCGCGCAGTATTTTCAACAAAAGGGCTAATTACTATATTTTCATTGTTTCTCATGATACTAGCTACTTTTGATGAACAGCTTATTCATCTAGACTTTTAGACTGTAAATTATTAATGTGAAATACATTGTTTTTCAAATTCACTTTATTTGATACGACTGTAAACCAGAATTCAATTGAATCGTTTTTTCGCAAGTTAAAAAATGTATACATTGCGAAATAAAAGTGGAAATAAAACTACTACGGAATTAATGTTAGGTAAAAGCAAATGATTTAAAGTTTAAGAGATAAGTTTAAATTCTAGCACTGCATTGAAAACATTCTGTAATCAAATTGAACTACATAATATTATTATATTGAAGAGAAAAACTATATGGGTATAAAATTAGTCTCTTGAAAACGGTCATGTTTTAAATCTCAAATTCATGCAGTGACCATTTTCTTCGATATTTGTTTTACTCAAATATCAATTATCATATGCAAGTTAGCCCCCTTGGATGACGTATAAGTAAATTTTTTAGTTCGATTATACTTTCTGTTTGAAGCTAATTTCTTAATTTCTATTATATTTTCTTACTTTTTTGATAAAAGGGAAAAAATTTAACACTAAACCTACCGGCGATTCATCTATCCATTGGAATTGCCATTGGAAACGGGTCATTTGACCCGCTCGTGGTAACTTTAGTGTTAATAATATTTTGGAGTTCTATCTATTGACTAAGCGAAACGCTCAATTTAACGCAGCAATAAAAATGAGTGACATGAAGCAGTCTGAAATTTGTACGGCGTTTTGTTTACATTTGGTTATTACCATTCGACAATAAGACAATAAGAGCTCTGGAAAAAACTCAGCATCTAACAACCAAGCATTTCTTTGCCTCTCTTTTGTCTCATGCTCTCGCCAACAAACATCTAAACATCTTTATTCAAGCCCTAAACTACACTGGTGGACAAAATTAAGAAATGGGAGGCATTTTCCCAAATATATAGAGAAATACTGGATAAAAATAAATAACTTATAGTATGGCAATAATGTGTGGAAAGCAAAAATTAATGTGCCATTCATTGGCTAGAGTTATTGCCAACAGTCCAATGTGGACTGAATTTCATGAGGGAAGATGGCAATGAAAGTGAGGCTTGTATGGTATGTGGTTACCTCAAGTATAATGTGTGGTCCCCTCTGACAGATAAACAGCATGCACAACGAGTATGCATGCTGTTAATAAGAGAAGGAGTGCTTGTGGAAGACCCTCCCACACTTCCCCCAGAGCAGTTTTTAACTCTGTAATGGCTCTGGGTGGGGGTTGGCGCATCACAATAGCCCTTCCAAGAGCATCTCAAGCATGCTCAATGAGGTTAATATCAGGATATTTGGCTGGCCGATCCATTCGGTGAATATCTTCACTTTCCAGATACTTCTCAACCAGAACAGCTATATGTGGTCGAGCATTGTGGTCCATAAAAACGAATTCGGTGCCAACAGCACACCTGAAAAGGCGCACATAGGGTTCTGGGATCTCCTGCCTGTACCTCTGGGCATTCACGGAACCAGTGTCAAACACATAGAGTGGTGTGCGGGTATCTTCCATGATCCCTGCCCAAACCTTCAGTCCTGCACCTGCATAATGGTCCCTTTCCACGATGTCACTGCGATGGTAGCGGGTCTCAGGCTTCCTCCATATAAATATTCGCCGAGAATCAGGTTGTAGACTGAATCTGGACTCATCTTGGAAGAGAATATTAACCCATTAGAGTTACATCTAGTGTTGGTGCTGTCTGCACCATTCTACACGTTCTCTTTTATGGGAAGGAGTGAGAGTAATGCAAATGGCGGGCTTCTTGGCATACAACCCTCTGTCACCAAGCCTCCTGGCAACTGTATTCCTTACAATTAATGTCCCTTTGGCAGCAGCAAGATCTCTAAACAGTTGTGTCACTGTACATCCTCTGACACTTGACTGTAAGTAACAAATACTGGTCTTCATTGGGCATTGTTGCTATTGAACGACCTTGTCCCGATCTTCTGGGCACTGCCCCACTGTTTTTAAACTGACTTCATAAATTCGAAACAACGCTTGGAGTTGCATCCAATTCCCTAGCAACCTAAGCTTGGGATTACTCGACCTCAAGTCTACCATCAACTCTCCACATCATACCTTGGTCTAAACAATGATGTTTGGTCGTTTCACAAAAAAATTAACAAAAAACAACAAGGTTATTCAAGAAACACAATACAAATCGCTACTGTAGAGAGTGGCTACTGTTGTAGAGTGAAATGAGTTGAGCTGGCTGCCGGCTGCAGACTTTTATACCTCCTTTTGAATTAGCCACCCCCCCAAAAATACGTGAACTCATCTCAGCGACGCTAGCACATAGCGCCATTATATGGCGACCAACTGTCCAGATTTTATGTGATATTTTTCGAGAAATGCGTGAAAATGCCTTCCATCTCTTAATTTTGTCCTGCAGTGTTCTTTGATATACTTTAACTGTAACCTTTCCACTCCTATGGGATAATAGCCTTTGTCACTACATTCCTCAATGTTTATATTTAAGTCATAAGAGATTAGAACTATGTTTATTAAGTTAACGTTTCATATTGTTGCAAATCTGTAGTATTGCTTCCTACGGCAGCTTGCTCCATTGTAATAAAAAGATAGTTTTACAACAGCTCTGTTGGATGTCGGATCAATAATGTCCAGGTTTGATGACTAACTTTTCTTGCATTTGACGATGAACTTGGCGTCTTTGGCTATGAAAGAAGAGGTTCTGGAATTTGTAAGAGTTTGCGCAATTGGACCAATAAGTTACGAATTATGCGGAACTTTCTGTATCCCACTTTGGAAGTTATAAAACGTTGGCATACCAAGATTCAATGTTGCAATGGAAATTAACTTTAACTTTCTTTGCAATAATTTTTATAATAGAACTAGATTCCATGCTTTCATAAAATTTTCTTTGGAAACAAAATCATCACAGTTTACTTGCTGCCTCGACCTTCATATGATATAGTTTTCTCTTATCCTCTCCCACTTTCACGTTTCCAGAATGCACAAGTTGAAGCAATTCATAATTCGAAGGACCTTTCCCAACTAAATCGATACGATAAAACCTTAACGAATTAGTAATTCGATTTTGAAAAAATTAACAATTTTTAGAATAATTTCCGTCGATCCGATAAGTTGATATCGGAATTCATATCATATTTAAGTTTGGAGATAATATCATATTTAAAGAAGTCTACTACCCTCAGAATAAATACTTAGCGAAGTTCAAGCATTTTCCTAAAATCTAAGAAGTTTTCAGGATCAATGAATGAGTGATATTTAGCTTTTTATGAAATTGTTATTTATTTATTAGTTTCAAAAGATGAATAAAATTAAAACACGTTCATGTCCTTGTTTCGAAGCTAATAATTATCATGAAATATGAAATTTTTCAAATCTTGTCATTTTGACATAAAACTAGTTATTAAATATTGGTCCTGGTTTATTTTTTATTCGCTTAGTTTTCTTTAATTCGTCTGCATTTAAACAATTTCTGTGTTTTTAAAAAAAAGGAAGAATTTAACAACATTTTTTTTTCTTTTTCAAATCGGCAATATAAACTAAGTTAGAAAAAATAAAATTGGAAGTTAAAAATATAAAATTACTATTTAACCTTTAACTTCTAAGATGTTGCATTTATAGAAAACCTTTTAGCGTGAAAATTGCTTGTCTTAATGAGAATCTAATTCGGAAAATTCGATACATTTTTCTATAATCCGAAGAAAGTTGTGTGAAAAGGAAAATTTCCACCACTCACTCTTTCTACTCCTCTGAGCTAAATGACCCCTCTACGAATTCATCCGAGAGTTTTACATACTGTATTAAAAAGCCCAAAGCACTTGAAAATCGAAACAAAATTACTTTAGATGACGTTTTAAAAAATAACGTGGTCAAAACGTTAAACGTCTGTCTCTCTGTATATTTTTACGGAAATCACCGGGGGAACTTGTAGTGAGTGTAGGACGTGAAGACAATAAACTGGCCTCAGTAGAAAACAACAAAGACGTTTATTTGACTCGAAGACACTGATAAAAAGACGACGAATACACAGACGACAAATGTATATAGCAGAGACGGACACAGGACAGCACACTACAATAGACAGTAACCCACAGGTAGCAATCTACCACAGTCCTTAAAGCGGCCAGACATAATCCAGCAGGAGAGGAGATCCTCGGAGCTTTCCTCTACAACTTCTCTGAACGGCTGAAAGTTCTCACTGTCTCCTCACTTTAGCTGTCGACTTACTGCCACACAACTGGCTACTCCACACAGGAAACGACGCTGCTTCCACAGTAGACAACAGAACTCGGCACACAGCAGTTCAACACTCACTTGAGCTCCACATAACGCTGACACTCCGCCCTTGCTTCACTATTCCCTCGAAGACTCGTTACTTGTATTCTACTCCAACTTCGCGTCTGTTTCAGTTCACCTGTAGCATAAGATTGCCGGTCATTTATAGCTACAGGTTGGCGGGTCAAGAACCTTCTGGAACATTAAGGGCGCATCTCAGTTTTTATTGGACGGATCGTCAAAATTCTCGAAGTTTATAGTAATATCCATTTGGTCGCCATGGTCTGAGATCACTGACGCGCAGGCAGATCGTAAAATGACCTTTCTTTCATAACACTATTGCTGCTGGGAGGCATCATTACAGGTTTGTAACAATATATTGTTACAAGCGGGTGAAAAGGCATGAAAATGCGCCAAAAATGGCGACGTTTGGCGAGGAGCCTCGCGCCAGCCTGATTGGTTTGGCGAAAGGAATAGTCTAGTAGCCGCTGGATTTCGTGCGTTGTTTTGAGAATTTTCATGAGATTCGGTGCACGCGCTTCCACGGCTATATAAGGACGAGTAGCCGGAGTGAGTGAGTTAGTATTCTCCAGTCCATGCCAGTTCTCTCCCATCCAATCTCAAGTCATCTTAGCCGTGTTCGAGGATAAGCCCCTGCCGGTGCTAGGCGCCTCGTGAACCCATTCTCCTAGTGAGTGAGTTAGTTGAGAGTTTGCTCTGAAATAAAAAGCGTCTCGCCGGACTAGAGGATTTGTGAGCTGTGCTTGCGTTTGCTGTAAACGTAGTATTATTGAGTTCGCTGCTATTTACTGTTGCTGTGCTATACGATAGCTATTTTGCAGTCTGTTTTATTGTGCGTAAGACTTGCATTTACGCTGTAAGTGACTGTTGACTGCTGGATTGTGTTTATCTGAAATTTTTACTTTATCAATTATCCTGTACATAACTGTAAATAGCTGTAAATAAATTTGTTTGTGCTGTCCTCAAATAAAGCCCATTCAATCCGAACCCGCTAAGCTAAAAAAACGTAACAATATAGAGAAAGAAAGTAAAAGTGATGTCCTTTAAACGAAGGATGTAATTTTGGATTCTAGGAACTAGGATTTGTGAAGATCTGCAGAAATTTTCCCAAAATTATATCAGGAAAACGGTTGCAATAGGTAATATTCTCCTAAGAAACCAACCTGATTAGCATAAAATTAAGATTTTATTAAAAGCGTGGTAATGTGTCAAACTAATCTATCTAGCTTATTTCATAAAACCGTCATAATGTGCACGGCCTAAGTCCGCTAAATACCTAAATCCGCCACCACTGGTGACATGCTTTTGTGGATAATAAAATTATATTTAAAATTGCACCTCATGTTTGCAGGTTACAATTTGAAATTCTTTTAAATATTAGCTTTCTTATAATATATGCAATTTACAAGGCCTTACCACCAAACTTAAAAAATTCTGTAACTATTATTTTCTTTTTTCATTTTTTGTAGGATGTATATGATTATACCTTCAGTCAAAAGTCTCTATCTGCTGAAGACATCGGACTTGCTCTGTGTTTCCCAACTCTTTCTAAAGATTCTGATAAAGTGTCAGCTAAGCCTTTCCACATTTTATCGAAACAACAGACGGTTTCGCCATTCTACCTAGCTGCGACTCCTTCAAGAACTGCAATATGCGATAATAGATCTTTGCCAGCTCCCATCTGTTGCCAATTGCCCAATCTGAATTATAGCGAAGAAGCAACAGAGAAACTTACCAACATCGGCCATATTGAACTGAATGGAAAACTAGAAACTGAAGCACAAATTCATAAAACAGAAAAGGAAACCTCTTTGACTGACTCCCCCTTCGGCAGATGTCTCCCTGGTGCTATTGTTGGTGATTATCAAGGAATGATGGCTTGGGAACAAGGGCACATTGACTATGAAGGATGTGATAGCTCTGAGAATATTATGAACAGATTGAGTTTCTTGATACATCGCTCTGTGCCACCAAATCTCTGATGCTATTTGTTGCATCAAAATCGCTTCGTTGGTAAATTCCTTTTGATGTTCTTAACTAATTTTCTCTTCATGTACGATTAATAAAATATTTTCTGGAATATTCTTTTCTCTTATTGAATAAACTACATAAAGAAGCAAATCTTGCATTAGTCTAAGAGACACTGGTAATATTTTAAATTTCTCAATATTTTAAATAGCTTTCTATATCCTACAAAACCCACTTTGTTTTATTTTCTTTTGTCCAAATGCGATCACTTTTCATTGGCATCTAAAAATATATATAATTGACTCTCCCCAAAATTATTGATCTTTTTATCTTCTTTGATAACTAACACTGAGTAATACAAATTTTAACAAAATAATATTTATTGTTTTATACGTATATTGTTAATAACAATATTTTTTGTAACTTATTCCACGTAAGACCCATGCTGAGCTAGCAATAAGGGTCTCCCCTAAACTTTCTAGTATTCTCTATAATAAATGTTTATCCTAGAAAGCGCTTTGATGGTATTGGCGTACTTGCGGCTTTATGAAATATTTTTTGAATTAATTTAGCGTTTTTACAGAATCTGCTGTGTGTTCTTATGGCAATTTATCCTTGGAAGACTGATAAAAATATTTTAAATTGCGTTTTTTTCTCCAACCGAGTGAAAAAAAATTGACAAAGTAATACATTTCAAGTCATAATATCTCATATCAAATTTGATTTGTTTAAGTCATTGCGTTCGTACGCTTTTAAAAAACCAGATAATCAACCCTTTTTTGTATTTAACTCATAATTTGATAGCTGTCTACACTATAGATGTTACATATGTTTACCGAATATTAAATATCTAACTGTCTTTACCCATTCTATATGCAAGTATTCAAATATTTTTTTATAATTATCACGTCAGAACATGATGTTATTTTTGGGATAAGGGTTTTGGCATCAACAAAAATCGTATGCGAAAAATAAAAATTTTATTATCTGCACCAACATCTCAAAAATTATTCAGCTTTTAATAACGCGCTGTCATTGCATTTACAAAAGCTCTCATTAAAAGAAATGATGACTACAGCAAGTCAAACCTAGAAAAATGTCAATTGGAGCACGTGATTATATAAAATGAAATATATAGGAAATGCGATATTTTTTTAACAATCAAGCGAAACAAAAGTTTTTTTGGATCGTTTGCAATACTAAAGTGACTCATTCAATGAAATAATTAAAATGAATAAAAAATTTTCACGAGCACGTGGTGCTTGGCCATTCAAGAAATTATGTTCTGATATGATACATTGAAACATGCATATCAGATTTCATTTTAATCTTTTTTTATCTTATTTATAAAATTAACGAAATGTTTCTGAACCACACGAGGGAAAGAATTTATATTAAGATTACATAGCAAAGATGAGGAATAAGCAGCTCCAAACTTGTTCTCCCCTTTACCAATCATAAAAATGTTTTATAACAAGGTCGCAAATTTAAAATATACCAGACTTATATGTACGATGAGTCTTCGATTAAATCACCCTTCTATCCTGTTGCCAACATTGTTCCAGATCCTAGTAATCCTGATCTGCCAATAATTTCCTTATAGAAAACCCAGATTTCATCATAACATGCTCGCAAAGATTACTGCCTTTTTAGGTTGTTAAATATTAATGTGGACAGCATATATTTTTTTTAAAAAAAATTCACCTTATTATTTGATAAGACTAAAAAACATAAATTTAACGGAATAAATCAAAACAAATTATAATGCGTGAAAATTAAAAAGCATTTATACAAAATGAAAAAATAAATAATATGGGAAATGAAATTCCTTTTTTTGGAATTAATTTCTAATGGAAGCATTTTTTAAATCTTAATTTTAACCACTTTCTAAAGCAAGCAATGTTCCTTTTATTTTGATAAATGAGTTTGAATTTGTATTTTAAAATTAAAAATGGTAGCAAATTGGATATTACATATAAAAAAATTATTAAAAATAAAGAAAACATTGTACAGAAATGAAACTGATATTATTAAAAAAAGTAATTTCTTGAGATAATTCAAACGATGTTTTTATGAGGTTTATCAATTTCCACAGGTAAGTCAGGACAATTACCATTTAGCAATGGTTTAATTCCATCTAAAGGATAATTTTCTATTTTCTTTAGACTAATTTTAGTTAAATATTTCGTTCTGATGTTGTTTCATTTTCTGTGCATCAAATTTTATTTATTTATCTATATCTCTACATTTCGCAATTATCGTTTTCATTTGTATATACACTGCTCAAAAAAATTATTGGAGCACATGGTTTTAACAGAATTACGAAAAGATGTTACCAATAAGTAACATAAAATGAATCATCCATAAATTACAGCCTGCCAGGAAATGGAAGAAGAAAACTTTACATGCAAATCAAAGTTCATGACGTCAAAAACCGGAAAAAGGAGATAATGCCAGAAATTGGGGTGCTGCAGAAACGTCTGTTTTATTGCCGTAACTGTGAAATTTAATTGCGCAGTCTTTCTTTTTTTGAGACAAGCTTATGAGAATGTCTGAACAATGTGATTTACTGGAATCCATAGCATGGCGTGTCAGAGGCCGATTGGAATTAGGAGTGTCGCGGACGCTGTTGGAGTCGCCAAATGTGTTGTTGCAAGGCTGTGGAATCAATTCCAAGAAACAGGAAATGTTTCACGTCGATAGGGCAAGGTCGGCCACGCGCCACTACAGCAACTGATGACCGGTATATATGTTTAACAGTCCGTCGAAACAGAACCGAGAATGCTACTCAGCTGCAAAGACAGTTGTTCTTGGCAACAGGACGAAGGGTGTCCAGCCAAACAGTACGTAATAGGTTTCATGGGGGAGGGCTCTATGCACGTAGGCCAATGGTCTGCATTCCGTTGACCCCACGCCACCATGCGGCCCGAAGAAGATGGGCTGCAGAACATCGAGAATGGCAGCAACATGATTGGTGCCAAATGTTGTTTACAGACGAGTCCCGATTCAGTCTGGAGTGTGACACTCGACGTGTTCTGGTATGGCGGGTGAGGGGCACTCGAAATAACTCTGCATTCGTTCGTGAAAGTTCACAATACAGACGAACTGGTTGGATGGTATGAGGGGGAATCCGCATAGGTGGGCGTACGGACCTGCATATCATTCGGAATGGCATTTTGACGGGCCGCAGGTATGCAGACGAGATATTGCGATCTCATGTCATCCCTTACACTGGAGCCATTGGCGATTCCTTTATTTTCCAGGATGATAATGCCCGACCGCATATAGTTTGTCTGGTGGAGAACATGCTTGAAGCTGAAATAATACAGCGTATGGAATGTCCAGCGTGCTTTCCTGACTCTGAATCCAATCGAGCATGTTTGGGACATGCTCGGACGACGCATTGCTGCGCGGTCAAGGCCGCCTGTGACTGTCCCAGACTTGGAGATTGCACTTCTTGAGGAATGGAACAGTATTCCCCAAAGTCTGATCGATAACATCATCGCATCCATGGCAAACAGGTGTGCAGCAGTCTTAGCTGTTCGTGGAGACCACACGCCCTATTAAAACTCATGCATCATGTCTATTCAGAGCCTTTTTTTTTATCGTTTACATGTAACCAATTGTTGCCCTAAATCATCTTTTCATGTTTTTTCCCCACATTTTCAAAGAATTAAAGCTTAATTCCACATTGTTTTATTTTTTTCTCTGTATTGCGCATGGATACGCGTGTTCTACCCATTGTATGCCAATACGTGGCTGTCTCGTACGGTTTTCTTGATTTTTTTTGGTTTCTCCCCTAATTGTTTTGAGCAGTGTATACCGAGAAATGCCCTGTGCCTATTTCAGTCGAAATATGAGAGATATCTAGAGGGATGTAAAGGCATCATACCAAATTTAATCCGTTTAAATCGAATCGCTTATGAGATATCGTAAAAATAGATAAATAAACTTAACTCCAAAAAACCTCTCCAGTTCAGGAAGTCCCGAAATACGGAGATTAGCCAAAATCTCAGTACGCATTTTTTGAGGATTACATATTTTATATACCACGATACAAGAATATAATTAGCCAAATTTCCAAAGTCTGGAAGAAGTATTGGTAGCTAATACGATAAACACGATTTGAATTTCACTTCTTCAATATATAATTCGAAAATAGGCTTAAAATATGTTTTTAAAAATAGAAAAAACATGAGTCAAAAATAAATATTAAAAATGAAATGAAATCTACGATCGCAAATTTCAAGTTATGGGAGAACATTGTTATTTTTTAAATCATTATTTGTCTTAATAAATTTAAATCATTAAACAAATTTAAACCGGTTTGAAAAAATTACTAGACTTCTCTCTC
>JAOUZG010028144.1:1998821-2035964 GCA_026289955.1 Argiope argentata
AGTTTGGAATCAAAGTTTTGAAGCTCTATCGCTTTTGAGATGAAATAACAGCTAGATAGTTCTTCATCAACCTTTTAAAAACGCATCTTCTGTTAAAGAAGCATACGTAATAAAATAAAATAAAATAAAAAATACCGGTAAAAAAACAGGTCAATCTTCTTAAAACGCATCCACTTTCAAAAAGGCATACGTAATAATAATACAATACTGGTACAAGGTCAAACAATCTGCCTATAGAGAACCAACACATATCGTTATTATTATCAGAGATAGACATCCGTAGATTAAATCTAAGAGCTAACAGAATTAATTTTTCAATGATTTGACTGCAATTATATTAATCGAGTAATTTTAGATCCCGAACTAAACTTAAAAAATACTACATTTATCATGATCTGGGATCGATTCCATCTGCCTATCAGCCTCCTGCTGGTGAGGTGTGTAAGTCTGGAGAGGGAATGTCAACTCAGATTTCCTCGTCTTCAGACCGTGATTCAAAGTTACGGTCCGTCCGAAAATAGTCCTAGTGTTACTTTAAAACGGGACGTTAATAAAATTAAACTAAACTTCATCTGTCTATCTCTTTTTGCATCTCTATCTCTACTAATAATATACGTGTGTGTCTGTGTGTTTGGAGCTCTACAAGCCAGACTATTTAACCTACAACTGCCAAATTTGGCACATATGTATATTGTAAGGTTGAAATAAGCCCTTCAGGGAAACATTTTTTTAATTAAATTTTTATTAACTAAGAGAAATATTTTTTATTGTTATTTTTCTTTTGAAAATATTACTACACAGAAATAAATTTCACACCATTTCGAAATTTAAAAAATTGTCTTTTTAATATTACGAACTTTATAATCGAACAAATTTTTTCCCAAATTGCGACTTTTTTAAAATTATTTTTTCGTTTAATTTCTAACGATAGATTACATTGCTGTCTGAAATTCGACAATGTTTCCTTATTTCCTCAAAAATTAATCGCGAAATTTTCTTCCAATGTTGAAAACCGAAAAAGGAACCATTATGTTCAGTTTATGAAAAAAAAAATGGATTTACAATTTGTAAAATTTAGAAGGCAGATGAATTATGCATTTATATATTTAATAGTGTCGTCATGTTACAGATATCTATTAGAAAGGACATTGACATCAGACAGTGAATAGAATCTGTATATGACAATTAAAATATACAATATAATTTTAACATCGGTTAATTGGATCATAGACTTGAAGTTGCATCTAAACGATTTAAGTGAAATTTGTTGTAACGAGTACTATCGGCGAATGGGCTGCCAGGGGCAACAATTGATCAATAATGAATAAAATCTCATTCAATGCTTAATCTACTGCGCAAGCTTTCTGTGCAGTTTGTTTATTTATAATGCACGTTGGAATGGAGATGTACTGGAAATGATTTACAAGAAATTTTTTTCTCTGTGATGAGATTGTACAGAAAGGCTACCTTTTGTTTAGAATTAGCCTACATTCCTTCCGATTCTTTAAAAAATTTATGCTTGTATCTGAGTGCCGGAAACATATTACTGTGCATAGCAATTTCATATCTAGCTTAAATAATGGAGAGCAGTAACTCGGAATTTAATAAATTATTAGAAGAACGAAATGTTAAAGTAAGACTTTTTACTTCTTTTTCGATGGATTTAAAATTAGTTTGATATAAAAATTTTCTCCAAATATTTAAACTATCTTTTTTCCGCGTTTAAAAATATATCTTTACGACATTGGAAAATAAAATTCATAAGTAATCCTCAATTAGTTGCAATGCTTTTTTTATTTTTTTGAAATTGCTTAAAATTACCAATATCGAAGCGTTTTGAAAGTGAGATAAAAGATTTGGGAATTTTGTAAAGTCTTAACGACTTTTTTCGAATATAATCATCAAAAAGTCAAAATCATTTTTGGATATTCTTCAGCGCTTATATCTTAAGATACCAGTAATTAGTTAACGAAGATTGCCTTGTATTAAATTCTTTTGTAATTAACATTGGGCCTTAATTGTCAATGGTAGGTAATTAATGTGCAAGTGACTAATTTTCCTTTAATAAGACTGCAGTCAAATTTCCGAATTCGGCATTGATGTAATCGTAATGAAGAAAGCACCAATATTTTGCTTCTTGGCAAATATTTTAGAGTTAAATTGCAATATAGTGATATCCTTCTTTTATTTTTTTAAATGCTTACGGAAATAGTATTGTAAATCAGGATAAAAAATAAAATATGGAAAACATTTACATTAGAAAAAATATTTGGGAATTTATTGGGTTAAATAATAGGGATAAAATGTCAAAGTTGGAAGTTTAAATACAGAGTATTGTTGCACTTATTTTATGTGAACTTTGGCATATGCCACGTAAACAAAAAAGAATTATTGATGTTTGATGAACTGAATTCAATTCAAGTAAAAAAGGAATTAATTTAAAAAGTAAAAGTATTAGTTAATATAGGATTTTAAGAAATATTATCTTTTTAGTTATTAATCAGAAGGAGGGATAGTATTAAAAATACTGTAGTTAAAGAGGCTATAGTTTTACTTCTTTCATATTTTAGGTACGAAAACTTTATAGAGAAGGACTGCAACATACATTGAACACAACAATTACAAATGGCAAAGGAGATGATACAGCTTTTCATGTTTTCAGTAATATGGAAGAAATGCATGAAAAGGCTAATGAGACTGGAAGAAAGTTTGAAGAAGTAAGAGCTATTATTGAAAAGTTATTTTAGCATTAATTCTGCATGGTACATTTTATCTATTATATGTAGCATTTTATTTTATAAATAGTTTCTAAAATCAGTCTGAAATATATTTTAAATGATAATTTTATAGATTTAAGATGTTAATTTCTGAAAGTTTACATTTATATGAGTAAAACACACATTGTGCATAAATTGATTAGTTCATTTCTATAATTTTTATATTTAATTTGTAAAGAAATTTATGAAATAAATAATAACCTGGCAATTTTTTAAGAAAAAATAAAAGTAACTGTCCAAACTTGTCTGGCTATCCAAATATAAGCTAGCACAATAATTACAAAATGAAGACTATAGACACTTATCACATTTTGAGCTAAATCCAATAAAGGGTTGATAATGTGTTAATCTGGGTTATTAAAAACATACTATTACAATGACTTGAATATATCAAATTTGGTATAAGATTTTATGACTTAAATTTTGGCGATTTTTTATTTTATTTTACTCTGTTAGGGAAAATGTATATAAAATACAATTTAAAATTTAAGATAGTTTTATCTGCCTGTCGAGGATAAATTGCCGAAAAATGACACAATAGATTTAGTAAAAATGCTTAATCTGTGCCAAAAAATATTTATAACAATTGTACCATTACTGATACCATGCAAGGTGCTCTCTAAGATAACACATATATTAGTAAGTAAGCTAGAAAGTTTGAGGGAAACAACTCCTGCTGGTTCAGCATGGATCTTACAGTCACAATTTACAAATAAATGTTATCTTTAACAATATATGAATGAAACAATAAATATTATCTTGTTAAAATTTGTATTACTCAGTGTTAGTTATCAAAGAAGATAAAAATATCAATGACTGTGGAGGATGTCAATTTGATATATTTTTAGATGCCAATGAAAAGTCATCACATTTGGTCAAAAACAAAGCTATAGTGTTGATTCAGTAGGGTATTGAAAGTTATTTAAAATATTGAAAAAAATATGTTATTTAAAATATTACCAGGATCTTTTGCATGATTTGCTTCTTCATGCAGTTTATCCAATAAGAGAAAAGAATATACCAGGAAATATTTTATTAATACATTACAATCAATTAAAAGACATATAAAGTTATGAGTTACCACATCATTGATGAATGATATATTTTTATCCTTTTCAGAATTCTGGAAACAGCTTCATGAAATAAGTAATTTTCAATTTAAGTATACTTATACAAAATAGCTAGTATTAATTTTTAAAATAATATCCTGTTCACAGGGAATTTTTTTTTTTTTTTTTTTTTTTTTTCTATTTTGAAATTTGTTTATACACCACCTAGCCTCAGTTTGAGAAATTAATATTTCTAGTATTTTTTATGCAAGTAGCTGGCATCTCAATCTTGTGTTGTACCATATTTTTATTTATATATAAAATTTATGCTATGTATTTTTAAGTATGTATAAAATTTTCATTCTTTTACATTTCTTTCATTATATATTTGAATTTTAATTATTATATTAAGTACAATTTTATATTAAAATTTTTTATTTATTTTATTTATAGATTTTGACAACTGTTATGGAACAAAAACAGTTTCCTCGTCATTTATATCAGGTAGATTATATTTTTTTTTCATCAATATATTTTTAAATATTCATTTATAAGCAGTTTAGGTTTTAAGTAGCTGTTAAGTAACTTTTATGTTTTTGTTGATTGATTTTTAATTTATTAAAAAATTCTAACTTATTTATCTATTTTAAAAGTAATAAATAAATAAGGCAAGCTATATAAAATAATTATTTGTTGGTTGTTTTTTCCTTTAACTATAAATCTGTTTATAAAATATCTAGTTATGATTAGAAGAAAAAATATTGATGGAATTATTTAGCGTTTTATTTTTATTTGTTTGAAGGTGAAATCTAATGCCCAATATAGATAAAATTAACTTTTTTTGATTCTAAAGTTTTTTAATTACTTTCCCCTCCCCCTTCTAAACTTGTATTGTTATTCTACTTTTTTCATATATTCAACATTCGTCATTTTTCATAAGTGATGCATCAACTTTTTCAATTGTAACTTCATGTTGTTTGCTTTTTTTCCATACAATAAATAATAATATTCTTCTTTATTTGTCTATTTACTTTTCTGTTTTTTAATATTATTTACAATTTTACTAATTTAGAAAATTTTTAAATCCAGATTTTGTTTTCATTCCAGATACTTGAAGAACAGAAAAAAGAAGCTCAGTCAGTCCTCAAAGAGTATGATGATATTATTCTGCAGTTAAATGATGTAAGTGAAATAATATGTTTTAAAAGTAAATCAGTTTTTCTCTTAAGATCATATTCTATTGTATGATATCATTATTCAAATGTAAAGAGTTAAACTATTCATTATTTAAACATTTCAGTATTTAAGGAATTTTTATGTCATTCATATTTTTTTTTTCCTGTCAAGTCTTTTTTATATGTTTGTTCTAAAATTCAAAACATTTTTAAATAATTATTAATTCTGTTTTTATAACCATTTCAAGTACATTAGCTTATATTAAATGGTTTAAAAAAAATATATTATTTTTAAGCTGAAATATTAAAGCATGGATATAATTTGCAAAAAAAAATTTTTTTAATTAAATATTGTATTATTTCAATTATATTGATACATCAAAATTTATAACTATTATCAGTTTGTAAAATCTTATGAAATATATTTTTTTAAATACGTAACTTCGATAAATTTTCATTTTTTTATACAACTTAATTATAACTGTTAAAAGTTTTTTTTTTTTAAATTTAATTTGATTGCACAAAAGAATGGTAACATTATAGCTAAAACAAGTTAACAGTGCATAAAAAGACACAAGAAAACCACACTGCTTCTTAACGTAATAATGCAAGTTTCTAAGCATCTTTTAGTTTTAAAACACTTATTGAGTTAAAAGTTTATTTTAAACATAAAGTTTATTATAAACATTTTATAACATAGAATGGACATTTTTTGACATTTAAAGATAATTTATCTTTAAATGGGCATATTTCTATCAGATGATCATAATGACATACCAATTACCTATAACTTTCCAAGCACCATCATTTTTAATTTGTGATTACAAAAATCATAATTATCTTTCTAATTATTAAAAGTTGATATTACTCTTTTTAATGAGTATCTCATGGATGATTTAAAGTTCATAATATATTTCAACATTTATTTACAGGATTTAAATGATAAAAGTGCCAAATATCGACAGAAAATTGAACACCAAAGTATGCAGCAAGAAGAAATAAGGAAAAGGATTGAGATGATGATCTCAGAACTAAACAGAGTTGGAAAAGAAGAGATATGTTCCATAAGAGTATATTTTTCTTTGTTGACTTTTTATTTAAATTTTTTTATATTATAAATCATTATTCATTTTATTGTTGCTTTATACATGAAAAAATATTTAAAAAGTAAATTTTCATCACAATAAAGTTAAAAGAAAAGATACATTATCAAGAAAAATATCAAGCCAAACAAAATTTACTGTTAGGTAATAAAAGAGTAAACTTCCTATTATTTGTGGAATTCAATTCTCAATTATTGTAACAAACAAAATTAGATGATAATCCAAAATATAATCTGATAAATATTTTATAATTATACAAAAATGAGCGGTCAAAAATCAATATGAAAATGTCCATTTTTTATCTATAGTGTGGTCTGTGCAAATTATTATGACATATTAAATTTCTTTATTTACAAAATTATTGATTTACTATTTTTCAAAGTGATAGCGATATGGGTATGTGTTGTGTTGCCGCGCCAGGTTGGTTTGGCTTCGTGATCATAATTTTACAAATTTGTGACTGAAGTTCTAAAGCAAGCAGCTGTTTTAAAGTTGGTTAAAAAAAATGACTTTCTTGGTTACAAAGGAAGTTAGCACTCACTAAGTTGTAAAAATACCATTAACTTAAAGGTCCTAGATATTCCATCCTCTTTTCCTAGATATTCTTCTTAATTTGTACAAAATGCTTAATATTTTTACATATTTTCAAAAGTTTAGAGATGAGAATAGCTTAATTTTTTAAAATTTTATTTTAATAGTAATTGCAATCTCTATGTTCAATATTTCAAGCTCTATCCCCCGAAAATATAATAACCAGGAGTTACTAGCTTTGGATTCAACTAAATATTTTGTGTTTACTCTGTTTGAAAAGTTTTTACTTGGATTTTTAAAAAAAATGACTTATTTTAAAACATGAAGTAAAAAAATGGGTTGAAAATGTCACTAAATTTTACATGTCATGATGGACTAGCTGAAAATAAAGAAATAAAATTGGTATTTATTGGGTACATAATTTCATGAGTCAAAATATTGTTTGCTGTTGCCAGAATGTTTTCATAAAAATAAATTTTTATAACATTTTTTTTTTTCTTTTATTTCTGAAGTTTTATTTATTTATTTTTCCAGACAGAAATAGTGAAGCATTCAAAAAATATACTGGATACTTTTGGAAAAAATAATGAAATGTTTTTCCAAAATACTGAGGCAGATAAAGTAAGCTAAAAACATTGCTTTCCCTAAAATTATGTATCTCTTTTTCAATAGAAACCTTGCTGTAATTCAAGTTTTTGTGCAAAATTAGACATAATCTTATTTGAGGGAATATTTCTACATGTTTATAATATACAATTGAATGTTTACTATTTAATGTTAAATTAATTGGAGATAATGTAAGACTGTAAAGAAAATCACTTCATAGTTAGTAAATGTTAAGCATTTTTCAGTATCGATTTTTTAAAATGGCACTAACTTAAAATAACTGAAATTTCAAGTTTTTCAGCTACCTGTGAAATTGGATGTTTTAATTTAACAAATTGATTGGGTATATTTTACAAAATCTTCTTTATTTATTTTTGCTTAATAACTGCTTAAAATTTCTTGAAAATTGCTTATGTATTTATTTCTTTTGTTTTCTTATTTTTTAGTGTATTTTAATCAGTTAACTAATTATAATATCTCAACAATTTCCTCTTCTTTTTTCTAGCCTTTTGATTCTTATTTGTGGAAAAAACCATCAGAAATGTTAACTTTACAGCAACTTGAAAATGCATTTCTTGTTGATCAGACAGAAACTTTTAAATTAAGAAGAATTTTACTATCTGAAGTTTGTGTGAGTAAATTTTTAATATCTTTTATTATTATTATATACTTCCTTTTTTTTTATCTGGTCAGTTGTGTTTTTAGAATAAAAGTATGGCAATTTAAACATGTTTAACAAAATGAATCAGATTGCAAATCTCATCAGTTCAACATTCTATAATAAATAATTGTGATTTTAATATCTTCCTCTATGACAGCTCAAATTAAAATTATATCAAAAGCTATAAAAAACTTCATCACCAATAAATAACATATGTAGGAAATGTATAGATTTTAAGACTACAGGGAAAAGATTAAATACAAATGAGGATTGTACGAAAATATTGACTACTTGTATCAATAATTATTTTTAATTAATTATATAAATTACATTTAAATGCATTTAGAAGATATTTTGAATATATATCATATCCATAATAATGATTCACTATTTTTCATTAACTTTGCTCTGAGTGTTGATATATTTAGGATTGTAATATTTTCAATGACTGTTATTACATTATTATGTATTATTATTACTAGGCATCACAGTTTATTATAAAGTTTTTTAAAAATAAAATAAATAAATTCTTTGCAAAGAGACCAGTATAATTACTTTGAGTCCTGTCTTAGACGGAATAAATTAGTATGGCATGAACTTTATGCCAAGAAACATCTACATAATTACAATCTAATATTGTTTCCCTGCACATTTAGCTTCATACTAAGAATAAGTTTACAGATATTTCTAATGAATGTCAAATCATTCACACACCCCATTTCCCCATGCTTAATTATTTAGTGACGAAAATGAAGATTCTTGAATGTGCAGGAATGTCAGTGATATCTATATTAGGAACCAAGATACAAGATCTTCTGATGCTCTGTCACAGGAACTATATAAGCAGGAGTGTATACGTGAGAGGCAGTTGAATGAATTATGTTTTTGGAGTGTTGATCTCCATTGATTTCACCTTTAATTCTTTGTGGTGCTGTAGATGTTTAATAAGGATTTACTGTTTGTGTCCTATCGATTTCATCAAGTTCAACTTCAACTGTGCTTTGTAGTTGAGTTTTCATGCTTTCTTATAAAATAAAGTATCATTATCCATTGTTGAGCTTCTATTCTCTTCAACATATAGTGTTTGGATGGATTTACTATAACAATATATATGTTGAAGACTTTTTACGTGGTAGTATTCTGGGATTTTTCTTCTGTAGAGAAGATGATAAGAACTTTGTTCAGACACATATAGAGAATGAGAATTTCTTCAGAAGGAGCTGAGAATCAATTTTTAAAGAAGCAAAGGCAAATCACTGATCCAAAAAATTTCATTATAGAAAGTAAGATGTAGAAAACCCAATTAAATAGAAATTATTTCCAGGGTAAATGAAGAAGAGGTAGGCTTTGCTTTTAACATTTCAGATTAAATTTGGTCCTATCTCTTAAGGTTAATTTTAAAGCAAAGCTAAATAAAATTTCTTGTAGAGTAAATGCCTAGATATATTATAATTGAAATAGTTGACTATCCTTATAATCGACTTAAAAATATAGTACCGAGCAAGCATAAAATTTATCTTTCTATTCTTTCAAAGTAATAAGGCATTATATTATTATTTTATTTTTATATTATATTATTACATTTATTACAATTGTATATTATATACAATATTACAATTGTAATATTTTATTATTACAATTATATTATTTTAAAATCATTTCTTATAAAATTCACTTTTTTTTTTTTTTTTCCTTTTTCTTTTTGAATTTAAGATAAAATTTATTAATTGTCATCTGGTTTTAATTTATTTAGAAATTGAGGAATGAATTAGAAAAAGAAAAGTTAAGCTACATTTTGAAGAAACAAAATTTTGAGCAGGAAATATTCTACTTGAAAGAAAATTATAATCAAAATATGCCAGTTGTTGCGAAAATGAAGAGGAAATGCATCATACTCCGAGATAAAAGAGACAAACTTCTTAAAGAATTGAAAACACTAGATGATTTAATCAAGAAGGAATCTAAAATAAAAGAAGCAAAATTCAAAGATCAAAATACTTTGAAATTAGATGCAAGGTACTGTGATTATAAATACTTTATTACATCACATTTTAATTTATAATGAAAGGTATTTCTATATCTTTCTGTTTACTCTTTTTTAGTTGAATTCTATGCATAGCACTTAAAATCAGAATACTTGTGAACTGGCACTTTCTGGTATGCAATACTTTATTTATTTTATATTTTATTTATTCATTGCACTCATTTTAATTTCATGTTTCATGTTTTTACACTGGGCCTGGATTTTCTGGAAGCCTTAAATTAGTTAGCAACTTGGAATTATAAGTTTAAAGTTTGAGGTTACTTATTTGTATAATAATAATAAATTAATTAATAAAAAATACATGGCATAGATTCTTATTTCTTGGCAAATCCTCTAAAAATTTTGAGAAAAAAATGTTTGACCATTCTTATTGACTAAGATATGACATGTGATCATTGTTATTAATAATAAAGAAAGATACATTATTATTTTAAAAGGCTTAAGTAAACAGTTTTAAGTTTTTTTTAAAAAAAAATCACTTTCTTTTAAAGGTGGATGAACTAAATCACTTCAGCTGTTTTATAAAGTATCTTTTTAAATTTTAACTACTAAGCAAATTAATCCTAGTTGAAAATTAACCACCTTTCTGAATTAGTGCATAACAAATTTTAAACAAGAGGAAGAATCGAAAATATTCTGAGTTAAAAATCAGTTTTACTGTTCTTTCAAATCTTTATTTATCCTACCAATTATCCATAATAATAACTTAATTTTTCTGGATATCTTTGGTTAACTCCAATAGTGCAACTATTATTTTGGAACTGTCTAGATATTATTTTACAGTTGATAGGAAGTGGATATTCATTCATAGTTGTTATTTTCAGCTGTGCTAGAAATGCTGCTTGTTCTTGCTACAGAAAAGTGCAGAGAGATTATCAAGAAAGAGCAAGTGCTTTACATTCCAAAATATTGGATGAAGAAAACTTATTTTATAATTACATACTTGAGAAGCCATGGAGTAATGCTGCTTTGTAAGTTGTAATTCATTTATGCTACTTTCTCAAGAAATATGTTTCATATCTAATTTCTAAGTCAGTGGAATCTAGCTGCAGCAAAACTATGATTTTTCCCAAATGAAAATTAAAACTGATATTTAAAAGTTACATTCAAAATTTATATAGTTTCAATTTTTTTAAAACTATTATGCTTTATAAAGTAATGGATAATTAAAGTACTTTTGTTATCTAAATGTGCCTAAAATATTTGAATCTTGTTTGTTAAGATATGTTTCCTTCTGAAGGCTTTTTGTGTCTTCTATATTTGAAAGTGGCAGACTCTATAAGTATTAAAGGAAGTTAAGAGGGAATAGTTCTGTGTTATTTCTCTAACATACTAACTATAGAAATTAACATAAAAAAATAATGTTATTTAAAAAACATTGAAAATATCACTGGTTTTTATTAATAATTATACAAACATTGACTTAATGTTTGTATAATTATTAATAAAAACCAGTGATACTTTTTAACAAAATCATACAAATATACTTATTATATTTGTATGATTTTGTCAAAAATAGGCAATTTTCCATTATACACCTTCATAATATAATTTTAGTATTGTTTCCCCCACACACAGATATAGGGTTAATAAAGCTCAAGAATCTGTCAAGACATCTGAAATTGCATACTGGAACCAATATTTACAATTTCAATTGAAGGATTCAGAAGTAGATGAAATACTTGGATTAATGGAAGAATGCAGGTAATTTAATACAGTTTTAAGATTTTACTATAGCTTCACATTCTAATATTTTATTAAAATTAGATCTAGTTTCTTAAATTTATTTAGTTAAACGAATATAGTAGTTTTTTTAAACTAATCTTCATATAATTATAGTTTTTTTTCCCCTCTCCCTCCCTCAGACTGAATTTAAAAATTCAAGTTGAATACAAACAGCTCAAGCAATCTCTTCTTTCTGAATCTGAGGAACTGAAATGTCTTTTGAAATTTTACTATGAATTCAATAAATCTTAAAGATGTAATCTCAAGATCTGTTTGCTAAATGATGTCATATACACAGAAAACTGTGAAACGAATATACTTACTTTGAGGAAGATCAAATAAATCATCTTTTATATATTGAGAAATTATATTGTCTGTAAAGCATGAATTTACACGTAAAATACTTATTTCCTACTCCTTTAAATTTAACCACAGAAAATGTATATGAAACAGAAAGATGAATTTATTTTGAACTAAGTTTACAGTTACAAATGATATGAAAAGTGAAGTGTCTAATCTTTTTTAAACTCAAGTTAAGATGTGTCCATGGCTTTTGTTTCTTTATCTGCTTCTGAAAAAGAAAAATAATACTATATCATTAAAAATATAAACACAAATACACATTCATTCTACAAAAAGAAAGTTATAAACTTATTATCTCCTTATACAATGTCATTTTTTAATGATATCCTTGCTAAATCAAGTAATTATTTCACAAGCAGAAATGTACAAGAGGAAGAAAATGCTTCCTCTTGTACATTTCAAGTTGGGAATAATGCATAATGCTTATTCTTAGTATCATATGTGAAAAAGATAAAATTTAAATTACCAGCAGGAAAAAAAATGCTCCTTTTCCCCAACCTTTTAGTAAAATTAAGATATAATGCTAAGTTAAACCCTTTGACAAATTAAATGTCAAACTATCAAGTAAGGAAAAATATTTAAGATTATAAATATCTTTATTAAAACAATTTACACAGTTACAATTAATTTCTTTTCTGATATTAATTGTGATGCTTGAATTTTTCAGCTATTATGAAAGTAATATTTCCTGTAATAATACTGAAAAATACTTACCAAGCTCATTAAACATAAAGTCACTTTGATATTCATTCAAAAACTGACTGGATCTAGCTTCATCCAGGAATAATGTGTAAACTCTTTTAACATCAGCAATAGTAACTTCAGTGCCCTAACAAAAAAAATACACCCTTAAAAACAAAGTAATCTCAAGGTTACCTTCTTTCATAATAAGAATAGCATTTGAAAAAAAATTACCTTTCTTTTCTGGCATACTAAATTTGCAGCAGTAATAAGTTGAATGGCATATCGCAGAGAAGTTTCAACACCAATTTTTGTAAGCACTAATAAGGCATCATCACTCATTTCAACATCTTCTTCTTCACACCTATAAAAAAACATCAAATGTATTTATTACTTTATACTTAAAAGGGAAGGGAGTTGCTGTAAAATAAATTTGCTTGTACTTTTTGTAAGTATAGGAATAGTTAAATTAATTATCCATTTTAAATCAACACAAGAACTAATTTGAAACAAATCCAATAATTCAGATAAATGTTAAAATGAGTATTTAAATTTTTACAGAACACTAATATGAAGCAGATTTATAATATCTTAATAACAGAAAGTCTAAGAAGGAATATAAAAGTACTATTTTTTATAACAATCAATCCATGAAGAAGTTATCTTTACACAAAACTGAATTAAATATAAAAGCCAAAGGAAGAACAACAAACAACATTAAGGATATCTATACAAATATTTTTTAATTAATTAGAGAACTAAAAAGCATTTCATATTAATGCATAGCAACAGTGAAAAACTGTATTATTATGGTACTTCAATTGTGAATTACTTTTAAGTATAATTATTCTTTGCTTAATAAAGTTGTAATAAATTTCAAGGAAGAATATAGTTATCTTATTACAAAACAAATTGTAACATGCAAAGAATTTTTAAAACTATTTCTGAAAAAATCAAATTCTAAGGTAAATAATATTCTGAAAGATTCCATGGTATTTTATCTTATCAAAATAATGTATATTTTCATAAATTAGCAAAACTAGACACAAAACTGAGAATTGCAATGTTCAACACTCAAAAACTAAAAATCGGTATTGAAAATTACTTTCATCAGAATTTTTATAAACAAATGTACATACCTTATTTTCAAAATTTTTTTCGTATCATCTTCATCATAAGGAATAGTGCTGATTATAACAGATCTATCCAATAAATCTAATGGAATGCCATGAGGGCTTGTATGGTTTGTTCCTCGAATTTTGGTAATTCCTCTGTTAGATGCCATAATCAAAATAGGAGCAAGGTCACTTTCAAGAGCTCTATTAAGGTATGAAAAACATTCAATGTCCAACATATGTACTTCATCGATGAACAAAACACCTGGAATGATTTGAGCTTTGCCTTCTTCTCGCCATTCAGCAACTTTTGCATTGATTTGTTCTCTCACTTCAAGCTTGATTTCACCAGTGTCACCTTAAAAAACAATTTGAAAGCTAAAAATCAATAAATATATTGTGGTTATTTGGCAATAAAGCCACGTTCAATTAATATAGAAAATTAAGCTTATAGAAATTGTTTGTGCTTGTGAATAAATAAAGGATTTTCCTCGCAAGATCTTTTTAAAGGATATATTACACTGCATTGAAATTTGTTTATGCTAATGCACTTCAAGGTATTAAAAAGATAAAGCCATATGCTTTAAAGATACAGCATTATGTCATTTTTCTGTTAGTATAGCAATTTTAGAATTGAAGTAAACAGAAAATTAAATTATAAATCTCAAGAATGTTAAAAACTGATTCTGAAACTCAAAAATCCATTGAATTATGTCATATCTATTTTTGGCATGTGTTTTGAATGCTTTCAGGCCAAAGAAAAAAATGCTGTATTTTTACTACATTTTAAAGAATCTGAAATTATATAAACCAATTGAATAAAAACAATACTTTTTTTTTTTTTTCAAGAATAAAATGTAGCATAAACTGAAACATAATACTTGAAAGCAGAGGGCACTGATTGTAAGAATAATGAGTCTTGGATATGCATTTCAGACTATGGTAAAAACTTGAAAATGAAAAATAACAGGTGAAATTGCACTTGTTTTTTAGCTCAAAATGTGTCATACTTAAATCGATTTGAATACATATAATAATATATTATATTATTTACAATACAAAATATACATTATGACTGTTTGAAGTATTTATACAACAAACAATTATTTTTACTCTAGAAATCATGTAGTTTCTTTATCTGTCATACATTTCTACACTTCTGAAATACATCCCAATGACATATCTTCTGCAATATGTTATTTACCAAACAATATGCTTTATTAAATAATTATATGAAACTTCATATTTATACATCTACTTTGCCACAAAAGTATTTTTACTATAATAGGTCATCATTAGCATTAATAATCAATTATAGTAATAGTTTTACTATATTCACTAAAATGCTTAACAGATAAAAGCAAATATATATATATATATATATATATATATAATTCAAAATAATCAAGAGTTTTTTATATATATTTTCTTGAAAGCAATACCTGAAAAAAGTGCCAAGAAGCCTTGAGTACGACTATTCATGACATCAATTTCATGCAAAGTAACAGTATGTGTAACTTCTTTCCTCTTTTGAAGTTCACCTTCTGGACACTGGACAAACTTAGTTTGAGCACCGGTAGCATCATAATCTCGAGCTCTCGTAAATGAGCGACCAAGTTTAGTTATTTTTCCTGTGGCTTTGTCAATACAAATAATGTCTCTATAAATAAAAATACTTCATTAATTATCTACAAAATAAGACTTGGTTCATAAAATTTAAAACAACTATAATCAATAGTGACTCAAACTGACATACAGATTTAGTATTGGATATGACTTCATAGTATTTAAAAGTATTTTCATATTTCAGTTAAATTTTATGCAAAACTAATCTTACACGAAAATTGTTTAGCTTCATGGGATTCTCTTCATGGTCTTAAAGACCCAAATTATGCTAAAACAAGACA
This sequence comes from Argiope argentata, assembly GCA_026289955.1. Taxonomy (NCBI): domain Eukaryota; kingdom Metazoa; phylum Arthropoda; class Arachnida; order Araneae; family Araneidae; genus Argiope; species Argiope argentata. The sequence continues at coordinate 2,014,559 of JAOUZG010028144.1, forward strand.
CTGTATATTAAAATAAATAATCTGGAAAGGATCATACAAAAGAGAAAAATTACCCAGCTTGGACTTTTTCTTTGCTCAAGCTCTCTATCATTTTTTGTCCTAAATCATAGGTTGTTTCCATATCTGTACTTTTCAAAGTTAATTTTCCAACTTTATTACCCTGAAAAAATAATAATGTATTCTAAAAATAAACACATTATTTATAATTAAAACCACAGTTTACACATATTTCATAGAAAATTCAATTTTTTATTAATTTCTTTTTTCCTTATTTTAAAACTATTTGTAGTAAAAACTAAAGTTCAGCATTGGACATTTTTATGTAGCTGCATTCAATTTTATTTATCCTGATTATCTGATACATTTACAGATATGACTTTATCGTAAATCTGAAAATACTAAAGTTTAAATAACTCAAAAATAATTTAAAATCTATCAATTCACTTACTGTTCCAGAAACTGGACGATCAATTTGAATTTCCACTACTTCACCTTCTATAATTTCAGTTTCCTCCCTATTTAACAGCAATACATAAACATATCAAAAGATGTATTAAAAAGTAAACAAATATTACAGCATATAAAATAATCAATAACAGAGCTTTGTCATTAATTAAAAAATTATTATTGCACAAGCATCAGAAAGGAAGAAAAATTGTTTTGGTTGAACAAATATTATTTATAAAGCATTACAAACAAATATATCAATTGATACAAAATATTATATAAATTATTTGTCCACTACAGTTTAAAACAAAATTTTCATAATCATTTTATTCTGTCCTCTAATTGATAAAATGGTTTGTCTGTAAACTTCTGCCAGACGACAACCGATATGTCATATGCTCACATCCACCCTTTTATTCAAAAGCATTGATTTGCATGGTGGGGAAATTTATTTTTCAAACAAAAGTTGATACTCTCCCACAGTCATTTTTTCATTGATATTAAAAGATGCTCAAGTCATATATTGCCTTTCTGCTATCTTAAAAAGTTTGGATATCAGAAAGTCTTAGCTCACAAATAAATAGGTGTATCTTGATGATATTATTTAATCCAATTTTGATGGTGAATTAGAATTTAAAAGCAATCAAAATAGTGCAATTTAAAAGCAATCAAATATGACACTGCATTCTTTCCAAGTTGACATTCTATTTACTTTATTAGAAATTATATTAATAGGAGATGAAATATTGATTGAAACAAATACATTAATTTAAATGCATGAACTTTTAAAAAAATATTGCATATAATTTTCAAATTGACAGATTTGTGTGATGTTTGTAATAAAATATATTTTTTAATTTGTAAAAAAATGATTTCTCTTGATAAGAAAATCCAAGGTTTGAATGTTACATTGATAAAAATTCTAATTTTTTCCTCCATATCCTTTAATCCTTCTATCCAATTTCTATCTCATAATTTATAAAAGTTATGAGCATACAAAAGGTATTAGGAAAGCCAGAGGAAGTTTTGATTTCGTCATTTCAAACAATATATCTCCAAATTGTAAACATATGTAACTAGTAACTAGACTTACATTTTGTCTATGAAAATTTTCTATCATGTATTGTCTTTTATTGCCAATTTTAAATAAATTTATCAACATATACTCTGGAAATAATTTAATAAGTTTACATTATTAAAAAAATGCTCTCTTACGGATAATAAATAGGGGCAATTGCTTTCGAAATAATTTTTTTCAGTGTGTGTGCATATATAAATTATACATTCTTCTTTTATTTTAATAAATATAAAATATGTACAAATAATTATATATTATAAATGAATTAAAATTAAAAAAAAGAAATCAATTTTTATTATTATAAAATAATGCCTGTATGCTCATTAATTTTTAGTGAGCTTATAGCGATATACCAGAGTTAAAAAAGGCTGTTAGACAATCTTTTTGTAAAATTATACAATGTAATTGTGACCCTTCTTAATCAGCAAGGAGTTGACAAAAAAGCATGACTACTGCAATATTGCACATTTCCTGATTTCTTTTACTTATATTTTTAGCTTCTTTAACTTTTTAAAGAAGTAGATTTCAAAGAATGGTGAGTTTTAAAAGGTTAAAATTTAACACTGCCAAGTTAGATGAGTAATATTTGTATAACTATCAAGGAAATGTATTCCTTTATAAGTAATATATTCTTAAAAGACCATTTAAAATAAAAACTGAAAAACTCGGTGTACAAATATTTAATGACGATCTGCTGAATATAATGAATTTCATGACAATGTATTTATTTGTTGAGCAATTTTTTAATTGAAAAGTTATAATTTTCAGACATTATATTTATTGATATAACAGTTGTCTAAAAATGGATATATTATGGCATTATTAAAGTAGAATTATTTTAAAACTTACTGAATTCTTACACCAATAGATTTCCTAAATGCTTGAGTCAAAGCTTCAGTCTTGGACATTTCTAAAGAAAAAATTTCACTTCCAGATATTACAGTAAATGGTGTATCAGTTCCTAGAGCTTGAGCCATGCCTAAAACAGAATATTATAACTATAAAACAATTCAGGAATGGAGGCATTAGAAAATAGTAATAATTACTGTTTCTGGCAAATAAGAATGCATTAAAAAATTCTATTTAATTATTTTTTATTTTTATACTATGGCAAATTGTATATCATTTAAAAGATAATTAATTACCCATAGCTATAGCAGTTTTTCCTGTCCCAGGTTGCCCAGCAATTAAAACTGCTCTTCCAGCTATTTTTCCTTCTTTAATCATTTCTAATATAATTCCAGCTCCTCTTCTAGCTGCAACTTGACCAACCATTCCTTGTGAAACCTAAAAAATGAAAGTAAAATAATTCCTAGTAAAATAAAATAAATGCGTTGATACAAATATTTCAAGTTATCTGAAATCATTACATGAATATTTTATGTAGTTACAGGACACAAATTTATTCACTTTTACAATTTAATTTAGATGTATGTATTCCAACTGAAAATTTCTGGCTGAATTTAAATCATATGTATATGTAAACATAATTTTTTAGCAAAGCTATGGCCAAAGACAGAAAAGAGACTTTGAATTGTCACATTCATTTCATTCCATCCCAAGAGATATGATTTATGTGTGCAAGCATGCTGCTGTGAGCCGTATCTTGTCTGCTAACAGCACGATTCAAGAACATAAAAGAGAGCAAGAATATTTTCTCTGGTGATCAAATACTATGAGATTCTGTTAGGAATTTCTTTACACATGTTGAATTAGGCAAGGGAATCAGTCATAAGGATTTTTTAAAAAGAATTTGCTTGATTGACATTTATTTATTTTTTGTTTTTTTAACCTTTTACTTGGAGCATGTTAACCGCCCTAAGCATTTTTACAAAGATTCAATTGAATTAATTAAACAGAAAAGGAGGAACAGAACCAGAAAATAAGAGAATATTTTAAATGAAAGTAATATGGCCTAAATTAAGCTAAAAATTAGAAAGTTAATTAAGTTTAAATTAGATTTCAAAATATTATTTATTATATATTCTTGCATAATAAATTGAATTTTTATTTCATAATTATATCTCATGGTACTTCTCTCTAAATATGACTTTCCGTGTTTTTTTTTTGTGTGTGTGTGTGTGCATTAATTGCATTGTAGTCTTGTTTTTCTGCACTATGTGCAAACCATCTTTAGTCCTATTAATGAAATAGTAACCATCTTTCATTTTCAAAACCATTAACTTTTAGTCTTAACTTATTTTGTTAAAGATCAATTGTAACTTCACAGATGAGTCAGTAGATTATCCTTTCAGACAATGGAATGTAAATGCCATTCAACAATAGAGACATGAAGTATATTTGCAAATACATTTTACAACTGTTTCTTGTTGAAAAATTTTGACAAAAGTCACTCAAACACTTCTTACAATTAAGAATTTTATCCATACAAGAACCTTTTAATCAGAATTGGCTATTATACGTGTATCATTTACTTTTGCACAAAAAAATCTTTTAATTAATGAATATAGAAAATGAAAGTAATGATTAGAAAATTTAATCACAGTGAAATTATATCCATACATTACATAAAAGCTTATCCATCACATTTGAAATCAAATAAGATTGATTTTTTTTACAAAATTAAGATATTTCCCTTATTATCAAAAGAGAATTTTGCTTTACACTAGAAATTTACAATAACAGAAATGGGTCCTTTCATAGAATACTGACAATTGGCCAATATATTCATCTGGTAGATTGTATTTCGCAAATACATTCCTTATTTATATGATTATATTCAATATATTATTAGTAGCATAAATCTTTCTAAATTTGACAATTTTTTTTAATGTTGGGCCTTTTTTCAATTTTACATGAATTCTTAAGTATAACTGAAAATGAAAGCTATTTTATGAATTTATGTATACATATTGCCCAATTTGTATTTAAAACATTGATTTCTTTACAAAAGCATTACCTTTGAATTATATATAATAATTTTCTCAAATTATTCAAACATTGAATTCTTTTTTTCATAGATGAAAATGTTCACTTGTAAAGTTAAATTATTAGAAGGCATAACATTAATGAAATATTTATTTCCCATTTATAAAAAATTGTATTGAAACAAATGCTGCAAAAAAACTTTAACATTCCATTTATTTACATATATATATTGACACTTCATAATTTGTTTAAAATTTTTGCTATATATTAATAATATGAATATATATTAAGGAACTTTTCCGTTAGCCAGACAGCAGCGAAAAATGGCCAAAGAAATTTGGCCATTTTTCACTGGTGCACGGCTAACGGAAAAGTACCTAAATTAGAACCATAAAACAATTTCTGTGGTAGCAAACTTTCATATTTTAAAAAAATTTACAAGCAGAAAAACATACAGCTCTTGGATCCAAAGTATCATCCAATCCAAGACCACGAATGTGGGAATGTGCACCAATTCTTTCAATTCGAGTAACATCTCGAACTTCCTGAACTTTAGCAGCAGTCTCCTAGAAACACATATTAAATTATATAACAATAAAAAGGTATGTTCCTTTATAAAAATATTTTTTTTTTAAAAAGCATATAAAATATTATGAACTCCTATACATTTAAGAATGAGCATAAATCTTTATACAGATTTATTCTCATTTTAAGCTACGGAACTTAACATATTTTAAACATTAAACAAATGTTTCCAAAAAAATGTGAGTGTGTGTTTTTGTTATTGTTTTCTCCTGAATTGTTTTGTTCTGAATGAGAGTATTTTTAAGACAGTCATATTTTCTCATTTGATGTATAGTTAAACCAAACTATTGATTAAATTATCCCTTTAACCGTCATGTTACTAAATTAAAACAATTTTTCAAATATCCAATGTAAAATGTAAGTGAGCACAGAGCAATATTTCTATTTATAACAAGAAAGGAATGCATATATGTATATGGAAGCTTTACAGGACAGACAATTAAACCTAGACCTAACAAATTTATTCCACTTATGAGTTTGTCACAATTAATAAGGCAAGAGTGATCTCCTAATATTTCCACACACACACAACTGTAAAAGAACTATCACTATTCCCTGCATAAAAAACTATACATCTTCGATAAGACAGTGAACATCGTAAGTACTTGAATTTTTATTTTCAGTCTCAAACATGAGCAATTAGTACTACGAAATACAGTGAAGAAACCCAAGCATGAATTATGACTATATTTTTACCTGATTGAAACAAATATGGGTTGAAGTGTAGTTTAATGTTCCCTGAGTTTATTGCCAATATGGTTACCCTATGTAACTATCTTATAGCAACCCTGTTTTGTTTACTACTTTTTACAGTGGTCGAGTTGTACATGAACAATACTATTTTACAAATAATGAAAAAAAATAAAGATTTCAATTTTATATTATAATTAAAAGATTTTTATTGCTAATAAGCCACTGTAATGTAATTTTAAATGTGAATATGAACAGAAAATATTTCTTTTGTAATACTTAACTGTCCATATGTATTTTAGAATTCATTTGAATTATCTATTTTAAAAATCGCCTATAATGGAATTCCATGCACTTTTCGGAATTCTTTTTCTGATCTAATGATTTTCGTTAAGTTTTTAATTTTCAAGATTGGATGTGTGACAAATGGGATGGTCGGAAATATTTTCATGTATGGAGATTATCGGAATTTATATATTTTTACTTTATAGTGAAATTGGGAAAAGGATGTTTGTTTGAAATTTTATACAGAAAATGGTTTTGATTGTTTTTTTCTTTTCTTTTTGATTATGTACTGTTTTCTCATTATCCACACAGTCCTTTTATTCAATGAGCTGTAAAAAATATGTTTTTCTTTTTTAAGTTAAAAAAATTTCTGCCCTGTGCTTTCTTTAGATGCCTAAAGCATCACATACTCTAAGTTTTACTCTCTATATAACAGACTGGTGCAACTGCTTTGAAAAAGTCTTTATATTCGCACTTTTAAGATAAGCAGCAACAATAATTCAAAAGGTTTTTTAAAAATTAAATCTAAGGTAAAACAGCATTTATTAGCAAAGATCACAATTTTAATACAGAAAGGTGTAAGTGTACAATTTTGCAGAAGTGTTTATTTTTGTAGGTCTTCTTTATTGGCGATTTTGACATCCTTGCGCAGTAAGGGGCACACTAAATTACACTTTTACCCAAATATCAAGCATAAGATTGTTATAGATATAGTAACAAAATCACACATAATTAAATATATATAGGTCAATGTATTTTTTTCATTAGCACATTTAGATACATGAGAATGAAGACTAACTGACAGCCAATCTACCGTGCCTTTAATCTCTACGGAGCTGTTACAGATCCATGGTTGATAAGAGATGAAATGCGGCTGATGCAGTTTAAGATTATGTGTTAGTAAGAGTTCCAATGAGAACACCAAAAAATGAGCTTAGATTTAAATTAGTCCATATGTATATAGTCTTTGATCATTTAATCCATAAGATATAAAATAAACTTATATTGACATGATATCACTGGTATCAAATCACACGAGTCTCAGAGATTTGATTCAAAAATATAAAAAATCTATAAATTAGATGCCAATATGATATACCAAACTTTGATCATTGAAGTTGTTGCATTTATATCTGTGTACTAGCTGCCTTGATAGACTTCGTACTGTTTAAAGTTATTGGTGTTTCGTAGTCTAATAGAAGAAAAAAACGTGTGTCACAGTAATCACTTCATTTATTGAGTTATGCCTTAATACTAAACAACAATTACTTACAAAAATAAGTTTCCTATTTTGGACATTAGACACAATCACATTATTACTTAAGTAACAATGTGATTATATTTTCATTGTAATGCTTTATGACGCACAATATTTTTTGTTTGATTACTTGGTACGTAACAAATGAAGTTGACGGTTTTCCAACTCTAGAGTAGGCAACATAGAACAGCCCAAGAGAGAAGCATGGGTTTTCAAGATTGATGCCACAAAAACTCAACGAATGACCATAGGATTTATTCATGATCATAGTGAAAGCAGGTCGCACTGGAAATTGCAATAGTTTAAATTCAAATGGTACAGCAATTGGTACCATTGGGATGCAAGGTATCACCACATCATCACTCTTATATTTTGCCTTTAGAATGGTTGCTTCGATCACATTGTTCAGTAATATATTTACTTCTAGTAATTAAGATGCAGTGGGTTGATATTCTGCGATATCATGACCACAGATCTGGCTTTAATGAGGCAGCAATCCTGTGAAATCTAGTTTGTTTAAAAATTCTGGTGGATAATTGACATCATCATGGTTAATTACACAATCAACTGATTTTATATGTTCTTTGTATCATGTCAGAATATAATTTCTTAGACGGCCAAGCACCTCATGCAAGTTAAATTATATTTTTATTCATTTTAATGGTTTCATTGAATTTGTCACTTTAGTATAGAAAACAATCCAAAAAACTGTGTCGAATTGATTGTTTAAAAAAATATGACATTTCCTATTTACTTCATTTCATATAATCATGCGCTACAAAATGGCATTTTTCAACGTTTTATTTGCTGTAGTCATTAACTTATTTATTTTAATCAGAGCTTTTGTAAATGCAATGGTAACATGTTATTAAAAGCTGAATTTTTGGAATGCTCATGTAAATAATAATTTTTTTAATTTTTCGCCTACAGATTTATATTGATGCCAAAAACTTCCTCCCCAAAACAATTTCATGTTCTGATATGATAAAAATTAAAATAAGTCTTGTTACTTTAAAAGTTTTCATGGAATTGCCATGAAGTATATTTGTTGCCCCCCTTCCCCCCTTTTTTCTCCATAAGAACCATCCTCATGTCTTAACGAAAATATTTTTTAAAAAATTAGCCAAATTGGTCGAGCTGTTCTCTAGTTTTGCGCTTAGCAACGCATCTTCCAATTCAGTTTTATTTATATAGATAAGTACAGATTAATAAGCAGTCAAAACTTAAACAAATTTGCTTTAAAATTTAATTTCTAAATTTTAGATATCAACCATCTATCAAATTTCATTCATCATTATTGAGTTATCATGTTTACATACTTGTGAAATATACAGATAGACAGACAATCAGTTTCTAGCGGGATGTGATTGAAAATTTGATACAAATCTACATTTAGCATGTAAAATCCATGAACCATCTTTTATTTGTCTAGCTAATTATGTTATTTAAGAACTTTGATCAAAATTAAATAATAATGCAAATTTAAAGATCACATACCAAATTTTTTTTTTTTTTTAAAATTTTATGTGTGGTATTCACAAAAATATTTTATAAGTTTTCATAGTCTAAAAAGTGAAAATGCATCAAAATCTTGAATTTGAATCTTTTCAAATTTGAGTTATAATAGTTTATCTTACTTTATATAGTAAATAATTCATCATAAATTACCAAAGAAAAATATAAGAAAACAGTAGTTTTTATTACTAACTATCAAAAAAGTATAATTTCTGACAATAATAAAAAGATTTTTTTTCAAACAAAAAAGCTGAGGAAAGATATTCCTCATTCATAAAATAGTAGAAAATAAAATTATTTTATAGGAATGAATCTTTAAATAATATAAAATATTGTATAGGTGTTAGGCATAAAAGCTAGTTTTAATAAAATGTTATTTTTAAGTGTTTAAAGGTCATTTCTTTATGTTTAATTTTATGATTGATCCAAGGCAAAAATATAACTTCTTTAATTAAAATACACTATATTATACTATGCCATTATCTAATGCATAGTTTTTAAAAAGCAATTAAAATAGTAAACATGAAAATCTTGGTCTCTTATAGTACTTACTAAATGCAAAACTAGGATTAAGGTTAGTATCTACAACACAATACTTATAAATAAAGCTAATTTTTTTAAAAAATATCAAAATTGGTCAAAGATATAACAATACTTTCTATTAACTGTTTCATCAAATTTTAATTATTAAAAAGCATATTAGCAGGCAATTTTTGGCAATAATAACGGACCAATAAATATCATTTTATCATTTTTTTACAATACTTTTTCTCTAAAATTTTCCAATATGCACAGTAAAACACAACACTAATGTTCAATTATAGTGCTGTTTTATTAAAGAAACTAAGTATCAACCTAATCTTTTGTTAACAGAGTACTTTCAGGATATTTTCTTCATGGCATTTGTGATATCAATCGACACAATTAAGGAAAGATTTTTAAAAATTTTGTCTTTACTAAAATAAATATATATATATCAGAATTGTTAAGTCTGTTTCATGGCACCAATAAATCCTATCATTCAGTAGTTGTCTCATAATCATAATTTTTTTTTATCAAGAACATTTTAGCATTATTTAGTAATTTGATATTCATATAATGAGACTTTCTATTGGTATATAATTCAAATATACTATTTTATTCTTATTATATCAAAATAATTTCCAAAGCATTTGAAAGTGAATTAGACAAGATACAAAACAGAAATTTGTTCAAGCACGAGATACTAAAAATCTGAAATTAATTGTCAAGATTTATACATGAGAGTGAATATGATCTCGATAAAAATAACGAATGACTAAGCTAATTTTTCATAAAAAGGGGAAGGTTAGAATGAAAGAAAAGACAAATGTATGATGTAGGTTACCTACAACACATATTCCGGGATTAAAGAATTATAAACAATTCAATATAAAATTCTGAAAGAATAACCGGTTAGCAAGAGTGCTAATAGTTCCGTGTTTTAATAACTCGGTGCGCATGCGAAAATACTTTTGTTTTAAAATCAAACATTTCATTTAATATTAGAAGTACAAAATTAAAAATGAATAAAAATTTTGTGCAATTATAATAATATTTTTGTATTAAAATAATAAGCGTTTTAATGAAGGTAATATTAAAGGAATCGTGAATTACTAAAAAGAACACTATTGTCCATCTATGCAGTTATCAATTGTTCCTTAATAAATAAAACTAACTAAAGAAGGTAACGAAATGATGACCACAAATTTCATATAAAAATTATAGCTTAACTATGAGGTATTTTATTCGCCATTAAAATTTGGAAAGAAAAGAAAGAAATCGTTGGGACAATTATCAAAGCATGGAAAGCCATGTGCGCATAGTATAAAGAAATCTTATCATTTATGAAAAAATAAATTATGACAGTTTTAAACAAAAAAAAACTGAAAACTCCTACAAACACATAATATTAAAGTAATTAATTATATTCGAATAATTAAATAAATTTCTAAACTTACCGCAAACATTTTTGTGTTTATGAACGTTGCCAGAGAAATGAAAATTTACTATAATGTTGAGTTGTTCTTGAACTGCATATTCTTAGGATACAATATTTTTGTGCCATCTCATTTTCATTTCTAATAGTATCAATCTTTTTATTTATTGTAAATATTTATCGTGTCATTCTACTAACTGTAATGTTTTTATCAAAATTAATAACAATGAATTCTGTAAAATAATAAAACTTTTTAATTATTCTTAGTAACAGTTTTGTAATTATTTTTGTTGTAATTATGACAAGTTAGTAGTAGTTTTTGTAGTAATAATGACAATTGTTACTAATTTATCAAAATTAGTAACAATGAATTCTGTAAAACAAGGAAACTTTTTAATTTTTCTTAGTAACTGTTTTGTAATTTTTTTTATAGTAATAATGACAAGCAAAAAAAAATGCTCCTTTTGTGTTTGTATTTTATAAATTCCTTTAAATGCATCTTATCAATATTAAATTTAAAACAAAAATATATTGAAAAGAAAAATGATTTGTGGGTGTGCATCCAACTAAGCTTAAAATGTGCATACCATCATAAATAGTGCTGAAATTTTTAAATCAATTTTAAGTACCTTAAAAGTGCTTATTTTTCTGGAAAAGTGAAAATAAAACAAAAATTCATAAATAAAACAGAAGAGGAGTGCCAATACATTTAAAACAAAATTAAATAACTTTTGAAATCTAATGATTTTTGTCTATATGAAAACTGATATTTGTTGGATCCATCTCGACAAATTTTAGGTTTTGTGTATAGTATAAAAATAAAAACTACTATTTCTAGATGTGAAGTACAAATAATTAAAGTTAGGAATTTGAAATATGGCAAGAAATTGATTCTGGAACATAAAAAATTCACTAAGAACATATTTTTTGGAATTTTAATTAAAAATAAAAACAGGATTTAAATGCATTACCACCATATCATTGAATAAGAAGTATTTTTTACTCTTTTAAATTTGATTGAATGTTTTTCCCCTCCTTTTTATTTTAAAAAAATAATTTTTGAGAGTGTATATTGGACTTGATTTGTATTTATCATTCCTTTAAATAATTTTTATTTTCCCACATCAGTTCAAAATTATAAAACAATTCATCGAATAGGATTCTTCATTTGATAAATATTTGTAAATTCTAAGGCAATACACTATTTAGTTTCGCTCATTTCTAAAATTACTTTTAAAAAAATGAGTTAAATGTTTTTTTTTTATTTTATTTGCAACTCCAGAGCTTTTTAAAAAAAATCTTTGTGGATTTATTACCAATATTTGTGAAAAATAGGAATCATTAAATAATTTTCATTCAATAATAATAATCAAAAATAATTTTCCAAAATATGTTATTGCATTTTCCTTAGTTTTTTTTTTTTCAAAGTTAAAGTATTAAAACTTCATTTATCTTTACATAGATAATAAAAAACAGGTTTTTCGTAAAATTTCAAATTGCCAAACATAAAAAACACACCTCCACATTACATCAGGAATGAGAAGCAATAAAACACTTGTTTTTTAGTCTGACTATTTCCAAATGTGTGGCCATTCTATGCAACTTTCTCAATGCAAATGTATAATCAGAAATCATTCTAAATTAACTGTTAATTTGTTAAATTTAAAAGAAAAAATATAGAAAAAGAAGCCTAAATTTTATTGTCTATCATACAAAAGGTGATTTAGTGTTTTGCTAATGATAAAAGTATGATCATTTTTCTATTTTTGTCAAAACCAAATATGTTTTATATTTCTGCAACATTGAAGGAACATCTAAGTATTAAAATTTAAAATCACTATTATATTTTTCACTCTAACATTGGAGTTAAAATTGGGTGATTAGTAGTTTAACCCCCTTCTTCGCCAAGTTGGCGATAATTCGCCAGAGATGGCAACTTTATGGTTTTCCTATTATACCAACCCTAGATTCCTATTATACCAACCCTAGATCGTGGTTGGCGATTTTTGAAAAGCGCGCCAAGCAGGGGGTTAAACTACGATCGCACCTTAAAATTTTTTAATTATATAGAAGCTGTTTGCAGACTATTTAAGGAATTACTATAATCAAAAGATTATACTATTATTTGAATAAATAAAAGCTGAATATGGCCAAATATATTTCACAAAAAGAAAACAATTCACATCAGCATTAATATTTTTTTTTATTTACTTAAAAATATCCTGTTGGATCTCTAAAAATTCCATCACAAGTTCGAAGATCCTTCTAGAGAACTATTCCCCATACGGTAGTATAAGTTGCCCCACAGAATGGGAAAAAGATACCGAAACTATTTTTAGTATTTAGTAATATGAAAGATTAAATGCATGCATTTTTAGTTTAGTAGCGCCAATTACGCCATTCTTGGCACACAACGTCACTTCCAAAGTTTCACATGATTGGTTGAATTTCGTTTGTAAACAATATTTCCGTCACTATCGTGGACATTTTCAAGCAGGTTAGAAAAAGTTGACGATGACGGAAATCTTGCTTGACCGGTTGCCTGCGAGCACAAATCGACAACTGACGACGAAAATGCTGACGGTATTTCGCCGTGTGATAGGGCCTTAAAACAGCTCATTTATTAAATTTGAGTAGGTGTCCTTCACAAAGGTCGCACGTCTTCTTCGTAATATGGTCGTCCTAGGTTTGGGTCCCAATCAGTGCATGGTTGTTCTTATATGTTCTGTCTGTGCGGTATATGAATGAATATGCCCCCCTCCCTTTAAGAAGGGCCTTTGCAAGCAAATGTGATAAGTGTGTGACATCTTCATATGAGCTAAAAATCTGACTTCGGCCCTAGGGGGCTCAGAGATCCATATCTTAAGAAGCTACTGCACCCCTCCATTTGTTGTAAAATGAACACGTCATCATCATCATTAGATTTGAGATTGAGATTTAAAAACCTTTGAATTCATTAGAAAAATGCCAGTATTCTTCCAATTATAAAATCTGAGAAGCTGCTAACCGAAGCTATCAGTAACCAGCAGAATCCAAATTATTAAATAACCAAATGCCGTAATTTCTTAGAAGTGCTGCAATTTTTGAACAATATCGAGAAGTTTAAAAGGAGTCGTTTTCAAGGATATCAAATTTATACTTTCATTTTATTTATACAAATCATGTACTCGAATTTATATTGAAATCAAATATCATTTATATTTCATAACATTTATTTTCAAACAGTTCTTTTCTTTCCATGCATGCAAATCTATCAATATTGTGATCCAACTTTTTTTTCCATATTCAACCATCTGATTTATTGCTAAAAGCTCTGACAAAATTTTTAATTATAATATTTGAATTGCTTTCAAAAAGTTTGGCTGAAATTGAAAATTTAGAATTAAATTTTTTTGAAATTTTAGTATTCTGTTCAAAAAAATTATTTAACTAATCCTCTTGAATGTGACAAGGAATTAAAAGTATGATTATTTGAATTATCTATATTTAAAAAGTGCTTTTACAAGGACTAATTTAAAATCGATATGATAATTTGGAAATTCAGAAGAAAGCAAATATTGCATTGCATAAAAATCTCTACAAGCCTTAATACGGCTATATATCAACTTCCTTCTTAATAGTAATTACCAATACCAGAGAAGATTTCATTCTATATTTATTCTAAAATATTTTAAATATGCTTGTAAAAGTTTTATTCCTGTTCCTTAACAATGTGGTTTTATGCTTCATATCTAACAAACACATCAGCATCTTCGATTTATAAAAGATGTCCTTGAAAAAAAGTTTTCAAATTAGCTTCTGCTGGAATTTCCCTTGACACTTCCTTGGCGTTTGACAAAGTATGGACTCAAGAACATTAATAATGTATGCGCAATTTCAACAATTAGGTTGTTCTCGTGTTCCGCTTTTACAACGGAAGGAGGGCTGTAGTAACTTCTGAGGGTACTTTGGACCTTGAGCACCCGGGTGCAGGTCTGACCTCTAGCTCACACATGTCACAAACCCTTTTTACGGAGCGGGCTTCATTCATGCATTCATCCACAGTTTCTAATTCAGATCTGGAACAGAAAACGATCATCTCTGACCTAGTATCCCCAGCGGTTTTACTCTCGAAATGGAGAACCTTGTGACCACAACCAACTTAATGTACATCAGTCACCATACACACGGAGAGTCTTCGACTGGTGGGTTCGAACTCGCAGCCCAAGGGATATAAATCCAATGCCCTACCATCCAGGCTATACAGGCCCTCTCCAATTAGGTAATTTCAAAATTCTAATCGTACCTTCAAGAAGTGATATCAATTCAGTATTTCCCAAATCTTCTTTTATTTTCAATGTAATAGACACTGGCTTCTCTACAAGAAATGCTAGTATCTCTTAAGATATAATTTATGGCCCATAACTTTCATTTCTAAACATATTCCAAAACAACTCACCATTACCCTCAGCCTGTATTCTGACAACTCAGCCAATTTTTCTCAAGGTCCCAGCAAAGTCATCAAGGAACCTCCAGACAAACTAGCCTCCCTTCAAAAGTACATTCATAAACTTGAAACCTAGCACGCCCCTTCGATAAAAATAATGAATCATATTTTCAAAAATTAGACTGAAATCAAAATTTACGAAATCCTATTCTCTGGATAATCAAGATTAAATGCATCAGAATTTTTCGCATTAAACGTTTGAACTACAACTCTTTCTTTATCACAAACTTTAGACAATGCAAACTAGATCAAATATATTTACAATATAATAAAGTCTTCCGATGATAACACTCATTAATATATCAAAACTACAGACTCGCCTTCAATAACAAACTTGCATTCTATCATATATGCTTCCCGTGTAATAAGCCCCTGATTTGGTCATTTCAACAAGATTGAAATTTTGGAGCAAAAATTATACGAGTGATAATTAGAGTCCAGTTATTTCAATAGAATGCAGAAATAAAAACTGCATTTAAAATTACAAACATTTCATTTTTTTTTATAAATTCAAAACCAAATCAAAACATTCATAATTAAGAAATTCATATTTCCATATGAATGGATGAAATTAGAAAAAATATTTTCTCCAAAACTTTCTTGTATAGTTTCTAATATTGGTGATATCCCCATTCCCAACATAAAAACTGTAGATCTTGGACATTCCCTGAACACTACAAGTATTCTATTTTTTATTCTAATAAACTCTAATATAAGCGTTTTGTGATTCGTAAGACAAATGAGTTTTAAATGTCTTTTTTGTCAATCAATTGAAACCAAAATGTGACACAAAACTACATTTTTTAAAACAAGATCGCATACCAAATTTCATTTACCTAGATTATTGCATCGACAGAGCGCAAATGTGGTGACACACTGATGGCTAACCCCTTGACCGGTTTATTTCACAATTTGATGTAGATCTACATTGTAAATTGATTGACCTGGTTCTCTTCGTCTTGAAATTATCGTGTTCGCTTACATTCAAACAAACAAATAAGAAAATTTCATTCAAATTTTGATAATAATATACAAATTTGTGTCAAATATTATATTCTAATTTCTTTCATCAGAGCGTTTTTGATTTATTGTGTTCATATATAGATAAGATTTTTAAAACATTATTATTTCTCGATTTAAAGGGAGGTTTAAGGCGTATAGATTCATCAAAATCTCAACTTCGTTTCTTTTTTACGCATATTTTGTTAATATACTAGAAATAAAAAATGAATCAACTAGAATTCTAATAACATTAAGAAATACGAGTTAACGACATACCTTCTCTTTAATACCTGATTGAACAAAAATGAAGAGATTGGCAATTGATAAGAGCTTAAATCTCATCTTCATGCTGCATAAATTTTTAACTGATCATTATCCTGAGTGTACAAACAGTAAATGAATGATAAGCAATGTATTCCAGAATTTAAACAGCGCGATGATTTTATTGTATATCATCCGCATTTAAGACAAAAGCTTTCTTACATAAAATTGCTTGGAAAATATCTAACAAATTTAGTTTTGAATCCTTTAGAAAATTTCGTTATTTTCAGTCGAAAGAACCAATGCTACTCATACTTTTTACGATTCAAATATGTACATTGTTTTGATTTTTTAAAGATTCTATATGGAATTATTTAAAGAAATCTTACTAGGTATTTTAGTTAATGCTGCCCCTATAAGCGTAAGATATCATAAGCTATGGAGTTGAGGTTGATCGGTATTGCGAATGTCGTAAAATATCTTGAATATATCTTAATGATGTAATAAGGCATTTTGTACTGGAAAATGGCAACAAAAAAATCTGCAAAAGAGTTCATAGTTTAGTTATATTTAAATCTTATTTTTGCAGCAGCGAGTAGTTTAACTGGCCCTGTAATTTTTAGATGACGTCAGGGAACAAGTACGATACTTGAATCGGGAACGTAAACAAGTTTCCGTATCGCCTTAGTTAGAAAGATTGGGCTGCAACAGAAGATTTAATGAATATATAATTGGAATATCCAAGTTCATATCTTTGGAATATCCAGAGGAACCCATGGGAGTGCTTGCTATTACGGTCAGTGAAATAAACTTAACTGAAATGCATTCGATTTAAAATAGATATACTTTAAAAGGTGCTATTTGTTATCACATGCTATTTTCAACTTCTAATAAAACGGTAAAAAATTATTTTTCAAAAAGGAACATATATATATCTTAAATGACTGTGTTCAAGGAGATAATTGATCACATTATATTTATCATCTTTTTAAACAATTTTGATAGTGATCGAAAATACTTCAAAAAATATAATAATTCTGCTTATGAAACAATAATTCATTTAATAGCAAAAAGTCATTTTGATCTTGAAAAAAAATGCATCACAAAATGTAATACAAATACAATGATATATAATTAAAGAAATGTTAAGAGAAATCTATTATGAGTCACAATCTGTTGACAATAGTTTTCATTATTTTGCAATAATAATAAAAATTAATGTCAATTTATAACGCAAAAATTGTATGAACAAATTTTTTAACTTCGAAGAGCAATCAGCTGGGTTGGTTTATTATAAAACTTTATTTAGTTATGAAGCACTGAAAGCACATTAACTTATCTCAATTCAGATCTTTATTTTTTTAAATCTTAATTTGATACTTAGTAAAATAGGGGAGGGGGAGGAATAATTGCATGAATAAAATATAAAGCGTGTATTGCACCAGGTGGCAAGTTCTTAAACACTTAATGGTACATCTTATTAGCCATGACGTATGGAACTGATGATGGAATTCATGTAACTATATTACGACAAATTCGCAGCATTAATTTCTCCAGAGTAAATATCCTAGTAAGGAAAATGGTTTTACAGATATAGATTGCAGAATGGACGTGAAATATCGGTATTGGCGACAAAAACTGAAGGATACAGAGTATTCAAGAATCTTAGTAATAGCTTCATTAATACTCAAACTACAGCATTTGTTCTAGAAAATTCTATTTCCTTTCTCAGAGGTTATAAAAACCTAAGTAACTGTAGATTATTTTAGCGAAATCTCACAAAGGGGTCCTCAATTAACGCTTTCTGCTGTTGCGGTTGTTTAATAGAATTTAATGATTTGTTATTTATTGCAATCGCTATTTAGTTAAATTTTGTTACATGCGCTTTCACCAAATAAAGAATTATTATCTCCTATTAAGTTTATTAAAATTTTCACATGCACCGAGTATGGATTTTACCATAATAGCATTGGCATTAAAAATTTGCATTGTATTGAGTACTTTTATTAAGCACATGCATTTAATTCATAGTCCAAGAATTTCCTGTGCTTGTTATCTTTTGTGTTTGTCACCAATATTCTATTGAATTTGCTTTTGTTTGCCTGGTCTAACCTCAAAGTCTTTTACATTTCTTGAATTGCCTTGTATTTGATGGTTTTTATAGAAAAATTTTATAAACAGAGTAACATAATTAAAACTCACTGTTTATAAAAATCTTGATTATGTAGGATCTTTAAAAAATCTTCATGTGCAATAGAGGGGAAAAAATGATCATAAGAATACTAATTTTGATAGTTTGCATTTAAGGATACCAGAAAAATAATGATGCAAAAAAGTTTTTAAAAATTAATGACATGGAATAATTTAGTGTACATATAAGGTTTTCTCCATAGTTATGAAGCACATCAATGACTAGTTTTTAAGAAAGCATATTAGATATGTAAATACCAATCTAAACAAATCAAATGGAATAAAAAGCACATGAATAAAAATAAGCAATTTATGCCACAGTTTATTATTATTAATTGTGTGTGTGTGTTCTGAAATGAACAGTACCTTTTTATCACCAAAATTTATATTATATACAGTAAAATATTAATTGGTTATTTAGACCTCATAGTAATATTTTTTTATATAGCAGGTTATAAAAGAATGCAACCAAAGTAAAAAAATTTCTAGCAATTTGGTAAATTATTTTATTCATATAATTAACATTTCATTGTGAATTCTACATTCATAGTTATTGATTGCTATCTAAGTGAAAGAACACTTTTTTCATAAAAGCATGTTATTTTTTTTAATGTCATAAAATTTTGTGTACTAATTTTCTACATATAAAATATTTATAATTAGATGCAATTAAACAATAAAGGAAAAAAATCCAAAATACTCAAACTAAAATATATCTGCTTTTACAAAATATTAATAAAAAATATCTAATTTATGACTTAAAAAATAGTTATTAAACAATATGCATTCTGTATTGCAATGGATAATGGTTAATTCTATTTTGCACAGCAAACCATATGTACTTAGGTAAGGTTTGAACTAGTAAATTCCAAACTCTCAAATTGACGACTGGTTCCATCAGATTAACTATGTTCAATTTATTTATTTTTTAATTAAATAAATTAATTTTTAAATTAACCTTAATATTTGTGTCGAATTTTTATAAACAAAAATGACAGTCTAAATGTAAAAGAAATCAAAAAGTCTAAAATATGCACCATATAAATAGCTATGTGCAAAATGCAAATTGAAAAAATATATATGCATTATAATAATGTATAAGTTAAATAAATTTTATTTCCCAAAAATAAAAATATATATACATTGAAATGCATTATTAGAAAAATAACAAGATATGTTTATATCAGTATCTGAGAACATAATGTAAAACAAAAGTTATAGATGATACACAACTGATTTTCATACAAAATACAGATTTAAAAAATATAGATAAAAATTTAAAAACAGGATTAAGAGAATTACAAAAATTAATATTGATAAAATTTAAAGTTGAAACAACCAAGTGAAACAAAGTAATATTACTAAAGATAATAATTTGAATTCTTTGTTTTATCTGTATTATTAAAATTATGTGACTAAAATTAAATAATAATAACATATTTCTAATAAAGAATTTTATTATAAGTAAACACACAAAAAAAATCTAAATTACAAAGGACAATAATTAAGACATATGAAACCTTTTCAAGGAAAAAGGCA
Source organism: Argiope argentata (assembly GCA_026289955.1). Classification (NCBI taxonomy): domain Eukaryota; kingdom Metazoa; phylum Arthropoda; class Arachnida; order Araneae; family Araneidae; genus Argiope; species Argiope argentata. Next base: position 2,034,741 of record JAOUZG010028144.1, read on the forward strand.
GAAAATATTTTGTGGAATCATTTTAAAATCAGCATATTACATCACATCTTACAGATACAATTAAAGAAATCATTTCAAATAAAGAAATGAATATTAACCTATTAAAAGAACTAGATGATAATAATTTTTATATAAATAAATTCTTTTTCATTCAAAAAGCTAAATAATAAAATATAATTATTTTTATTAAACTTTTCATGGTAAGAAGAAAATTTCAATATTCAAATGAAACGAACTCAAATTTAATAACCATTTAATATAATTATATAATCAGAGCCTAGATGGGCATTTTGAGATATAGCTACAATTATAAAATACTAACTTAAAATGTTTCACATTTTCTGAAATTAAATATTCCATAATATATATTTAGTTATACAATGAAGTAGTATCTATTTTGCACAGCAAATACATTCATTTAAATACAAATGCAAAAGTGAATAGTAAATCTGGAATCTATAAATTGGTAGTTGATTCCTAAATGCATGACTCAAATCATTTTTTTTATTAACAGCAAGTACAATGATGTAATATTTATTAATCTATACACCCATATTTTTATAAAATTTCTACATATAACAATAATTATAATAGCATATATACATAAATATAAATCACAATCTATAGAAATAAAAAATATAATCTCTGCTCAAATCTCAGCTTTAAGAAAATAATTTCAGTTGATTTAACCCTTTCTCATTTAAAAATTACTTTAAAAGCTACATTACCTTTATTTTATATTAAAACTTCACTCGAGTGATTTAAAAAATATATTTGAAGGATAAAAATTGTGATATTTTTATTTTTCACCAAATAAAGGAATTCATTTATTTAAAAAAGGCAAATTTCTTTAAAGATATTTATACATATCTCTCTAAAGATGCTCATATCTCTAAAAGTAAAAAAGATATTTTTCTAAACATTCATATGTTTCTCTCTTTATTTATATATTTTAACAACAAGTGTGTTTTTCAACATAAAATATTTAATCATTAAAAAAAATCTAAACAGAAAAGTATAAGATTATTACTATTTTATACTTATATTAACTATATAAGTAAATGTTCTAATAAAAGGAAACTATAATTTTTTAAAAGCCAGAAAAATTAAAAATATGTTTTCATGTCCTTTTCTTTGCCCTGTTAGCTTATTATTTGTTATTGCACCATACCATATTTCAGAACATATCAATATGTTTGAATTAAAACAGTTATATATATATAT
>JAOUZG010028144.1:2036064-2061407 GCA_026289955.1 Argiope argentata
ACAGAAAAAAACCTTTGAAAACAACTTTTATAGGAACATAAAGCATCAATCTTTCAAGCTCAGACGAAATAAATAAAATCAAGCACAGAAAAATCAATATCATTGATTTAAAAAAATGGATTAATTTAAAAAATTTCAACAAAATTAGACATGCTGATTAACAGTAAGGCACTTGACTAAATAAAATACACAAAAAAATTACAAAAAATATTATGTTTTAGGATTTGATTTAAATTAATTCACACATAATAAATTAACAACTAAACATCATATAAAATATTCATGTTAAGTTTCTAAAAATCTAACCGTAGGAGAGAATTCTCTAACAATTTATTCTCAAACTATTCTTACAAAAAACATAATAAATTATACACATACCCTTGGCAATATAAGTTTTAATTATTGTTGGGCATTTTATATGTAGCATTTGTATTACATAAATTACAAATGGAAATCATTTTATAACCCCCCCCCAAAAAAAACTGTATACAATTTTTTTAAAAAAGAAACAATTTAATAACTGAATACTTAATTCACAACTTTTTATATTAAATGTATTTAATCTATTCCTTGAAAGATAAATTCATCTAATAATCTGAAATAGAATTACAAACCAAAAATTTTTTTCGTCCATTTGAAAATTTATAATTTTATCACTACAAAACCAAATAAATACTACAATAAACTTTTTTTTCTTTTTTAATTCTAGTTTTGGTTGGAGTAGGATATCATTACTGTTGAAAGTTTAAGTTAAAACATAAATTAAAATTTCTAGTTGTCATTAAAAAAAGAACCTTAATTGTTAGAGAGATCTAATATAATTTATTTAGCAGTATGACCTGATTCCATATATAAGATGTGACCCTTTATTGGCATCCTAAATAAATAATGAAATGCAAGAATAATGAAAAATAAGACAGATAAAAGTAATGAAACCACATTAAGTTAAAATGTGAAAATGTAATAATTATTGTGCGGAAATTTTAAAACATAGTATATAATTTTTATATAGTATTTAAATATAGTAATTTATATAGTATTTAAAAAATTTTAAATAAAAGCATTATTTGTAAGAAAATAAATTAAAATTATTTTTAAAAACATTGTATTCAAATTAATCAGGAAATTTTTCCTTATATGTTTATAATATTCTCATAGAATACTTTTAGAAATATACATGTATTGCACTATTACACTGTACAGCATATTATGAAAAAAGTTTCCATAATACATAAGAACAAAAACAATATATTAGTCAATAAGAAAATTTAATAACATAATAATACTGTATGGTTTTACATTAACTTATCCAACAGTAGTTACTAAATTTAATTACATGATATATGAAGGAAAAACAGTCTGAAAACTAAATTAAAATACTTTATTAATAAGATTTAAACAATTAATAGTAATCAGTTATTAATTAATCCTAGCTTACAAAGATAAAGTAATATTTAAATAATTAAATAGGATACAACTCCCCACACTTCCATTTTAATCCAAAATTCAATGGAATCTTAGTGCCCATCATTAAAAATAGATGGTATAGTATTGCAAATAACAGATTTGTTCACACTGTATGGAAATTATGCATAAACATGAAATACAAAAACATTATAAGAGCTATCTAATATAGTTCTTAGATAGGAACAATAATAGTTTAGTTCATTTTTTGAACATTATCTTAACCACACAAAATATTTATTAATTTTAGTATAGAAAATAAATTATCCTTTTCCATTTTATTAATAAAATTTTGAAAATCTTACAAATAGATTGTTTTATTATTTACACAAAACTATAAAAATTTCTGGCTATTTTGTTACTTTTAGAAAGATAAGCTACAAAGGGTTAAAATTCAAATTTCTTCTAATTATAAAAATTGTGTAAATAATACATTCAATATAACTTAATTAAAATCTTGATTATCCATTATCCTAAATACTACATTTCAAATATTTTTATGTATACAACTAAATGCAAAGCTAGGTAAGTTTCTTGATTATTTCTGCATCTCAATATATTTTTAATAAACTGCTGCCCTTATTTGAATTCTGGTGGTTTGTTGAGAGTCCAGATACAAGTCTGGCCTATACCAGCCATTGCTATAACTTTATATCCTCGCAATTCTAGCTTGTCAAGAAGAATTCTAGGTGGGTCAGGAGATCGATATTCCTTGCTGAAAGTAAATAGCATATGCACCAAAATATTAAGAAATAATATAAAATAAAGAATTGGGATCATAAGAATGGAATTTAAGTAAGAAATTGAATTTTACATATATATACTTCAAAAGTTAAAAAAAAAAACAATTCAGATTTAAATTGCTATAAAAGGAGGAAAAATACAAGCTAGGTTACATCCTCAGAAATGTTCGACATCAACAGTTCATCCCTAAATTACTGAATATTTTTCATCATTATTTTTGGCATGGTACTCTTAAAAGTAAATTTTCTCTTCACTATACAAATAATTAAAACAAAATTGTCGGTTTATATTATTCTATTATTATGAAAATAATTACAAAACCTTATATCTGCAATCTGAGGCAAAAACTCTTATGCAGTTGATTCAAATCAAAATTTAATAGAAACTCTATTTGTTATAATAATAACTTAAATATCAGACATAGAATGGAATAAATAAATAAAGAGGGCAATAGCAATGACTCAATATAAAGAAAATATATATATATTTACAAATCGTTTCCTAATTGAACAGTTAGTTGAGCACCTAAATACTGCATCAGTTCTGGATCGGACTGTTCATCTCCAACAACTGTTGGTCCATTTTCCTAAAGATTTACATTTAAAAAACATTAATTTTATTAAAATGAAATCAAAACAGAGTATATAAATTTCAATTAATCAATTTTAACTTACAACTCTGATTTGAGTCGTTAAAACTACGTATGGCATTATTATTAAGAAACTGATGAAAACAAAAATTTCTTTCCAATGAAATTATTGTTAGATCCGGTTTGTTTCAATGTGCAAGGTTTTTATCACTGTTTACGAAATTAAAATTACAGTTACAGTTTAATGATGCCATGCAAACTTTAGTTTCTCTAAGAGGCCGGTTTACAATTCGATATCCATCAAACATAAGAAAACAAAGGGAATTCCACCAGCCAAATTAATTAGAAACAAAATACACCAAATTTGTGTATTTTTTTAAATAATAATAACGTAAATGCTGAACATGTTGTGGCGAGATGAAAATGGCCTCATTCATTTAGCATCAGAATTATGAGGAGAGTAACCATGCTCCCATGATAGAGAAAAATCAAATCCTTTGTTAAATCATAACCAGAATAAATTCATTCGTGATATGCAGGGTGCATCTACCCAATGCTGGGTGTATTGGGTTCGAAAAAAATAAGTCCAATTTGTTTCATAACACACACTTTTAATCAACTTCAGAAACCGTGAAATATTCAACTACATGTTACACTGACTAAAACAGAATCTAACTGATTGAAACAAGAACAGAAACTTTACACATACATAGTTACATAGTTACGTCATTTCAAAACAGCGCCGCCTCTCGGACGGTTTTTCCTCTCTCCGTTCGCAACATCCTTAATCCTTCTCCGGGAAGAGTGCTATCTCTTCTATAGAATTCTTATCACGGTCGTCGTTCCTTGAGGCCAAGCCCCGATACAGTCCACTGCTTAGTTGAAACTGGTAATGGCGAAAATCATTTTTGTTCCAGGCCGGGCCATCCGGGAACGATAATGAAGAGATAGTACTCTTCTCGGAGACCCTGATTTGGCACAGATAGATTATCCAGTTTTCACTAGTTTCGGAAAATCACAAGAATATGAACTATTTCTCCATGTTCAAAATTTTCGCCAGTTATTTAATATCAATCATGTAATTTTTCTAATATTATCTAACGACTTAGTTTTGGAAAACTTGAATTACATAGTTGTACAGAATTTTTTTTTAAAAAAAATTCTAATATTCTCTATATTATTATCAGGCTCAGCTGGGTATTCTATGTTCACATTTTCCCACCTTCTTGGAGGTAGAGTTCATTTCAGCTTAGAGAAGACGCGTAAGCACCCCCACTCTTGTAAATGAGACAACCTTAAATGCGAAAATGCGCGCCAAACGGCAAATGCTTACTCTTTGCCACTTACTTTGTGTTATCGTCTGCTATCGTACTTTTCGTTCTTCTAGCTAGTTATTAACAAATAATATTTATTTAATTTCAAAACCTGTTTTTTAAGCATACAATTGCTGCCTTCGTAGCAAAAGTGAATCAAAAGTGAATCATTCACTCGAAAGAGAGAAATATAAATAATGTCACTAAATTTTGTGAGGATGAGGCTAGAGCTGGAACACTTTTGTTTCCCCTTTCCCAAGCCCCAAAAACGTGCTGCTTCAGCTATTAGTGTTTCACTTAGAACAATTAAGCGAATTAAAAAGGAGGATAATTCTGCAAATGAACCGCCGGGAAAACATTGAAAGCGTCCTGAGGCTCGAAATGCAATATTGGACTTTGTTCTTCGAAACATTGTGAATGAGTTTTATGAGAACAACAAAATTCCATCTTTATCTCGATTGCTTTCCGTGGCGAAGGAAAGGATAAATTTTCCATGGGAAAAAAGGAACTCTATGGAAATACCTCCATATTGCAGGTTTTTAGTATAAACTCTGCAGAAACCAGAGCCAGATCTTAATTGATAGATAGCACATTGTAGCTTGGAGATTTCGTTTTCTTAGGGAAATGAAAAAATTCCGAGAAGCAAAAAGGATCATTATTTATATAGATGAAACTTGGTTGGGGAGCAATTTTTCCCTTAAAAAATAGTGGAGATTTGAAAAAATTGCCGTTGCCATCAAAGGTAAGTCAGGTCATCGTCTGATTGTGGTTCATGCTGGATCAGAATCTGGTTTCGTTTCAAATGCCGGATTAATATTTAAAGCTAGATCTGCAACAGGAGATTATCATGGGCAGATGAATTACGATAATTAAAAAAAAATGATTTAATTGAGAAGTTTCTACCAAATATTTCAATGAATTCGGTAATAGTTATGGATAATGCAGCTTATCACACAAAAGTGCTGGATCCCGTACCCACTAATAACTCAAAAAAAGGTTAAAATGTGTGCCTGTTTGGGAAAAAAAAGCAAATCCCATATTTTAAAAAAATTCGAAAAGTTCAGTTACTTGAACTGATAGCAGCAAATGCAAGTGGAGAAGAAGAAAAAACCATTGATGAAATTCTAAAAGAACAAGGTCATGATGTCTTGAGACTTCCCCCTTACCATTGTAACTTAAATCCAATAGAATTAATTTGGGTGGATATTAAAAGTTACGTAAGGGAGAGAAATGCAACTACCGACATGAATTTGAAGCGTTTGGGAAGTCTTGCATCGGAAGCTATGACAAATATTGGAAATATGTGATGGGAAAAACATTACAAACACATTGAGCTTGTTGAGAAAAAGTACTGGGAAACTGATGGCATTGTCGAAGAAGTCGTGGAAAACATTTCTTTTAATATCAATTCTGATTCTCAGAGCAATTTTAGTGGTGATGACACTGATGATTGTTCTGAAACTATGAACCTTAATTCTAATTCTTACAGTTTTCAATTTTTTGTTAAGAATGTTTTAATTATTTTTAATTAGAAATATTTGAATAAAATTTAATCATTTCAAGCAATATGAATAAATGCCTACTTAATGTTTTCTTTATTAACAAGTTATAGATATCACAAAGGTGATGCAATTTTTTAAATACTATTTTTATTCATGAAATAATTTAAATCTAAATTCTTCATTATAACTAGATTCTGAAATATGTCTCATTCCAAAAAATAACTGTAATTTATTTATTAAATTTTAGAAAAATATTTTTTAAATCAAATTTATATATATATTTTTGTAACTTTTAAGATATAGGAATTGGAAGTAGAAATGCCAACTCCAGCAACAAAATTTCAGTGTTTACAAAATACTATGTATTGTATATCATTTTAAAACTTGAAGTATGTGTTTTTAACAGTTCTCGGATTAAACATGAAATAATAAATTGTTTTATAAAAAATAATCGAATTTATGTGTCTCTTTTTAAAGCTTTTGCTCGATAATTTGGTATGCAATAATTATAATTTTTTAAAAATATTTTCCAATTTTAAATAGTAGTCAGTGTTGTTGCTAAATATATTACAGACAGTATATGGCAACCTAATTTTAAATAAATATCCTTATGGCACTTCATTTAGCACAAGTGTAAATTAAATTTGTGAATGTCAGTCAGTTACAAAAATATTTACTTTTTGCTCTTAGCATGAAAGTTTTGGATATAAACTTTTAAAAGTCATACTCTTAATTTGTATTAAGAGTATTTAAATGCTGTATAAATACTATAAGAAAGTTGCAACTGGGATACAAAAAATTCCTGGTCAACTGATTGACATTTTATGTATAATATTAAAATAGCACCAGTGTACTTTCGCATTTATTATATTTCATTTAACTGTTTCATTTTGTTTCTTAAATTTTAATTTAAAAATTGATTCTGATTAATATGCTTAATTTCAAAATTTAAATATTTCAGAGTTAAAAAAACACTTTGATTTTATTGATTTTAATTTTATCTTTATGTTTTTGATAGGAAAAAAAAGAACGACTTGGACAGACATACGAGTTCAAATCACTGAGGAAAAAAAGATGATAAAAAGAAAGAAAGAAAAAGGATTTTAAACTAATAGTGGCAAATAGAATAAAACTCACAATTTTATTTCATTTGCTACAGACATTAAGTACATTAAATACATTTTACCAATTCATATTGAATTTTCTGCATTAAGACTTCTAGAAATGACATTCCGTAACAAATTCATTAACCACTTCTTTATTCTACAGACCTCCTAAACATTCTTTATTCCAGCAATTTTATGACATTATATTTAAAATTAATTTTTATTTCAAAATTTTTTATTATGAATTAGTTTTACTTTTCATATAGGTTGCAACCACGTTTTAAATTATTATTATTACCATTGAAAAATCATCCAAAACTACCTGGGAGATTCAAGAACACCTTTATTTTCGACTAGTAAAAGACAATAAATTAAAAGTTTTAAAAAATCTTTAAAAATGTATTTGGTTAGTTGTCAATTAACGTGTGGTGAAAGATTTCCTCTCCATGCAACTGTTTACTGTTGCGTAATCGGAAGTAATGGAGGTGCCTGGCAAGAGCGGATGTCTGATGGATTTTGTTGGTGATTAGCGGATAACGCTAGGCCCGAACTCCCATTCTTACGGTTAGTAGCCGAGTAACATATCCCTAGGGCCTAAAGTGCACTTCAGTCCGAGGGATGTTATCTGGCTTACATAGAATTCACCACAGATTTCCTGTCTGAACAGAGTTCGCTCAGACGGTGTAAGAGGCGAGTAAAATAGAGCGTGGATTTTAATCAGAATGATTCCTTAGTGTTTTATTTCTGAGGATGGAATTATAACAACCTTCTGAAGGAAATCAAATTATTTCCCATAAATTAATTCGCCACATGTTTCTAACTGAAATGATGATATAAAAAAAAGTTAAAAGCTAACGAAACCATTCTCGACACTGCACTGATAACTTTCTCCTTCTGAAATAATCGAAATAGTATCGTCTGATCCCACGTGATATGAGCGTGCCAATTGCCAACTTCTGGTGAACGTACAAAATTTATAATTAATCGCTTTGGCAAACAACTAGATATAAGTTAATAATGTTAATGATGGATTGCTTAATAATGTTACTAATCCAATAAAAATGTTACCCCAGACGCTGTAGATTCCTATTTGATTCAAAACAATCCATTTTCAATGTAGGAGTCATCTACGTAGTTAGAGAAAATAATGATGTTAAGGACAGTAGGAGCAGCAACTCAGTGATAAGTAAACCGAGCAATAAATAACAAAGTTTATAACAAACAATTAAATATAAAATGGCACTTTCCAGTAACATTCTAAATTTCTATCAAATCTGTTTTCAGCGAAATATTCTCGTTGCTTCGTTTATTTTATTTTTCAAGTTTCACAAAATTTCCCGCTGCGCAACTATTATCACCTTCATAAGCATTTGCTTATTCTAAAAAAAAAAATTAACCCAATCTTTTCTTAACTTTTTGCAAATTGAAATTCTACAGTGGCATCGCCACAATCCTAATCTTTTGAAAATCTTGTATGTTAGAAGTATGCCACATGAAATACATTCGATACAATTGAAAGATCGCATAGTTCAGTCTTTTATTTTTTTGCAAGTTACATAGCTGCTTAACACTTATGATAAAAATTGCTTGCTTTAGTGAGTCATGGCAAAAACTTACTTGCTCTTCGCATATTTTATATCTTAAGAGTGCCATATACAGAGAAAGAAACCCGATGTCGACAAAAGTGCCTCCTATCGGTGGGGGGATAGGGCGGTGACTAAACTAACGAAAGAAGAAGCTTAAAATGTTTGATTGACAAGCCGAATAACACCCAACAAGAAAAGATTCCTGGTCCCTAGGAGATACTGCTGTGTGAGAGAGTTGCATTTAGAAGGTCATTTGACTTTCCAAACCACCCCCAATAAAACAATAAATTCTCGTACTCATTGTAGGGGTCTTGAGACAACACGAGAAAGGGGGTCGTGAACCCCCCTAAACTTGTTTGGAAAAGTTACTCTTTGAACTAGATATTTTAGATTTTCTCTGCATGCTAGTGATGGGAAATCTCGTTCATTTCAAAGATTCGACTCAATATCGTTCGTTCACCAATTTGACCCGTTCGTTTCAGGTCGTTCGCGAACGACCTTTTCAGACTCATCGAACGAAAGAATCAACTCTTTCGTTCGCGAACGAATGAACTGGGCTCTTTCGTTCGCGAACGATTAAACTAGACTCTTTCGTTCGCGAACGATTAAACTAGACTCTTTCGTTCGCGAACGATTAAACTAGGCTCTTTCGTTCGAGAACGATTAAACTAGGCTCTTTCGTTCGAGAACGAACGACTTTGTTGCTTCTGTGCTGACTCATTACGTCACTTGCCAATCCGGAAATTTCCGGTTGTATTGTGATTATTGTGTTTAATTCTCGACGCATGTGTTGTTATTTTGCTAAATAGATTATTTTTTCAGAGAAATATGTTATACATAAAACAGAAAAGGGGGAAATGCTTACACTCTTTTGATTCTATTCCCCTTTGGCAGGACGGGATGACTGTCTAGGTTTTGTAATTTTAAACATTAGTTATTTTACTGCCTGAGATTACAGTGTTATTTAATGGTGTTTGTAATGCTTTTTAAAAACGTTTTTTTAGGTCCAATTTTACTTTTTATTTTACTATGAAATTTTTCCTTTTATTTATTTATTTTATTTACGTAATTATTTTAATATGAAATTTTGTCAGTACGTAGCTTTATTATTACGTTTAGATAATTCCATAAAAAATAAAGCTCAGTCACCACTGGCACTATTTTAACTTTTGAGATATTATATCATTATTTATAATATTATTCAATAATTTTTAAGTAACATTAGTAATATTTTTATCATGTCAGAACCTGATGTTGTTTTTGAGATGAGGTACTTAGGGTCAACAAAAATCCATAGTTGAAAAATAAAAATTTTATTATCTGCACGAGCATCTCAAAAAAATCAGCTTCAAATAATGTATTGCCATTGCATTTACAAAAGCTCCAATTTTTAAAAAATAAGTTAATTATTCCAGCAAATAAAACCTAGAAAAATGTAACTTAGAGCACATGATTATATAAAATGTAATAAAAAGGAAATGTGATATATTTTTTAAAATAAAAAAGTGACTAATTCAATGAAACAATTAAAACGAATAAAAATATTATTTAACTATCACGAGCACGGGTAGATTTACCGTTCGAGAAATTATGTTCTGATATGATGCATTGAAATATGCACGATTTCATTTGAATCTTTTCAATTTATTCCTCTTTTATTTATTTTTACTTCCTGGAATATACGCCAATAGTCGTATGAATTGAATTAAGGACAGGATGCACTTTGAACTCAACTTTTGGACAAGCACCTTTGTATAAGTATGCATATGTAAACTGGGTATTTTCTAATTAAAGTATTTTTTCAGTTTTATAAAAATGCATAGTTTTAACTAAAATAATTCTTAAAAATTATTTATTAAATTTTAAAATTTATTTTTGTATTCACAATACACAGACTATTGTAAAATTATGCCTATTTTGATTTGACAAAAGCGTAGAAATGAATATATATATTTACATATATATAAACTATTAATACTAAAAAAATTAAGTCAACTTTCTGAAAGTGCAGACTGGCATGCCGTAAACTCAATGACGAGTTTGGCAGAAAATTTGACAGATGTTTATAAAATATATACTAGGTACGTGTACCCAAACTTTAACTATTCAGCTTTTATCGTTCTGTAGTTCCCATACTAACTTGCGTTTAAAACAGTCAGATAGACAGATTTCTTCTACACTGATGTTACAGAAAATTTGATTGAAATGTATAAGTTTGGTGCTAAGATCTTATACCAAATTTCATCCATCTAGCTCAAAAGGCTTTTGCATTATTTTTGTCAAACATAGACATTTTCTGAAAATGTGTTTTCTAATTGAAGGAAGAATGAAACGTGGAGATTCATTAAAATCTTGAGTTCAAATTTTTTTTCAATTGCAATATTTTCTCTAAATTTTATAAATGAGAAAATAAAAATGCTAATTGAAGCATATATTTTTTCTTAAAACCAGAGCGAGATAGTATATTGCAGTGTTTCAAAATTTAACAAAACAAGAATATTTAAGCAAATAAATAATAACATAAAAGCAATTTTAAACAAATGAGAATAAGCACCTTTCTTTCTTTCTTTTTTTTTCATTTATAACTATTTTAACAGCTGAAAAATAATTGGATTCAATGATACAATAATAGATGTGACATATTTATTTATTTATTTACTTTGAAAAAAAATTATATATATATAAACTTTTAAAAAATAAGTAAATAATTTATCATGACAGCAGTGCACGTGACTTAAATAAAATTTATTTTATATTTTTTTATAATATCTTAAATTTACGAATAAAAGAGCACGCAAAATACAAAAAGACAAATAAAATGTTCGAATTGATTCATTTTAAGACTATATTGTATTATAAAGTATTTCTGAAATGTTTTTTTAATTAGTAGTATTAAAAGGTAAAATTTGGTATCATAACTGAAAAGTCGTAATATACTCCAACATTTTTTCAATAAAAATCTTTTACAATTAAAACTTCCTGAAATCTCCAATATAAATAAACGGCAATGCCCTCCACCATCTCCATCCACCAGAAGAAGAAGAAAATTCCCACACTTTCTGATTCCAGGAATTGAAAAATGTTATCGCTACCTCCCATAAAGTACTTCCTTTTTACTAAACGAGTGTCCAAAATTTGTTGTGATAAAAAAGTTAAACGCCGTGTAATCACCCAAGGTCAACTACTAGTCTTTTCCTAAGCGACATTGAAACATCTGCCTCCTCTCCCCTCCCCCTGTTTTCCCATCCTTTTGCGGACATAACCACAAACATCTTATCTCTAGGAGGTTCAGGCATGAAATTAGCAAGTTCCCCACAGTCGTTTCGTTCGTAAACAGGAATAACCAGGTCCACACACTCGTTCGCGAACGACTGTGTGGATCCACACACTCGTTCGTAAACAGGAATAACCAGGTCCACACACTCGTTCACGACCGACTGTGTGGATCCACACACTCGTTCGCGACCGACTGTGTGGATCCACACACTCGTTCGCGAACGAACGACTAATCCAGAAAATGGCGACCCGACTCAGTTCGTTCACTAAGATGACCCGTTCGTTTTGACCCGTTCGTTCGCGAACGACCCACCTCTACTGCATGCACAGAAAATCGTACGGAGGGCAGCGGGAATGTTAGACGGAATCTTAGAGCATAATATTCCTTACTGATTAATTTTTGAAACACTTCGATTTCGGGGCATTTAATTGCTTTTCATAATTCTGTTAATATTAGAGAATCCTATAATTAAGAAAGAGTAATTAAATAATTTAATATTAACAGAAATTTGTTTATTTTTAATAATAATTACGTTTATTAATTTTTCGATCCAAGAGGATGGGCAAAATCTACGTGTCTACGAAAATGTAAGACTTCAGACTAATCTCCAAAGAATGGGTCCAATTCTTTATCTCAATAGTTTTAGTACTAATAGCGAATTTTAATAAAATGTTCCTTTTTTTAAAAAATTTATAAATAAATTATTTTCTTTAAAAATATTAAATAGGCTGAAATGAGAAAGGAAACGGACAAAATTTAGTTGAATGTTTAAACTTTTGCAACATTGCTTAGTGATACTGTGTAGCTGGGATGTTTTTAATATCTACCTGATTTTCTCAAAAAGGAGAATATCCTAAATATTAATTAAATGGCTCCTTTGTACCATATTAAAAAGAAAAGATAAATATGGTGTTTGGGAAAAATGTTCCTCAGCCTTTCTAAACGTGGAAAATAACCAACTTAATTTAATGTGCATTAATTGGAAGGGAAAATAATGAATTAAATTGTAAAATGCACATATTAGATTGAATGTCTCTTGGTTTTGGAAATATTTAAACCATTAATTGTGTGATTATTTTTAAATTTATTTTGTTTTAATTATTTATTGGATTTTTAAAGTACAACCATTCATCTGCTAAGCCAAGATTCTATTTTTTGTATTAGAGTCTGGAATATTTCAGTCTAAGATTTGTAATATTTTTTTACTTATAAATAAAAAAATAATATGGAAATAATAAATAGGAGTTAGAATTTTTTTAAAAAAAAAATGAATCTAATTTCTAAAGAATTTGTTTCAATATAATTTGGTTAATATGGTCACTAATATTTAATACAAAAAAAAAAGAGTAAATTGACTGCAAAACTTTCTCTCTCTGACATTCATCATGAGTCAAAACTGTTCCGCATTTCTGAAAGCTTATCAGCAATTTTGTTTATTTGTATGTAACTAAAGTTTTTTAAAAAGTTGTGCGAGATTCAATTAAATAATTGAATCTCGCAATATTGCTTCGACCGAAATGGAAATTATGATTACTCCTATATCACCAGGAATTGATAAACAAGTAGTTGTAAATTATATTATTACACAAATGCTTACACATTAAAAAGCATTTTTTCCTTGTCATATAAGAAAACGTTTTCATAAAAGCAGTGACTAACTTAGTTTTAGTTAATTTTTATAATTCAGATTTATGGTTGCTGAAATTTACTTGTTCTTGATTGTTTACTCACAAGAGTATATTTAACTTCACATTCTATGAGAAATTTAACATTTACTACTTTTCTAAAAACCGTATACTATTCCGCATTTTGTGCAATGCATCTCTTTTAATTTTTAATAATCTCTACTAAAATGGGAACTTGAAAAACGAAAGATTTTAAACTTCAACTAATACAAAAACTTTCTCATTCAGTATTATTTATACACTGTACAGATAATATTCTAATCTAATAATAATTAATTTTACTAATATTGAGCTTTATACATCCAATAATTCATTACATTAAAGAATTACAAGATTTTAAAAATTTATAAAATTTACAACGCTATAACTTCCGAAACTATAACAGCACAAAATAGATTTTTGCATCATGATAAAGATTTAAAAAACTCTACCTTTTTAATGCTACCAAAGTTTTCTTGAGACATCAATATTTTAAAGAAAAAAATCTTAATTTCCAATCAACTAGATCATTCACTAAAACTCAATAATTTATGAAATTTGAATATCGTTCTTCTGTAAAAGCTGACGATTTTAGACCACTTCATAAACGGTCTCAAAAAAAGATACGCTACCAGGATTTCTCAACAGTGATTGGCCTATGATTATGAAAATACTGTTTGTTCAAATATTGATATATAAAAACTCATTCAATATGTATATGTATCTGTAAAAACAGATTTGATAGCAGAAGACAGAAAGTTTATTTAAAACTCGAAGTATGAAGAGTATTTTTAAGAATATGATTCCTTAGGACAAAAGGACTGTGTAAAATGTTAACTTTATAATTTTTTATAAGACTATTTATTGACTGAATTCATAAAATATTTATATTTGCATCATTTAAATGTTTTGAAAGTAAAATTAAAAATTGAATTTTACGAAAATTCAGAGAAATTTCTGTTGAATAATTCTTTAAGATGCTATGAAAATTACAAAAGATTTAAATGAAATCTGCTATGCATATTTCAGTGTATCGTGTCAGAACATCATTTCTTGAACGGCCAAGCACCACGTGCTCGTGCAATTTAAATTATATTTTGATTCATTTTAATGGTTTCACTGAATGAGTTCCTTTAGTATTGCAAACGATCCAAAAACACTTTTTCTCGCTTTTATAGTTTAAAAAAATATCACATTTCCTATTCATTACATTTCATATAATCACGTGCTCAAAATAACGTTATTCTAGGTTTTATTGGATGTAGTCATTAATTTATTTTTTTTAAATTAGAGCTTTTGTAACTGCTATGGCAACGCATTATTTAAAGCTGATTTTTCGAGATGTTCGTGCGGATAATGAAATTTAAAATATTTATTTTTCACCTACGGATTTTTGTTGACACCAGAAAACCTCATTCCCAAAATATGTTCTGACATGATAATTATTCTGCAATGTACATACAATTTCAATACTGAACGACTCTGCTTTCAATTTTCATATTTAAAAAAAAAAAAAGATGTACTTGATTTCAAGAAAAAACGTTTATATTAATTACAATTTAACATCTCCACTCTAATTTATCTTGTAAATTTTATGCACTCTGACAGAAAATTAGTAAGAGATAA
This sequence comes from Argiope argentata, assembly GCA_026289955.1. NCBI lineage: Eukaryota > Metazoa > Arthropoda > Arachnida > Araneae > Araneidae > Argiope > Argiope argentata. Next base: position 2,050,936 of record JAOUZG010028144.1, read on the forward strand.
ATAATATAATGAACAGAACTGTTTAAGGCCTACATAATAACATGATATAATTATATAGCTATTAAAATCTGAAGATTTGATAGCTAAATATTTTTCAAAAAAGGCTATTTAGAAGCCAAGTTATATAAAATATGTAAAGCTTTATATATCTTTTCTACTATTGAACCAGCTGATCGTCAAAGGCGACTTTTTAATAAAGATATTGCTTAGTGAACTATTGTAATATATATACACATATATACATTTTTTACCCTTTTACGACTATTGATATCAACGATTTTGAAGAAAACTCATTCAGAAACTTGAGAATATTCAAGGTAAAGTATTCAATAGTATTAGTAAATAATAAAAATATATATAAATTTTCTTATAACTTACTTTTTTTTAATGAATTATTACCGCTAATTGTTTTTTCTGATAAAAGCAATCTTATTTTTCAATTGATAATAAAATTAACCATTATTTATTGCAAGATATATGAATAAGATAAATGTATGTACGAAATATCAAAAACACAAGATCAAATAAATAAAAAAAATTTCAAAAAAAGAATGCAGACAAAATAGCATTGATTTATGAATTGTATATAAAGTAGAGTTATAAATCTATCCAGAGGGAGGAAAAATCTATGAAAGCATTGTGCTTTCTCCTTTTTTTTCCCCTATTGTTCCTGTATAATCGCAAAAGGATCCGAATTTTCATTCATTCCAGATATCTGAGATCAACGAATTTTGGCAATAAACAGTCAAATTAAAAGAATCTTAATTTTTTTTTCATTATTAAAATTTTGGATTTATGAATATTTTTTTTGTTTTCTGCCGTCCACTTTGAAAATAAAAGGGTTTTTTTTTTTTGTGTGTGTGTGTTATATGCAGCTGAACCTGCACTTGAAAATAATATTTATGATTTTTATTTATGGTAGTTTTTCATCTTTGCTTAATTTCCAAAATAATTTTTTTTAAACTTTTATTACTTTATCCGATGTAATATTTGCTGTGCATTTTACTTCTGAAATTCTGTCACCAATTCGCCCGTCCGGAAATGCTGCTAAATATGCAAAATTCAAATTCTTTTTACAAAAGTTTACTAATTTTGTTTTTCAGGGTTGCGGTAAGTATTCGCTGAAACAAGTGTAGATTGTGAAGGCTCAGATGACCACAGCTGCGATGGTAAACAAAATAAAACAAAACAAAAAGTAGAAAGAAAATAATGCTGAGGGGGGAATTTGAAGACCAGATAATAAAAATAACAATCCCTCAAGTGGTAAAAAGAGGGTTTAGTGTGTATTCCTCCGCGAAAGGGAGGAGTTAAAGGAACTTCAGGGGGGAGTTCAAATTATTATCCAAGTTTAAAAAACTGTTTGTACTCATTCTCCTAATTTCTTTTTTTTTTTTAAATTATATGTATCGGAAAGAAGATACCAAAACGAATGTATTTCAGTTGCTAGTTTTATTTTATTTATGATAGATTTTTTTAAAAAATCGTTTAAATGGCGCCCTTGACATTTTTAAATTTTTATTAAATATTTAAAAATATTTTGACACGTACGAAAAAAAATTCCTTCGGGAGAAACCTGTGTTTTTACTCCCTCTTCCGACAGCAGAATGACTTCATAATAAAGGCACTGTAATAGCAAACGAAACACGGGTACAATATTTTCCCATAGGATAACATTACGTTTGAAAATTGTAGGTGGCGTGTATACGGCACTCTTAACAGAATATCATTGAAAGTGCTTTACACATCGTTAATATCATATCTCCAATAACGGTGGGTATTCCAATTTGCATATATTAGCTTTAAAATTAATACCTTAAACAACTTCCTAAATCTAGATCTATACAAATTTTACAAAACAGGTAATCCAAACAAGCAGATGCTTAATGAATTTACATCTTGCAGCTCTCTGAAATACCATATATATAAATTTGTACCTCCTTATGTCTTTTGAGTTCCAGATCTCTATTACTTTTATTGCAGTGCAACCTACCTATCCTCATGTATTCACTAACCACTACCAATGTGAAGTTATTCAAAAGTTTGGTATTTATTTATTTAACATATTGTATGTTATACAGATCAATCTTCATTAATCAAATAATTTGCATCTAAATACTGTGCATTTAACATAATGAATAATTACTTCATTTCCACCAGATAAAACAAAAGCCAATTTAACCCCTTGCATTTCAACAAATAATTAGATGCAAACTTATTCACCCAATACAAAGATTTGTCTATTGCTATGAAAAATAAATATGAATAATTCTTTCTTTGAAAAATTAATCTATATCTCTTAAACATTATGTAGACATTTTTAACAATTAAATTTGAAAAATAAAACATCAAAATGATGCACAATTTTGAATGGCGAGCCAGAGGCACCACCGGAGTGCAAAGGGTTAAACATAGTAAGAAGATTGATTTTAAAAGCATATGCATTTCATGATCAAATTTATTCCAATTGAGAACAAAGCATCTGTTCACAATCGTAGTTTAACACTTTAGACAGTAAATTAAAAGATTACAAAAAATAATTTATGGAAAAAAAAAACTTATTTAGTCCAGCATATAGATTTAAAATCAAAGCAAACCAAATGGGTTTTCAAACTTCAATAGAAGGAACAAAGTTATCAAATTGTTAAGATTACTATAAAAAATTATGATTAGAAGACATATTCCTAGTAGCAATATATATAAATGAACCATTTGCTCACCCCTTCCTACTGCAGTCATATGATTTCAGATAAGGAAAATCCCTCAAAACTTCCATTCTAGATTCATTATATAGATATATGTGTGTGTGTAAGATTAAGTCTAAAGCAATAAATAAAGAAGCTTTTAAAATGCGTAACAGATTTTATTACATTACGTACATAGAATTCTCTATCAAAGGACATATACATGATTCAAAAAACAGAAAAAATAAGGAACTAAAAAAATCCAGAGCTGAAACCAAATCTTTTAAGAGGCTTACACCAGAACTAACTCCAAATATTCAGACACTTGCCAAATTTGTTCACATTAATACAAAATAAGTCAATCCCTGATGAAAATTTTGCAGGGCTTTTGTTCAATAAAAACATCTACAGTTTCATTCATTTTCGATTTATATACAATTTAAGACAATGGAAATTATCCGAGTCTTGTGATATTTTCATTATGTATGAGCATTTTTAAGTAAGCCCTAAAACACTTTACTCATAAAAAGCATTAAAATTGAAATTCCTTAAAATACACTTTTACACTAAAATAATTGAAATTCACATTTTGCAAATATTTTCATCATAAGTAGTTTCAAAAATACAATATTCTTTACAATGTACCTAGTTTATTTTTCTCTCACATTTGACAAACTACAATCCATCAAATTTAGGTCTGGACAATTTTGACTTTAAACTGCTTGAAAATTATGAAGACCCCTTTTCTCTACAGATACAGTTTCCCCACAATAAAAATCATACTACTGCACACTAAAATGATTGATCAAAGTATGCTATTTTATTCATTAGATTCCATGACAAGCAAAATGATGCATTCAAATTATAACAATTTTATTAATGAACACTAATAAAGCAGCCAATTAAATACAATATTACTATTGCAAACTTCATTTTATTTAAGCTCCTTTTTACACCTTTACAAAATACAATAAAAAAAATGACTAAATACTTCATCCTAAAATAAAGAATCAAGAAATGTTGCAATGTTCCGATTCTTCAAAAGAACAAGACCCTCAACAAGAAAATTCAAACAAAAGTTCAAAAACTACTCAAAGTTTTAAAACATTTAAGAGAAAAAAGCATATTTTATGCAGATAGTACACCAAGTATGATACAATTTAACAGAGAAAGAATATCACAAATTGAAAAGTATGTGCTATGACATGTAATTAGCAAAGAGATTATATGGCATCTATGTCCAAGTCATCATCATCATTATCAACGGGGGCTGCTGATTTTGCAGGTTTTGGCGTTTCTTTCTCAACACTGATGGATGTACTGATGTGACGATCTGAATATACAACCTATAAAATAAATTTGTAGTTTAATATCATGTATGAATAATGTGCAAGACATTTTACATTTATAAAAGTTTCTACATACTTCAACTTCTTCTTCCTCTTCTTCATCACCATCACTAGATTCTTCTTCCTCAGCTTCTTGGAGCCATTTGATGAAAGGTTTGGCTTTGTCATGTATTTCTTGGGCCACTTCCTTGCTTACATATTTTTTAGACACCTACAAGATAGCACAATTGCAGGATTAAGACTGGCAAGCAAAATAAGAATGAAAAGATAGCCTTTTGTTAAATATTAACACTAAAAACTTTTTTTTAAATGATTTTCATTTTAAAAGCATTAAAATGCAAAAATTTTAAAAACTAAAATAACATTCTAAGTGTTGCTCAATGAGTATTTTAAAGTACTAACATGAAATTTATTGTAATTGATTAGTTATGTATATCAAAACATTATTAACAATCCCATCCAAGTCGTGCAGATGACAACAAATCAAATCCCAAACCTGCTTATTTAAATTATTTGGTTCAAAACAAATTATAAGTTGTATATAATTGATAAGACCAACTTTCAGCAGTTGTGAAAAGTTATAACTTTACTCACCTTTTGCGACCAATCAATCAAAACTTCTTCCTCCAAGATGTCAGTATCATAAAATGCTTTCAAGATGTGCGGAACTTTGTTGATCAGAGCATCTTTGTGCAGTTTGATTACTTGCTCCAAGCCACCCAAAAGATATTTCTGGGCTTTGTGATTCCCAGCAGTGAACTAAATCGAACAAAAATAAGAAGTTATTAAGCATATTAAAAAATATTTAATATACAAGAGTAAATTTTTTTTTAAAAAAAAATCCAAAACTTACTCTCAAAAACAAAAGCCGATGAGTTTTAACTTCTTGAAGAATATTTTCCCCAAGTAACAACTCACATAAGACCAGCACAGCCTTATCTTTAATATCAAGTCTCTCAGCCTCACCAACCACCTCTTTATGCAGGTTCTCTATATTCCCAGTTTCTTTGTGTTTCTGTAGAAAAAAAAATTATATTCTTAATGAAATATTACAACTTGCATATTATGAAGTTTTTATATTGACCTATCTAACCGTTTGAGCGCAGAATACTTACCTTTACAGCAAGTGAAGCGCGATAGCGCTCAGCCGCACTCAAGCGGTTAAAAATCAAAAATGAATCTACCATGAAAGAAATATAAAATAAGCTAAATAAAATTTTTAAAAATTAAATATATTTTGATGATTTCTTTCTTCAGCCTTATCATCTATGTTATATATTTAACAAATTTTTTATCAGTTAAACAGCTCATTAAAATTAAAAGCAAAAACTAAGTGCTTGATAGTTTTTGTATGCCCTCTAAAATTTGTAATCCAATTAAGTATATAGGTAAAATGATTTTTCAAAAAATACTTTTATTGATTTAATAAATGAATTTTGCTTTTTTATATTAAATATGTTTTTTCTTTCATTAAGCTAACATTTTTGTTTTTCTTAAGCCATCAATGCCAAGTTAACATTACTTGTATATTCATGCTTTTTCTGCAGACTGTACAGTATTTTTATAGTAATGCTGGAACAAGAAACTATTCCCCCACTCTTCCTACCAATCATGCTAAAAATACTTAAGTTATTTGAATTGTGGAGAGTGAAATTTCAGCAAAAGTGTATTTTAAGCATATTAGTTCCATTATAAAGAACTGTAACTTTCATCTAATTTAGCACTTTTAACTAAATATTTTTGAAGTTTGAAATTTACCTTAATAAATTCATAGAATAAATCAAGTCTTTCTTGGGGGGATTTTTCCAAGTCATCATTGAGCATTAGACCTTTGGCTCCAGATGTTAAACTCTCCATTCTTCTAGCAACGGCTTCAGCATCTGTATCGTCACACCAGTCATCATCGTCCTAAAAATGTACAAAAAGAAGGAAATATAACATTTCTCAATTATTACTGATCCCTATTATTAATACAGTAAATAACAATATTTATTTTCAAAATATTTATGTAAATAAAATTTTTGTATGTAGTCAAAGTAAGCTATTTAAATAAATTTCTACACTATATTATATCTGGATGAAATTTATAAAAATGTAAAATGCAAATAAACTGACTTAACAATTAATTACTACTGAGAAAAGACAATTCATTTTAATATCTAACTATTACTGCTAATCTTTAACTATGCAACATATTTTTTTAAAGGAATATATAGTCAAAAGGTTAATGAATTTCAAACAATGAAATTAATTCAACAGGATGGCTGCAGAAATCGAAAAAAATTTCCCTGATTAAATTTTTTAGACTTATGGCTATAAATTATATTAGTTTCCTGCCTGACTAGTTAATTAAAAAATAAAAAATGAGTATACTAAGAAATATAAAATTATATTACATATACACACTTTATATTTTATATATATAAGTAAAATATTTTATCTCAAACTATATTAGAATTCTTAAACTCTGAAGCATTAAATTATGTTAACAATGCTGTAACAATCTTTTCTAAACACTTTTAAAATTCAACAATTTATTCTAGTATTCAAGCAAAGAGCTTTAATAAAACATTCTAGGAAGTTCTAAATAGTTCTCATATTATATGCATTAACAAACCATATAAATTGATAAAGAATGTCAATAAATTAAAAAATCATTATTTCTAATAAAAAACTAAAATCTTTATTAATAAATTAAGAGTTTTTTAATTCCCTTTATGATTACAAATAATGTTATATTAAATTATAAATAACTGCACCTGTTAAAACTTAAAATGCAAAACATTATAAATTATTAATATCAAAACTGAGAAGCCAAATCGGAAATGAACTAGTCCTGCATTGAGACAACTAAGTTTTAAAAATTCAAAAGTTTAAGGTTTGTAATATTTTTTTCAACTTTAGACCAAGGATGTTTATTATTATTTTATGCTTTAGCTCTGCTTTCATTTTTTTCAAATTTTCATTCAATTTTTTTTTTTTACATTAGTTACAAATTCCTCATTGTTTGAGGAATTCTTCATTTAAGGGATTTTAATGCTGATAAATTTCAGCAACAATTTAATTCCCTGATAAGTATTAAATTTGAAAAGAATACAAAATAAAATAAAAAAGTGTTTAATAATCAGAGTTTAAGAATAAAAAACAAACCTTTTCAGGTGATCCATTTTCCAAATCGTCAGAATCATGTTGTGGGCTGTGTGATCCACTATCATCACCATTCTGCTGCTTCTTAGGTGTTTTTTCATCCTTACCACCTTTCTTTTTGCTCTTCTTTGTAGTAGAACTTGATGTCTTGGTAGGATCCTAAACACAAATTTTTGAATTTAATTTTAAATATTATCAGATTAGGTAAATTTTAAAAAAATTAAAAAGTTGCAATAAAAAAGTTTAACCAACTTATTTCTAGAAGAAAAAAAGTAATTGTATAAATATTTATTCATTTATAAAGAAAAGAGATAGCAGTTCAAATAATTATGTCTAATAATTTGCTTTCTTTTGTTATCACAATTACAAGTAATAATACTTGTAAAATTGTTGATACAGAATATTAAACAAATACTCCTAGTTAAAAATTTCATTAGACTGAAAAAATTCGTTTTTATTGTTACAGTTTTAAAACTGTCAAAAAAAAGTTTAGATGAGGAAGAGGAAACCAAATTTTATGTGTGATCAATAATAGTATTTGTTTTTAATTACAATGTATTGAACTAAAAAAGTGGGTATTGGATGTATTTGTAATTATTATTTTCTTTATTAGTTTTGTTCTTGTTTTATCTGTTTTTTATTATTATCATTTAAATATGGCATGGCATCTAGAAAGCTATTTAATTTTCAATTTGCGTTATGTTTTTATTGGCTTGAGCCGCATTCTGCTGTAAACAATCTGTAAAACTTTTTCTAAATGGGAATCAAATATGCTTGTACTTTTAGAAGCTTTTGATTTGGATCTATAACGATCGGGGAGGGGGGAAGGAACAATCTTATTAGAAAATAACTTTTTAAATCACGAATTTAAAAAGACTGCAAAAATAAAGCTGAAAATTAACATGATGAATTGATAAATATACAATCAATAATAGACAAATTAAAAAGGACAGCTTATATTATTTTTAGGATTTTAAAACAAGCCAAATTATATTACACAAACAAACAGATTTATGGATATGTTAAATTACTTTCCTAAAACTAGCCTCTTATTTTCAATTCAAGCAAATAATTTTCTACTTACTTGTCCAGGTGGATTTTTCAATATGAACGTAGTTAATTTGTGGGTTGAATCGAGCTGACCACTATAGCCACATGCAATACACTTTGTGTTGATAACACCTTTTTTAGGGAGGACAGTCTAGAAAGAAAAGTATATAATTATAAACATAATTTATTATAATTTAAAAAACTAAATGTTTCAATGAAAATTATTAAGCACTTATATACACAGAAATGATATTTTATGATTAATACTACCAGAAAATTTATTTTATCTCTTAAGTTTAAAAACCCTTGATTTGAAATTTGAGGAAATGGATTCCTGAATCTATTTAATAACAAGCATTCAAGATTAACACCAACTCAAAATACTGCATAGAGGCAAAATTTATATTAAAATTTAAAGAGGCAAAAACTGAATGCCATCAGGGATGTTTTAAAACAAAAATTGAAGACAAACTATGGCAACTATAAATATAAAGTATCAGTTTTATTCAGAAAAAAAATTAACTTGATGGAATTTGACTCAATTTTTTAAAAATTTCAAACTAAATATATAAAGCTGTCAGGAGATAACAATATTTCACTTTATCTAATATTTTAGATACTATATTGAAAAGGATCAAATTATCAAAATTAATACTTAGCATTTCATATTACTTCTATGAAAAGAAGAAAATTACTTACAAGTACAGTTTCAGGGTTGTCGCATGAAGGACACAAAACATAACGCTTTATAAAACCATCCAAGAGATCCTGAAGCTTTGCAGCATCATGAGAGCCATTAACAATATAACGCTCATTTTTCAAATCAAATTGTGTTTGTGCTCCAAGTTCACATCCAAAATATTTTGTGGGATCTGTACAAGCACATAAAAGAAATACTCTTGAATTACAAGGTATAACAAAATGCATTAGCACATAAAAACTAATGTTTATCAATAAATATTAAACTTGAAAAGAAAATATAACTATTATTATACTATGCAATTAATTCAAAAAGATAAAGCAGACTTCAAAATATACTTATAATAATTTATTAACACAGAATTTTATCAGAAAAAATAAGAGTAAAGAAGAAAATTCAAAGGAAAATTCCATTACTATCTTCAAATACTACTCCATTTAAAAATGAATAACAATTGTAAATTTTTCAGCTTGAGGATATACTTAAAAAAGCATATATCTTACCCAATTTAAACATTAAATACAAAAATTTATATTTTTACAATAGTATTTAATCATATAAAACTGACAACGAACTACATTTAAAAAAATTCAACAATACAGAATTTATTTTAATGTAGTCATGTTTTCAATGTAAAAAATTTCATAATATTTAAAAACATTAACAAAAATTAATGCCCCTAGCCATTAAAAAAATTTAATACACTCTCCCCCCCCCATCACTATGCACACAAATCACGTTGGTATAACTATCTCTTAAGTATAAAACCAAAAATCTGTACATACAGGGATAAATACTATATAAAATTTACGACTAAGATACTTAATTTAAAGTTATTTCTAGGCATATTTAAATTACCTGTTAAATTAATGTAATTAATTTTAGAAATGTTAATAAATGAGAAATAAATTTTAATTCAAGAGTACTTACAAGTAGGAGGTCTATTTAAAGCTTTAGCTACTTCAACCATATTTACCACTACAGTTTTGATACCATTCCCCTTCCCTTCAACCTAATAATAAATAAATAAAAAATAAAAAAAGAGAAATTAGAAAAATTTTAGATACTGATACAGAGCGATAAAAAAAAAGAGTCAACTGATGCACTTACCTTGGCAAGGATCTTTGGCATTTTATAGCGGTAAAATTGGTCCGAAAGACTACGATTGACATTAACGTTACTCATGATTGAATGCTGAAATTAATAAGTGGAGGGATCAGAGAGCTGTTGCAAATGTGGGTGGAGAGAAAGTTGCAAGAAACTGGCCTGCCAGGTTCCCTGCCTGCTGTTAAGAACAGATTGCTGGGAGATGAGGCTGAGGAAATGAAAAGTCACGATCTGAAAGGCCGTAATTTTTGATGGTTACAAAGCACCCTAAAGAGAGGAGGGGGGAAAAAAAATTATCAAAAGATAATTTCAAAGCAGTTTTCTAGACGTGAAAGATATGCAAGTTTGTTACTATATTGAGACTAGCAAAATATATATACTTTCAAGATTTTATATATATATATATATATATATATATATATATATATATATATATAT
>JAOUZG010028144.1:2061417-2132315 GCA_026289955.1 Argiope argentata
TATATATATATATATATATATATATATATATATATATATATATATATTAGTTTTAATTTTTAATTATATATATCCCAAACCTTTTAAATGAATTTAAATTTCATTGTCGTTTAAAAATGTTACATTTTAATAATTAGTTTAAAATGAATGAAGCATTCAAAAAAATCCACATAATACAATGCTACAAAAATAAAATTTTAGAATATACTTTCTTCCAAAAATACTATAAAAAACAAGTATCAAATATTTATACATTTAAATGAAAATTCCATGAAATTCTAAAGTTGAATACTTAAACTAATTAATTCTTACACCTTATTTATAAAAATTTAACTTATTCACACCAGCTTCCATTTATCATTACTAACCTTACTGCTTGCCGATTGTTATTCCACTGCTTTCGGCAATGCATAAACCTTTGTAAGTCTATTATCGTCGAACTAGATGAACCAAATGACTCTTCCTGATAATGAGCTGGATTTCCACGTCCTAAGTGTTCTATTGAAAAAGGTATATTTCTAAGAAACATTAATTTTTCAATATAAATACAAATTGTAAGCCAATTTTTAATAAAGGATCCTAGAAACAACTTTTAATAGATAATCAAAACTATCTAATAATTAAAATTACTAACTAAATATTCAATAAAATTTTTGAAAAAAAAAAGCCATATAATAAAGAAAAAAGTATAGAGGTTAACTATTAGAGTGAAACAACATTTTATACAAAGAATAAATAGATAATCTAGATTTTTTTGAAGTATCATTTTACAAAAAATTCAATAATTGTTAAGAGTTAGACAACCAACAGGAAAAAATTATATATGAACATATTTTTATTGCATACTGAACATACAAATATTCGTTCCTTAATTGTATATTTCTTGGTTATTTCATCATATTCCAAACAAATTTTTTAAATCAAAAGACAAACATATCTAAAATGTAAGCCAAAGATAAAATCTCAGACTAAAAAAACAAAGATTTTAGTTGCAAATTTTGGTACTGATGCTGCAACAGTGTTCAAAGGCATCAATAGCATACATACACAGAATAATCTAAAAATATTTTAACATGACTTAAGATTATAACTTCATTTCCAAATCCACTGTTCAAAATTTCTCCAACTCAGACAATATCAAGACAAAATTGTTAATTTAAAAGAAAAATTCATTAAACATTAAAATTTTATGCAAGATATTAACTCTAGCTCTACATTTGAATGGTTTCTACATAATTTTTTTTTATTTTATTACAACATTTAAAACAATTCTTATTCCATCAGACAAAAACCTGATTTGGATCTACATCATTATCAAGAACAACATCATAAAATGACTAATGTAGAACAATAGATACGAGACACTGATATGTGCATGAATCATTCATTAGAATATTCTAATTCAGTAACAGGACAATTAATATGAATTAAGATATTTTTTTAAAATCAGAATACCCCATTTCAAAGTATATTAATTATATAAAAGTGTCTTTTTTTTTCCAGCCTCGGATATGGTGAAAACATATGGTCTTCTATATTGTAAATTGGTTCCATCTTAATTCAAAAATATTTCTTTTAAGAGCAATGGTTAAAATTTCTTTTCAAATTTAAAGAAAACTATATTAATATTGGTGAAATTCAATTTATTGTGATTTAATAAGTTAATTTTTATGCTATTCAAAATATTTAGTATTACAAGAAATTCCCAAATTCTTACATATATGAATAATCCAATAAGAACTGACAACCCTTAATAAAAATGCTTATTAATCTTCAAACAGGAAGCAGTAAGTTCTCAACTCGTTCCATTTAAGATGCAAATAAATCAATATGAAACAATACAGAAAACTTTCCTATATCAATCAGAGATGTATCATGAAGATCAATTTTAATTTACAAAGGAAATTAATATTAGATGCAAGAGTTTTTAATGAAAAACAATGAAGGAAATCTTATCACTATACCTTTATGTTTACCTTCTGAATATTATTTAATCTTAAAATAAGTTTTTACAAATATGTGCTTTAAAAACTGCTATTCTGCGACCATTGTTGTCGGCTACATTTTATTTCTGCTAAAAATGCAGAATTCTTTTAAATGAAACAGCAAATATACTTTGGGATTGCATCAGATTTCATCATTAGCAAAATTCACACAATGCTTCCTTTGCCATCTCACACACTATTAACTCAACAAATTTACATAAAATAAATTATAAAATTCAATTTATAACAAACAACTTTCGATAAAGAAATTTGAAGTCCAAAAATATTTCAGAAGTCGCCATCTTTAAAAACTATGTCCTTAGTAAAAAATACATAAAATTCCTTTAAGAAAATTTTAAGTAAATATTGCACAATCAAAGGTAATATTCATAAACGAAAAGCTTGTCGTTATGTATTTACAAATCATCGAACAATCGTGCTAATTTTTTTCCACCCCGAAAGTGAAAGGTTTTACAACAAACATTTCAGCAATAGCTAGTGAAAACTTGAAATACTATACACTAATAAACTTTAGCATTCAAATTCGATGAAATTATCATAAGAGAGATAACACCAAGCCAACATATGTTCCATTAAATGAACTGAATTTGCTCCCAATTCGGATGTAATTAAGATATTACAAATGAGTCCATATATTGAATAAAGTTATTTATTTACAAAGTCATTATTTAAATTAATTCATTCGAAATAGATTTTTTAAATAAACAGGCCAATGCCCACGTGTCACGATTATGCCAGAAATGAAATCTTATCAGAATATTCATTACAAGGCCAAGTCGGCCATTTTTCTACAATTAACGAATTTTTGAAAGTCAATATTAGTTTATAGTAAACAAATTTAAATGAAACCAAAGAAAAACTTACCGATCAAACAAAATAAAGACGTCATATAAAACTGTGTATCTACGCAATTTATCGATAAAATAACAGTAGCAGATATGGCGTCAACTGCTCTGTTGCAGTGCGAAATCCCTGAAAGAAGAAATTAGTAAAAATTACAAAAAAATCAAATGGTATATCCAATTATGAAGATGAACACTTATATCGTACTGGATTATTGAGTTATTAGATACAACAAAAATATTTCTAAAACCTAATTCTAACCCGGAAATTTTGACTACCTTACCCCTTAAATGGAGAAATAGAACTGATCAAATTCCTACGCAGTAGATGGAGCGCGCTGCCTCGTGCGGAAATAAAAATTGCCAGATATTGTTTGAAAAGGAAGGTTATAAAATTCTTTCACGACTTTCAATCAAGCAAATATTCAAGAATATAAAACCGATTAAGCAGATTAAATAACATGAAAACAAACAAATAGGCACATATAATTGGTTTTAAAGAGTTATAAATCCTAAAGTTAGTAAAAAAAAATATTACACACACATATATATATAGTAATTTCAAATGACGTAGTGGATAACGAAACGCTTCGTGAAAAGGAGATAAGGCTCACGATTTCTAGGAACCTGATCTATGTTCGTGATTTCTTCGGAAAGGAAAAAACAGGCACACAATCCGTACGCAATGGAAATAGAAATTTATAGCCAATACCAAATCAATAGAGGATTCTTCTTTAAAAAAAGATTCATGTATTTAATTTATTGTATTTTATTCGTATTTTTTAGCAATTAATATTTAAAAAATGTAGGAATCCTTTATTGAAACAAAAAATCTGAAAGAAAAATTCCCAATTTAATTGCAAAATGAGAAATTTAAGAAACACACACACACACACACACATATATGTAGCATATGACCAGCTTACTAAAAATATCTAATACAAAATGAAGTTTTATAATACTTTGATCGGTGCGTTTGACTTTATATTATTTTAAAGAATTGATTCTTATAGCAAAGATAAAGCACAAAAAATGCATTTGATATGGTTTCATGTATTTCATTTAATTTTTAATTAATAGCCTTTTAAAATAATCTGATGAAATTCTTTTTACTCAGTCAGCGAGCATCTACAATCCAAGAAATTATTACCCATCGAACTCGATACCCATGGATTAGTAGTAATGAGTTTTGTAAAAGTTTCAGTTATACAATACCCATGATTTTTAATGTTTATATGCTGGCAAATAAACATTAAGGAACATTATATAAATTCCTCTTCGTAATTATCAGTAAATTACATGGTCTTTCCTTCAAAATAAAATCTGGCTCATTCTGAACATAAATAATTAAATCATTAGCTAACTCATTCTTGCTAGCCGGCAGAATGTATGTGTTCCTGGTTAGTGCACATGATGCGATTTTATTTTAAAAAACTAGAAAATTTAATTCTAAATATTAACATTTTTTAATTAAATCAATATGAATTTTTTATTTTAGTTTGATTCTTGATTTTATGAGCTCTCTGAAATTTAGATCAGGTTATTTATTTTTTTATTTATTAGACGTATGTGTGCTGTGCATTTAAAACTCATTTCATTATATTACTTAATCAGATTAGTGGTATTTATAAATAATGCGATACCTATGGAAAAGAAATCAGACAAATTCTAACCCGACCATCTAAGCTTGATTCAGTGGTATCTTAATGTTTTATAACTAATGGAAAGTGCATTCTTTCTAATTTATTTTATTATAGATTAATGATATAAATAATAATAATTCAATTATGCACACTGGCTTTTTTTCATGACCTTGCAACCTTAGAGGGCGTTTGAAAATATTCACCGAAACATATGAGTGATGTCCGAACTGACGATAAATCGCATACCTTTAGGATAGGTTTAAAAAATTTCTTTTCAAAAATACACTTACTTAAATCTTTTTCTAAGAAATGAAAATATTGACGCAGATGAAGAAAAATATATTTAATTCCATGAGAATGCGAGAACCACAGGTAATAAAAACATTGCCATTGTGCTTACAAAAAGTATCACTTGCAAAGTTAAGCCAACTAGTCCCAAGAATACGACTTAGCTACACACTCATCACATTACACGCGTTCTGTCCCTGTTTATACTGGGACACATTCACACAACCCGCAGAAGATGCGCAGAAGAACAACAATGCCCTTAGCTGGACTCGAACCCGGGACGCCCAGATCATGAAAAGTTTACTTGTAATTTTACTTGTAACTCCAAAATCCCATAACAGAATTTGATATATTTAAGTCATAACGTTTTGGAATTATCGCTTTTGCATCCTTCTAAAAGTATAAACCAACAGCCGGACAGACAGTGTACAGCCGGATAGACAAAATTACAATCGGACAGAGGAATTTCCTCTCAACGGATTTTACTCAAAATATGTTAGAAATTTGCAAATTTGGTGTAAAGATCATATACCAATTTTCAACCATCTAAATGAGGTTTAAACTCTTTGTGACAGATTGATAGACGGGTATTTAATAAAAGTATGTTTTTCGAATTCAAGGAGGTCTAAAACTTGAAGGTAATCTCCTGTTAGAAGCTCTAAGTATTTTTCAGTGCTTCAATCAATTACTTGAAGAGTTTAATAACCAAACTTGATAATTATGGCAAAAAAATAACAAGTCACTCAAATATTTATTAGACATACATTTATTCCGTAAACTCTTAAAAGAAATTTATCGAGAATTAGTGAATACATTTTACTGCAACAATACCAACGATTTTATGGAAAAACAAAGCAGCCAGATGCTGATTTGCCACGTAGTAACGCATAAACTGTTACCAAAACTATATAAAAGAATTTAAATAAGACAGCAAGGAAAAGTGCCCTTGATGTCTTTCCTTGGGCGGATAATTTTGAGCAATATATCAGTATCATTTAGGGGAAACGTATGTTTATTTTTAAATTCTTATTCCTCAATTCTTATTCTCTGCGTCAAATATGGAAAAGATATAGGATATGGCCTCTCATACAATCTCGGAACCAAACCAAGCCTGCGTCCAAAAACAAAATAACATATAATTTTATATTACAGACATTATGGTGAACCAATGCTTCATAATCAATATTTCATATGGGGAAGGTAAAATCGTTATAAAACATTTTTATGTATTATGTCATAATGCTGATGAGCGAATAATTAATTACTTTCTGACGTTTTTTTGAAATAAGAAAAGTTGATATAACGATCGCCCACGATGGTTGTCTAAGGGTTTTATGCTGTATATATGGAGATAAAATGTTACACCTTCTTTATTTATACTGATTGCATAGAAGATTATTGGGAAGATAGTGATAAATTTTTAAGAATAAAGTATTATAGATATATTTGAAGAGTGGGAGTGGTTTTTCCGAATTTTTCTCTCATACTCTCCAATACTTACCTCTCGCATAAGCATGGGAATTTTTTGGTAAAGTAGACGTCAAAAAGGTTGAGACATTTTTCTTTCTCGTATATTTGGTACAGAGAAAAATAGTGCAATTGCAAAAAAAGAAAAAGAAAAAGAAAAGAAATCGAACTCGAGATTTTGACGATTTTCCCCGCTTTAGACCTCTATAAATTCGAAAAATACAATTTTAGTATATATCCGTCTGTCTGTCTGTGCCAAATATAACGCCGAAACGACTGCAGTTAGGCAGATTAAATTTGATACACGATCTTTGTATCAAATTTGTAAATTTCAATCAAACTTTGAACAAATTCAGTTCAGAGGAAGTCCATCTGTCTGGCTGTTTGAATATTAGTTAAAATGATTTCTATAGAATGGAGTTAGCTTGATAAATAAAATTCCCAGAATTAGCACCGGTGGAATTTTGAGTCAAATCCAACGCAGGGTTGGTCGTCTGTATGTGTGTACATTTAGAAACATTCAAACGCGAAAACACAGAAATGGAGTTATTTAAATACAACAGATTTTATAAGGTACCGTGAGGCTACAAGTGCAGTTTTGGGTCATATTTTTAATTCGGCTGATTGGGAAATACACATTAAAACATAAATTCTATTTTTGGATTTTATTAATCTTAAGTCAGAAAAAAAGGACAAAAAACAGCTTCCGGAGGAGATTTAATAAAATTGCTAAATTCAGGCCAAAGGATAGTAATTCGCAACTATAATGTATATGCGTCAAATTCGTTATTGAATTCTGCGATTATAAAGGCAGTTTTGTGTCAAATCTTTGTTGCAATCGATTGAGAAAAATTCATGTAAAGCGAAAATTTGATTCTCGATAACTATTAACCGCACAACAGGGATTAATCAACACAAAAAAAAACCTTGTCAAGGATGACACGATATATTCATTAAAAATGCTAAATTTAAGTAAAAAAAATAATATTTCATAACCATTGTTCTTCAATGACATGCAAAGTTTCTCTGGTATGACTGATTAAATTCAGTAAAAGATTTTTTATTTGATAAGACTTTAGGTTAATGATCGGTTTATGGGTTATATTAAAAGAGTTAGAGAAAGAGAGATGGAGAGAGAAAGAGAGAAACATACACTAAATTTCGATTTTGAAATGATCAGAAATTTGATTAGTCAAGAATGTTTTGTTAAAAAAAGTAGTAATTTGACAACAAAGAATTACGAAAATATTGCCTTTAATACATTTTTTTAAAATTAAGTGAAATTAGATTATGATAGTGAAGAAATATAAGGGGCAGAAAATAATAATTTACACGTTAAGGAAATATTTTTATTAATATCTTCCGTTTTAAAGATGAAATCACTCTGCATTAACAACAACAACAAAAACTTATGCATTTCAAAAGAAAAAAGTAACTTCTTAAGTTAAACTTAATATTTTCAGTTAAATTACCATTTGTTGAATTGTGCATTTAGAGAATTGTTAAATAATAAAATGGAATAACGAGTAAATAATAAAATATGGCAGTTAAAATAATAAATGAAATAAATAAGTAAAAATGAAATATTAAAATTTATTTAATTTTTATTCATGTAGACAACATTTCTCATTTACTTAATTTTACAATATAACGCAATTCGGAAATAGTTTGACAGAGAAATATAAAATAAAAAAATGTTTTTATAATTTAAGCCATGATTATTTAAACAAATATGGATTTAAATGATTAATTATCAAACCATAAATGATTAAAAATCAATTACTATTTTGATGACAAAGCATTTAACTTTTTTTACTTGATACGAAAAGAAATAGCGGAAGATATATGACCATATTTCTATAAAAAAGGTGAGAAGGTCTTTTTTCTTGAATAAATTAATTAGTCACTTAAATGAAAATTTTTCAAGTGAATATGTTGAAGGGGATTTGATTCCACCAAGTTAGATTCCTAATTTATAAATCTCGATAGATCTCAGAATAAATTATAATAAGTTATAATTTATTCCGAAATTTTGTTTTTAATGTTTGACAACGAATTCCAAAGCATGCGTTAGGATGGGTTTAATTGGTCCAAATCAGGGTGATAATAAAGATGAAAAGAGAGGACATTTACATTTAACAGTGGAATAAACACTGATTATTTGCAGACTGTATTAAAATAATAGCCAGAAATCACACAATATACTCATACAAATGAAAAAAAATGAACAAACACGTATCTAATAGGGGCGAAATCCATGGTCAAAAAATGGCGAAGAATTCTGGAGATCATTCATCCTCAAGCGTCTCTTCCTTTAATGAGATAAAATAATCGAAAAGAGGTTGTCTCAGAACACTAAAACGGACAGTACTTGTTACAATCGCATATTTTTGAACATATGTCTTAATTTATAAAAATATTATACTTCTTTAAAAAATTGGAGCAACCTTTTAAAATTTAATGTTTAGACAAAATAAATAAACCAAATTATTTTTTAAACTGTAATTTACTTATCTGAAATTAAAATTTAAGGAATATATTTTACGGTATTAGCTAGTTAAAACGATGCAATTGTTCGCAGTTTCTCGCTGCCCTTATCGACAATGCACACTGTGACGTCTTCAGACAAGCGGCAAGTAGGAATATAGCAAACTGAGTTCCCACAGGAAAACAACGGTACCTGGAAATTACAGATTGCGGAGGAATTTGTAAAATGCCAAAAATGCAGACACTTGGTATTCAAATTTAAGTGTCTGGGCGACTTGTGAGGTCTTCAATGAACTGGACATGTGCTGGAACAAACAATGAGGGAGAGAAGCAGATGTGTCCCTGTTAATAGATAAAAGACGCCCACCCTACAAGCCGGCACAATGAGGACCAGCTGCAGATAGCATTCCCTTCTTCTTGAGAAGGATGCCGCAGACAAAAAGGCGACAACACGTCTCTTTGGTAATCGCTGTTTTCCCCTCTCTTTTGATTGGAAAGATAACTTAGGTCAGATGATCCAATGAAAGTTCGGTGACAAATGACATGATTGGTCATTTGCCACCGAAGGCCCGTCTATGAGACCCAAATAAAACGGACAGCCGACTGAGGAAGCCGACTGTTGAAGCGAAAGCTAGTGATTGGAGCTAGAATTCAACTTGGAATTCTATGTAAAATTCTCAGGAGAGAATTTGGATTGTACGTAGGCAGTCTTGCCCTGTAGCTGAGCCCACGTGTAGTTCATTGGAACTTTTGCGTCCTGACTGAAGCGTGAAAGCTCATCCGAGCTTTGGGGAAACCTCCAAATAGTTGAGCAGCTGCCTTCTAAGTTGCTCTTCCAGCCAGTTCATCATCTTACGTTCCTGTAATACAGCAGGTTAATCGATAAGCAGAGAATCCCAAACCTCGGGCTGAATCTTACTCTATTATAACGAGACCTTGGCTCCTCTATACAGTTTGTGTTTCATTTGTAACTAAATTGAATTGAAAATTAAATTTTTTGAGTTAAATTTTATACAATATGTTTTTTTTTTAATTGTAAAGTTTAGTAAAAAAATTACCAGTTATGTATGACAAGTGTACTAATTATCTATATATTATTTTTTATTATAATGCACCCGTATTTTTTCATATTTTTCTTGTTACACAGTTAAAAAAATTGCCGAATGGTGTTGCATATTAATTTTGGTGGAGTATTGTTATACATGCTCAATGATAAGTATATTGCTGCTGTAAGTAGAAAACAGACAACTTCTTTTATTTAACCTTTTAAGGCAAAATACATAACTTCATATCTGCCAAAGTATTATTTGTATTTAACATCCTGAAAGTTGCTGCATTTGGAGGAAAAACATTCCTATGGAAAGCTTGTCATCATGAATTAAATTATGCATGAACCTATAGTGAGTTAATGAGCTGCAAGTTAAATAGTTAAAAGGCTAAATATTTCATTATTAACTGAGTTATCACGTATCAAGCTGACCCAAATAAAGAAAATCAACCTATGCATGAACGTTTACCGCCAATTTTTTTTTATTAATGTTTCAGCAAACGGATCGAAAAGGGGGTCATCTCTGCAAAAATAATAAATAGGTTCGTATCGAAGAGCTCGGAAATTTTTCATTTTAAATAGCGAAACATATATCTAAGTACATTTCCATAATAAATGAAATAATTACATATTCAAAATTTTTTATTAGATGGAAGTTTTTAAACTTCCGAAAATTTTGATATAATATCTTAAGAAGAGTTTTATTTTTAAGTGGTATTTTGATATGAGACACAGCTCTTACTTCTTTTTGAAATAACTCCAGCATCTAAAGAGTTTTGTGGTCTCAAAACTATGTAAAAAATATAATATAATGCTAGCTGCCTTTGGAGAATTATTTTATTCATCAGGATTAATAATTTTAAAAACTCTTGACCAAATACTTTTATAAGATGGTCTTATCATCGCAGCAATTTTTTTGACTTTGAATTTTGATATACATGTAACTAACTCTATTTTAAAAGCTTAAGAATATTTTATTTATTGTGCTATGCATTTTACTAATTTTATATCTAAGGTTTTTTGCATTTTATTATATCATATTAAAAAACAACAGTGTTAAAAAAATGAGAATATTTCAAAATTTGTTATCAATTTTTGATTCTGAAATTAAATTTCAGTTGTATAAACAATAAAGTTTTAAAAATTTTATTAAAAACATGTTTCATACACAAACCTACTCAACATTGAAAGATTAGCAATATCTCCTTATCTTGATCATCAAAAATGGAATGAAATCTGAATGAAATATTTATAGCAAGAATGAAAATTATCTGACTTTTACTTCAACAATGAATTTTTCACAAGATATGCTTAAAATATTTTTTAAAAGTTACTTAAAAATAGATAAGAAATTATACGGTAAAAAATTTGATACATTGAAAAGATTTGTTTTTTAAATTTTTTGTTGCTATAAAAATTTTTTTTGTCCCAACATTTAAGTAGTTTAAGTAAACTATCATTAGAACGATTATAAAAGTTCAAATAACTGAGTGTGATTGACACGAATTACATCTTATGTGATATAAAGAAATTTTTCAAGCTCCTTATTATGCTTCACACACACAAGAAAATCTTTATCCTACTTGGAATCGTTTGACATAATAAGGTATTAAGCTGGTTTCTTTGGAAGAAAAGTCTAAAAATTTCGCTAAATTTTTAATAAATTAAAATTTTAAAAACCTTTCCTTGTGCACTGTACACTTTTCAACTGTACATGCACCAAACTAGTTAGCTCAAGATCAAAAAGTCTGGTTTGTAAAATTCCAACACAAACACTTTAAAAAACAGGTACTGCATAAGAGAAATAATAAAACAGTTTAATTGGACTGCAGGATTACTTTCAAGCAGAAAAATTTAGCTGATTTTTTAAGATAATCTTGTTTATCTTTATGAAAGTGCGAAATGGAAAAGGTTTCTTCAAATAATTACAGAAAACACTGGCTGGTTAATAAACAAAGATACAAATAATAATATTTACAAAATACGGCTAATATATTTATGATGATAAAAAAATCCTACCGTTCGTTGCTTTTTATTTGAATAATTAATAAACATATAAATATTTTGACTAACTTCAAATTTAAGTAGTCATTAAAACTATTATAAAAATTTAAATAACAAGGTGTGATTACACAAATGACAACTCATCTGATATCAAGGAATTTTTCAAGCTCCATTTTATGCATTACATACACACAAAATTATTATCCTCTTTGGAATCGTTTAACAAAGTTAAGTATTAAGTTGGTTTGTGGCATTTGTCAATGTCCCAGAATGTATGAAAATTGTACACACTTTTTGAAGAACCTGTTTGTAAAAATTGTGGCAGTGAAATAAAAGAGACAAGATACTTTCTACTAAATATATATATATTCCTATTAAGGAAAGCAATGATTATCTTTCCTTACAACAAAAACTTCAATCTACACATCGGCCGGTATGAACGGTATCGTTAGAACGGTTTTGATTAATCAATTCTAGAACTATGTATTTGGATCCGAGTTCTGTCGTTCACAGTTCCGTACCAGCGGAACCTGTCACGACCTTCGTACACCTGTCCGAAAAGAATGACACATCATTCTTTATAATTGAAGTATGATTATCTTAAGCAGTGTTTAAAATATTTAGATACCTAAGTAAACATATATAAATAGAGAGAAACTTCGCATTTCTGTTTGATAAAATGTTAATATTCGTCGCATTATTTTATAATGAATAGATTTTCTAATGAAACCAATTGATTATTTAGGATTTAGGTAGTAATAACGTTTTAATCAACCTGCCTACCAATTTTAATCAACCTCTAAAACTAGTTATTAGACGGTCTAGTTGTAAATAAATCATTAATTGCTCTTTTTTCAGTAGTACAAATTTTTCTGGAATCTTTTTTGCATAATCGAAAGCCTAGACCATTGCTTTTTATAAATACTTTCCGAATAAATTTTGCATATGAAAGAACTTTATATGATAATTAGCTCAAAAGATTTTGAATATTAATATATTTTATTGATTTTTTAAGTTAATAAAAAGCTCTGTAATCTGTTTTTTTTAGCAACTCACTTTACTTTTTTAGAAATTCCGCTACACTAAACGCTTGCGCTGCAACGTCTGTTCATCGTTTTCCCAAGGTGTAGTGCCATCTATTGCTAGAGAGCGTATTTTTGGTTTTAATTCATTGAAGTAGCTGTGAAATGTGTCTTCTATAATTTTGTTATCAGCTCTCATCTAGTTTTTTCCGTTCGTTCACTTTCTTGGCAAAATTACGTTGTATGAAAGCTAATCGGCAGTAGACAATATTTTCATTGCTTCTGGGTGTGATTAAATCTCGTCGTACAAAATTTTTTTCGTTCGTGACTTCTGAATGAACTATGACAGTAGCCGGTACTTAGTGAATGATATTATTTGGCCAGCGTTCAAAACCACCCGACATCACGAAGTAGAAGCCTAAAAATCTGCTTTCGTGTATGGAAAATATCGCATCTGTAGGATATGATCTTGTTTTTGTGAGTGAGTCATAATCGCTAAGTTTAACGCTTAGCGATCTTAAATTCAAAAAGTATTTCATCCAGGAACTTCTAAGAAAACTTTAAATGAACCTCTAGCATTTATATTTTGTTGAATATCTGGTAAGTAAAAAAAAAATGAATTGTGATCTTTTTTGCTTACGTATGGTTTGGGAATGCATCTTTACCTTGAAACTGTATTTCACACTATTTTATTATAATTTGAGTTATATGTTTTATGTTGAATAATAGTTGATATCGGGGGTTTATAGACTAAAAATTTTTAACCTTTTATTGCATTAATTTCCAATTGATCTTTGATTGTTGTTTCTTGAATGCCGCTGGAGAGCTTTGATTAAACAGCAATAAAGCAACAAATAAATCGGGTTATACAAATATTTTTATATAAAGATATTTTTTATCTAATCAATTTTTTAAAAATTATATTACTTCATTAGGAAAAAAATTATATTAATTCTGATTTTTTTTAAAACAACTTAGTTTTAAAAGTCTTTGTTTAGCATATCTTGTAATAACTCAAAATGCATATTATTTTATAGATTTGATTTTTTATTACTTATTATTCTAAAATTGACTGCTACTATAAGAATTCGATTGAGTTTCAAACTTTTTTTTATTATATAAATTTTTATTTTGTAGTATTTACATTAGCAAAATTACCTTGATTTCACATTGAAAATCTAATTATATATGAGATTTGGTAATATATTTTCGAACGTTTTATTTAATTTTTCTGTTGGAGATTCTTCATTATATTGTCAAAAATAACAATTTTTTAATTTGATTCTCTTATTTCTTCTCAAATTTGTTTGTTAAAGAATCTTTTCTAAAAGTAATTGATTTTATTCATATATTACTTATTGTCAGTTAATTTACAAATAATAATTAACCTATAGATAAGTATTGGAAAAAATCATTGGAAGGGTTTTTGAAATGTGTGGTTTATTGAGCATTTTAATTAATATTTCACATTGAACTTTATTAATGTATTATTATTTTTTATTTAAAAGTTGCAAGATTTAATCTAATGAAAAAATAATAAACAATAACCTCATCTACTTTCTTGTATTGGAAACAATCAAACCATAATCTGTCTTAACTGAAATAAAAAATATGGTTCAATTTTTTTTAAATAGTTTTTTCACATTTTGAAAGTTTCATTCATATCTTTGAAATCAGATTGGGAAGTTTGAAAGATAAATTCAAAATTTTGCTGTTGAAAATATTTGTTACTATTTTTTTTTTTAATATGCATGCATTTTTTTTATACTATTTAATTAAATATTAAACCTGGATTTTAAGCAAATGACTTTCCTTGCACTAATTTTATTATTTTCTTCATTTAATAAGTTTTTACCATAAATTTTATCACACATATGTTTATAATAAAAGCAAATTTAAATGATTAATTAAATATGAAATTCAATTAATAAATTGATTATTTTTTAAATTTCAAATAAAAAAATTGTTATTAATTTTAAATAAATCGTTATTATTGAGCTTTGAAAATTGAAGATCAGTTCAAAAATATTTCTAGTGTAATGGCTTTTTTCATTAAGAAACATTTTTAGTATATTTATTATGGAAATTTTACTATATGAAATGCGAATTATAGCATTAGAGATAATACTCTTTGTTATATTATATTTCAGTCTGTGTTCTTATTTTATTTTACAAAGTATTAAACAAATGATTAAGAATGAAATGCTGAAAAAAAAATATTTTTACCCGAGTAAATGACTGAATAGTTATTTTAAATTTTGATGTTTAAAAAAATGGAGATATACCCGAACAGTAATAGTATATTTTAAAAATACTTTTCATTTATTTGGCATGTATTTTTACTTTTTATTTAATAAACATGATTTAATAGTGAAAAGAAAAAAAAGAAAGATTTATCAAAACATTTTTGGAGCTTTTCAGTATTTAGGTAAATTTTTGTAATTAAGTATTTTATTGATATTTTGTGGTTATATATTACTTGTTTAATCTCTCCACCCTCTAATTAATCTAATATGTGGCTCTATTAGTAATTAAGTTTTTGGTATTGTTGAATAAAAGTTCAGTTGAGGCAAGGGGAGACTAAAGTAAATTTCTTTTTAGCTCATAATGTTGACTTTTTTACTATCAAATGTTAAATGTTATTTATACAAAATTAAAATTTGCAGTAGTTGAATTTTTTTTTGTTAATTTTTTTTTGAATGTGCATATTTACAACTGCTTTATCTCCTAATTCATATGTTCTTATCTCTTGTTACTGGATTTTGACTGTTAAATCTTTAGATATAAACATATTAAATATTATTATATTGAAAATAGTTGCCCTAAATTAATGGCATTTTTCTTATAAATAATATATCTTTAATTTATATAGTGTTAAAGATGTAATTATATATTTAAGTGCTGAAAAGATTTATTTTCAATTATGGCTTATATATTTGCAAAGTTGCATTTTTATTATAGTTTCTTACCCTATAATGCCAAAGATTGTATTAAGGAAAATATTTACTAAAAAAGGGAGAGGAGAGGATAAAAGTAATTGTTAATGTTTGTTCATAATCAATCCTTAGGTAAAAAGAAGTAAGCATTTTTATTTTTTGTATGACAAATGCATATTAGAAATTAATAAGATTGTGAACTGATTCATTTATGAAAAATTTAATTAACGGTTAGAGCATATTGATATTCCATGTTATTAATAGCGTAATCTAGTAAAAACGCTTTTCAATTTTTATGCTATGAAACAACAAAACTATACCTAAAATGAGAGAATAAAGTATGATTAGAATGGTAATTTAATGAATAATTAGAATGCATTCTTATTATATTATATATTATGATATGTTGAAAATATTCTTTATTAAAAAATTTCATATCTTAAATTTATATAGTTCAACAAAATAATGTTTTTTCATGGATTATTTATTTTTCTTTTTGTTCTGAGAAGAACCATGATAGTCTGGGGGCAAATTTTAACATTATTAATGGAAAGTCTTAAATTTGAAGGCATATTTAATAGAATATCTACTGTTTTCATAAGCTTAGTACCTCATTATTCATTGAAAGTAAAATATCTTCCTTTTTGTATGATATGGAAGTTTCATAGAGAGTATTGCTATTTCACATTCTATCATTGTCTGTGGTTTAGAATTAGAGATCCATTCAAAAATAACAGTTGGGTAACTTTTAAAAAAAGCATGGAACATTTATGTAACTAAACCAAATTCTTTTTATACTGAAAAATATACAAATAAACGATTAAAGCATATAAATCTATTCATAATTGTTCATTAATTTTATTTGTTTTTGTAAAATTGGGGGAAATTATATGTAAATTTCAATATTAATTTTGTTACTTATAAAATAATTGAAAGCAAATAATCTGCGATGGAGATCTATGGATTGTGAAGTGTTTTTTTAGTAACTGGTATATTACAAATTTGGAACAGTTAACATTCTAATAAATGAACATAGTACTATTTTTAAAATTAATACCTTTAGTTGAAAAGTATATAATGATTATATCATTATCTGTTGGGATAATAAATGAATTCTAAAAATCTTAATGCTTTTTGCTATTAAGGAAAGAATGCTGTGTGTTTTAAAATAGTTATAAATTGAATTTTTTGATACTTATTGTGATGAGTCAGACCTTTGGATTTTTTAATCTTTAAGAAAAGAAAAATGTACATTTTTAGCAGGTGATTTTTGTGTAGGAATGTAATTAATTTACTACTTTCAAAGTCATATTGCTTGCTTTCCCTTCCCCAAAAAACATTTTTTTTTTGGTAATTATATTTTTCATGTCATGTGTTTTAAAGATTCTTTTTTTAAATGATATGTGTATATCCCCAAGTCAATGCGAGTTATTTTCTGCTGTAGTATTATTGCTTTATCAATTTGTTAAAATATTAAATACTTTATTCTAAGGATAGTACAAATCTGATATATTTTCTTTGTGTCTTGATCTGTTTTCTATTCTTAATATTTTGCTTGATGGAATAGATGCATCAAGAAAAATCTTCAGATTGAAATAGTTGTTAATACTATTTTGTGAATGAATTATTCTGATTTGAAACTTTATTAGTTTTATCAAAATAGATTTTTTTAAAGAAATTTATTTATATCATTCATTTTTTTGAGGAAATTTATTCATATTATTCATTAATAGATATTTTTAAATCCTATATATATCTATTATTTCCAATGTTTTTTTATTTTTGTCTGAAATTAAGAAGAATTAAATTTGAAAAATCAAGTTTCTATATATTTTCTTTTAGAAATTATGTAAAATTTTTATTTTTAAATTTAATGTTATTTTGATTTTATTAAATGGTTTCATTTTATTTACACTAGCTTTTAATTACCTTCTGCCATGTTAATTGATGTAAAATAAAGATATTATTACTTTAATGCATGGAAAATGACTTTCATTATCTGGCATTATTGTTTGTTTTTAGATCTTTTTATTACAACATAGTTTTATTGTTGCATAAAACTGTTTAATCCTGTTACAGAAGAGTTCTATTCTTATTCTACAAAGATGTGGATTATCTTCTCTTTCTTAAAATATCTAATAAATATCAAATCTAATAAAAATTCTACTGAAGTTGAGACAGGGTCTTTTTTTCCTGTATTAATGGTGCATATGCAAACACAAACACACACTCAACATTATTGTGTAACACATTGTGTAAATCTTAAAATGTAAAGGCACATGTAAATCTTGAGATTGAATTTTATGATGATTACAATATTTTATATGCTTCTAAATGAAACAGGAAAGGATATATTTATTAAATATCTAATTTAATAATTTGATCCATTATTGTATCAAAGTTTGAAATGCAACTCTATTTTTGATTTAAAAAGACTTACAGATAACCAAGATAGAGCATAAATAGCATCCAATATTTTTTTTAATGACCAAGTGATGGTTCGATCAATTTTATTTTGCAACTTTTATATACATCTGTATCTCTTTCAAGGATTACTGTTTCATATATCTGTCAGAATGAATGAATTTTAGTTAAGTAAATAGTAAAGTCTGTAGTTAGTAATCATTCTTACATAATAGTGGAAGTGATTAGAAAAAAAAAAAAAAACAGCTAGGAAGCTGTAAGGATTCCAAAAAGAGATTTTAATCAAAAATAAATTTTTCAAAATTCTATTTGAGCATATACTATGTATTTTTTGTGATTAATGAATTATTTAAATTTTTTTTCATGCCTTTTCAAAATTCATATCTCGGAAATCAAAGTGTTTCAATTGCATTATTATTTTAATTACAACAAATAATTTGGTAGCTAAGCAATTAAAAATTATAATTATGTTTATTTCAATATTATTATGAATCAGTACGTAAAAAACTTCCCGGCTTTTAATAATTTGTATAAAACATAAGTTAGACTGAACAAACATATTCATAAATATTCCATTTGATGTTGTAACTATATTACAACAGTTTTCATGCATACATTGTTACATGAGGTTATACTGAGTGAATGATATTAAGTCATTATGCCCTTTCTAGCTTATAATTTGGTAAATGTTTTGTTTTTTTATTGATTATAATGGTGAAAGTAGTAAATGTTTTTCACTTATTATTCTCTAATAACTTTCAATATTTTGATTAAATGTTTGTGTATTTAATATCCAAAATGTATTTTGATTTTTTTCAGTCAAATTTTTTTTAGAAATATTTAAAAATTAACTTTGATATATGGTAAATGTATAAAGGAATAGCATGGCTGATTAATTATCAAATATTTATTTACCTATTAATTTTTCTTGTTGTTTTCAGAATAAACAGGCTTTTTATTTGTGTAGATTCTTGTACCATACGGTTTAAATAAACTCGGAACATAATGTTTAAAAAAGTTTTAATTTCATGAAAATTTAAAATTTCATGATCAAGTCAATACAACTAAGTTTTATAATCTGAAATCTATACAGCCATTTTATTTTTAAATTTAAAGATGAATTGGTTTGACTTCTGATTGAAAAATTCATAGAATATCATGAGCCAAGAATTTTTTTAATATGACAGAATTTATTGAATGATATTTAAGCTTTTATATTGTATCATTTTTACTCTTATTGACTACACATAAAATAAAATTAAAATATTCAGTTGCAACCTTTTTCTCTTTTTAAAGTTTCTCCTTATTAATTTAATTACTCTATTTAGTATTTTACACTAATTCTATTTTAATTTTTCTAACAGAGATAGTATTAAAATATAGTTTGATTGTGAAGTTATAGTATATTTCTTACAAAAACAGCTTTTGTTACAATATGCTATACTATTTGAATGATTTCTTCATTATGTAAATTAGAGATAGTTTGCCAACCTGTAAATATTATGAAGTTAATAATTGTATGGAGACGTAAGCTGCCACTCTAAGAAAAATGTTTAATAGTTCTGATTTTATTTTCTTTGAAAGATTAATGTATTTTAATTTTCGGTTTGGTACCTTCAAATATGAAAAAGTCGTTACATACTGTGTTTTATTAAAGAATTACATTTGGAATTTCAATTTAATTGGTCTTATTTGAAGTTAAGATAGAAACTTGTATCTAAGAAGGAACATATCAAATTATTAAATATAGTAAAATTATCAATATAATTTATTTTGAAATATATTAATTGTGTAGTTTATTATTTAGTTATGCTCTCCAAACTTATAAATTTGTTTAATTAAAAATGAATTAATAACCTATTTATAAAGTTTATGTGTAAAATAAAGAAAATATTATATGTGTAAAATAAAGAAATATATAAAGAGATATTATAAAGTGTATGTAATAAATAAAGAAAAATGAAATTTTTTTCAGAAAAATATTAAAAATTGAGCTGGTAAATTAATAAGAAAAGTGAAAAAGTAAACATTGTATTTTTTCTTTATTATTTTTTTGTCTTACTTATCTGTTTCCTTAGTTACTGTCAATTTCTGTAACGGATTGCCTGATATGTACTATGTTATCAATCCCACATTTTGATATCTTTCTTCTTCTGGGGCTATCAAAAATGATTACCGACTTGTGATTTAGCTATGCACATAAGAGGCGTTCTTTGGAGCTTCAATTAATGGATGAATTATTTTTGTATATCATGCATGTTTTATTTGCTTAGTCTTTCTAAATTTGAATATTTTTTATTATTAGACAATTAAAATTGCTTT
Source organism: Argiope argentata (assembly GCA_026289955.1). NCBI lineage: Eukaryota > Metazoa > Arthropoda > Arachnida > Araneae > Araneidae > Argiope > Argiope argentata. The sequence goes on from JAOUZG010028144.1 coordinate 2,081,907, forward strand.
TTTTTTATAATTACTTCTTTTTGTCACATGGAATCCAAGAAAGCAGTTGAGAGGTTGGACAGTTTAAAATCAGTTCATGAAATAGAGTTAGGTGATAATCAGTATGTAAAGGTGTCGGCTCTCGTGGAATGTGTGAACAAGACCTTGGATTCCCAAAATTCAGTAACAGATATCAAGAGTGATACATCTGCACAAAATATTGAAAATAGTGATCATGAGATAAAAAAGGAACATGAACAAAATGTTTCTGAGGATCCTGATATTCCACCTGCTTTTCGCAAATTTCTTAGGCGATTTAGTGAAACCAATGGCATTGAGGACACAGAATTGGACTTAAGGTATTGAAAAGAATAACAATTCTTATTTCAATTTTAAAAATATTATCCTCGTTTTTCATTCTTTTGTATTTTTAATTGTAAATGAATCATGTATGAATTGTTTTGGTAGTAACATTTGTTGAGAGTAAAAATTTTTAATTTTATAAAATAGTTTAATTTGTTTTCCTTTTTGATAAAACATTCTTTATAATAAAAAATAGTTTAACATGTCAAAATTTCTTCAAAGAATCTTTTTTTTTTCTTTTATATTTGAATCATTAGAGTTATGTTCCTCCAAATAGCATTAAGTTTCATTCTGTTTGTAATTATTATCCTACTAAATATTTGTGATAGGAATTGTGGGTAGCTTTTTAGAGACAAGTCTTCAAATAACATGATAGACTAATTTGTATATTTTTATGCCCCCCCCCCCCCGTTAATGCTGGGAATTTTTAAGAAAATATTTCTCATTTAATAAATGATGTCATTTTATAATATGCGTTGATTTTAATATGTTTTATAAGATGTGTATACACCTCTTATTGTTGATACTTTTTTTTTGTAAATGTAACAAAAAGTTAAAAATTTGTGAAGGTTTTTTTTTTTTTTTAAGTATAAAAGAATTTGAAAAAATTGCTTTGTATCTAAGTGTTAAACACCTTTAGATACATTGATGGATGTTATATATATAAGTTAATAGTTTGGTTGCTAATTATATTTAATTAATTTCTATTGATAGTGTTTTGAAGCTTGAATAGGTATTATAACTTACAGTTTAACATTACTTTTTTTATTTTTAAATTGAAAGCTGTTTATTATTTTGACACATTTGGCAAACCAGCAGTTTTACTGAGATTATCGGTAGTCTATAGTTGCAGTTACTATTTTTATGCATGTCATGTTTATGATTCCCTCAAGCAATATCAAATTGTAACAGACATTACGACTTTAAAAATATAGACTACTTTAATAACTATAGACATGTTATGTTCATTCTGTATTCGAATCATTCTAAATGGAGTTAAAGTCTCATGATTTTGTAATATATTTGTATTTATCCGATTCTTCAGTCTGCTTTACCTTCTTGTTCGTCATATAATCTGCATAAACAATAACTTTTTGGGTATCTATTAATATGAAAAGGACTTTTATGTTTGAAACAGATTAAATTAGCCGATGCAATTTTTAGAGCAGTATATTTTAAAAGTTTGTATCAATCACTCAATTCGCTATTCGTAACTTAGGTGGGAGGAAAAAATGCATGAAAATTCTTGGCCGAAAATTGTACGTAAGACCGTAGGTATATTCGTTCTTTGGCTCTCGGCAAAGAAAGAGATTCACGCGATATTTAATGGAGCAATGAAAACAATTTGAATTTCCGGAGAACAATGAAATCTATTGTTGAAAACTATCCCTCCCCTCCAAAATCCCATGATAATCTAATCGGTATTGAGAGTTAAATTTATATCATTAAAATAAATAACAATTAAATTGGTTTAGTTAAGATGGAATTTTCTTTTTAATTTTAAAATTATACAGAAAACAGTCTCGCGCAACTTTTTCCGAAAGTTCACGTGAAAACTCCAAAATTTCGTTAGTTTTATTTATTTATTATTATTATTATTAAAAAAAAGACTTTAAAAATGTTTCAAATTCCCTCACATTTCATGTACAATTATTAAGAAAGGTAATAAAACTGTTTTTACGATCCTAAACGCACAATGCGTCATCCACTGATAATCGGAATAAATTATTTTATAATGTCAACTTGTTTCACTTTCCTAGTAAATGTCGCATTTTAAATTTAAGTTGGACATTAAATTTTTTTTCATGAGACATTCCATAATTTTTTTCACAATCGCAAAATCTTTATGTGAAAGTTTTATTTAAATCTATCTCCTACTCAATTCTAAACAACTTCATTAATACTGTTTTAATATGATATTCCTTGGTGATAGGTATTTTTCGAGAAAGAATAATAATAATAAAAGTAGATCGTATTTGAATTGAAATGTTAATAAGGTTTTCTTAAAATAATTTTGGAACATAATGTTACTCAATAACCATTTTTACATTACTGTAATATTTCAAAACCGGCTTTTCAGTGAAATAAATTTTATTTCAGTACTGTTTTTTCACTTTAAATTTAATAAATTTTTTAAAGTATAATTTCTAGCCTGTTTTACAATAGTGCCTTTCATTGGTTTTATTTTAACATTGATGCACATGCGCGTTTCTTGCTTAGTTTTGGAATAATTCACATAGAAAATGATGTTAACATGTTTTTTAATGTGCATATTAGCGTTACGATGATAAATTTTTAAGTGCAATACAAAGGCAGACGCATAGAACCTTCTGATTAAAGTCTCGAATTTTCTTTAAATTTGATTCAACACCTTTTATTAAGGTATCTCAATAATGCGAATAATTATATTTCAGATCTAGATTTTTGAGTAACAGACGTCTTTCTTTGTATTATTGCATATATTTGAATTTTGTACATTTTGATTGCTGTTATTTACAAATTATTGATTTTTCATCTGAACTCAATAAAAAGTCACCAGCTTAAACGTTACTATGTTCGGAGGCTTGTTTTTGAAGCCTCCGAATGATATATGAAGTAATTTTTTTCTATTTTCAAATGACATTTATTTAATTTATAGTACAAAATATTTTATAATTGAATTATTTTTATTAAATATTTGAAAAAAAAAAAACCCAACATTTTAAATCTAAAATTTTACTCTTTTTTTCAAATAATTTCTCTTAAAAACAAATTAGTAGATATGTTTCTTCGTTGCTGTATTAGCTCGACTGAAGTGAAAGTTTATAAATAATTCAGATTTTTCGAAAAGTATTAGGATTTTAGCGTAAAGCGATGGATTTTCTGAATTTTGAACATTTTCAAAGCCTATTAAAAGAACGTAACTCTTTATAGGGGTTCAAAAATTACAATCTATGCACGTATTAAGTTTTGATCCATTCCGTAGACAGTACTATAAATTAAATGTATGTGAAGTTTCAGACATATTTCCAGCAGTATTTTAGTTATTATGTTTGATAATTGAATTTTTTGGGAAAAGTACATTTTGGAAAAAACTTTTAAGTTTTTCTTTTTAATTTTCAATGAGATGGGGGAGGGGTGATTTTTCTTTAAAACTTCTTAGATGGTAAGATTATTTGTTTTCTTAAATTCAATTCGTTTTGAATTTTGGAAATTTTGGTTCCTTTTGTTTCCCACCTTTCTTTCTGTACACTAATGATCATGTATTGCAATGTATTATGTAGTAGATAACCATATTTCTTCAGTTTTGTGACTTTAAATTGCATGTTAGCTAACTTGGAGATGCTGTTATCATATGTTTTAAATACGATTTAAGCTCTTTTCTAGAATTTACTGTCAAACAAAACAAAACAAAGAAACAAAAAAAATCAGAGAAAAATTAAGTTACTTTATGGTTAAAATTATCTAAATTAGCAACTATGCTATGGAGGAAAGAAAAAAAAAACCTAAAGGAAATAAACCATTCCTAAATAGTATGTGATTTATGATAAAAGAAATAAAATAGGTAGATAATTTTTAAATAATCCATATAAGATTAACGAAAAATGCTTATATATAATATTGCTGGTAATGGCAATTTCATTTCTTATTATCATACACTTAAAGGTTTTGAGAAAGTTTTAAAAAAAGTTAGCCTTTAGATTAAACATTAAAAAAATATCAGTGATTTTCTTGCAAAAGTTTCCAACGTAGGCGGATACCTTAAACACTGATTATTACTTGCCTGTGCTCCGAAATAAGATTATTTCGTGATCTAAAACGCCTTAGAAGGGGTCAGGGCCATTAGACACGTCTGTGGTAACAGCTTCAGAAACGCGAACTATCGATTTTTTCTGCTTTTGGGAAAGAACTTCTCTCTTTCAGTGCGCATCGTTTGGTTGCATCATATACCACCCGAGAATGGGAACTTTCTATCGATTTCTTCTCTTTTTACTATGTAACAAGTGGTGTAACGTATTTGAAATGCGGGCTGCGTATATTAGTCGTGTCTTCTTCATGGACGAAGTTTAACTCGGTTCATGAACTTCTAATTTACATATAAGTAACAACTATTCAGCTTTCCCACTGAATTAATTTGGATGTTAATGCTATTTGCATTTCCATTCTTTTGTTTTATATTGCATTTTTATTTTCTCGAATACGAAGGATGCGAGAAAAAAAATTTAAATTCGAGATTTTGACGAATTATAAAGTTTTATAGTTTCCTGAATCCGAAAAAACGCCCTTCCACATCTGTAACTGTGTGTACGACCATGTGCACCATAACTCAAAAATGTTTTGAACTAGATAGATGAAATGTGATGTATAATTTTTTTATTCCAAATTTGTATTTGTCCATCAAAGTCTGGTCAAAATCTATTCATTGGAAGTCTGGCTTTCCAAACACAAGTGACCACGGTAACTACAATAGTAAAAAGATAGGTAAATAATATCATGCATATGGATTTAAACAGTTAAAAATAGATCTCTATCAAAGTTTGAACCAAATTCGTCGAAAGACTTACGTTCGCTTGTAGACATGAAAAGGCAAAAAACCAACTACTTAGATATATGAAATGATTACAGGATCTCGTTATTAAATAATTTTGTGTCAAATTTTAATTTTATTACTGAGAAAAAATATCGCTCTAAATGCATTCATTCTCACATTTCGTTATTATATCATGTGCTTACATGGTATATGCTTAGTACGATTAAGTTGCACTATTTTAGTAGGTTAATTTTGTAGAAGGAATTAGAGAAAAAAGAAGATAAATAACTGTGCATCCCTTGCGTCAAAATATTCGGAATTAAAAATTTTCTTTTCGTTTAAATTTTACGCAAAATAATTTTAAAAAACTTAAACTGAATATGTTGTGCCAAAAATGCGTAAAAACAATCCTGTTTTTTAGTACCATATTCTTTACTGTAATGGGAGTGGTCTCTACGAAACTGTTACGAATATTTTCTAATAAATATGTCCTCACACCCCAATGTGAATTCTGTGGACCTTGAGAAATGCCCTGAATTCCATTAGTGCTCAGATTTTTATATTCAGAGTCCACACATGAGCGTTTGTGATTCACAGAGTGATTCACAGAGCGTTTTGTGATGTTTAAGAAATCTGAGAATGCATTTAGACGGTGTTTTGTCTACCGACTAGAATTAAAATGTTAGTTAAAAACTTATTTTTGCTCTTGCTCAATTGTATTTTTGAATTATCGCGTTTACTTGTATGAAAATATGCAGATCGGCAACTTGTCTGCTCGTTGAAGAATTTGATCAAAATGTGAGTTGGATCGCAATTTAAATGCGAAAACAGTGCCAAGCCCTTTGCTTTTTTGACATATTTTTAAATTTTCTCAAAATTTGAGATACTTTTGAGAGAATTTTGTTCGTTTAGCCCACATAATATCAGTATGTTTCTGACAGGAAGTTCTGAAATGTAGAGAATCGCCAAATAAATTTTTTTAAAAGCTGCAATATTTTTTAAAAAAATTCTTTCTACACAAGAAATTAAAAAAAAAAAGAGTGTCGGCAACAAAAATAATATGTAGGATAATATAAATAATTGCATTTAATGACTGAGTAGAGTTTAATTAAAGGCCTCTAAAGTAAACGAGAAACGCGAATTGGCATTTTGCTTTCCCAAAGCATCAATTGAGTTGCTTGGATTATTTTGAATTAAACTGAAATATTTAAATATAGTTTCCAGATTTGAAATATATCATTGAGTTGCCAACCAACTGTTTTGAAGTGTCACTTTATACCTCTTATTTCCTTACTTAAATTCATTACGCATATGCGCATGAGGTTAAAAAAAAAACAGTTTTTATTTTTTATTTCGAAGGTGTCAAGAATTGGCGAAGAATTTCCTTTTACAGGTTACTAGGAATACCCGCACGGCTCTGTCCGTGCCAAAGCATCCAAGAAGAAAATGAGCTTTTAACTTAAGCCTTACTTCCCCCCGATGTGACATGGGCAAGCTACGCAACATCAAACAAACCTAAGATTGTTTAGAGATTATCAAAAATAACTACAAAACAGTTTTTTTATTGCACTTACTCAGAAATATTTTGACTGTTAGAAAGGAAAAATATGATATATCCGATGGCAAAACCCGGCTATCATTTCGCTCCTGAGGAGATTCACTGTCTCTGCAATTCAGTTCAGAAGACTCTCCTCCCCTGAGTGTGGGCATTATTTCTTTGATATTCGCTAACCGAATGTTTCTTTTCTCCTGCGGCCAAGGTTGAATTTCTTTTTTTTTGGGGGGGGGGCATGATGAGATTTGACATGAGATTTAAAATCAGACGAAAACAAAGAAATGTATCGCATATGCATACCACAGCTCTTGCTGTTTGTGCATGCGCAGATAAGTGCATAGTTAAAATCGCTATTATAAAACTCCTTTTTTTTAAAAAAAAAAATATGATTTTAATGTACTAAGACCTTTCCCAATAAATGCTCTACAAAATGGTATAAATATCTCCAATATCCGTTTACTATTTCTCGTGTTTTTGTGGTTCAAACATAATAGACGCTTTCAGGAGACTTCATTTAAAGGTCCTATCACATGGCGAAATACCGTCAGCAATTTCGTCGGCAAACGACGACGAAAGTGACGTCACTTGAGGATTTGCCGTCTGGTAAACCTAAAAACCTAGGTTAGCGTTATAATGTATTTATCGCTCTTCATTCGTTTCTCCTACTTAGTGAATATCAGCAGTTTTCTCTTTTCATGATTTGTGGGATTCTAGTCAAGAAGTTGCTTGAATTTGTAATTAAATCCGGGATAATTTTTTTAAGTGATCCCATTAGCTTTCAATGAATGCAAAAGCCCATGGTAGCAATAATAGTTGGAATTTTTTTAAAAAATTCACTCTATCTGGGAATTTGTAGATATGGAAATTACGAAGCCAATGCAATGAAATTCCATTGCTTTAATAAATTGCAATTCTATTGACACATTATTCAATTAATTGGAATTGAATCACTTCTGCTTCAAAATTAAATTTTTGAGTGCTTAATACAATGAATATAATAAGGATTGTAAAATGAGACAAGTTGTACATTAATCGAATTTGAAAATGCTTTTCTAGCCATTTTTTCATTTGAATGTCTTTTTCATTTCTAATAGTATCAATCTTATTATCATTTATTGTAAATATTTATCGTACCATTCAACTAATTGTAATGTTTTTATCAAAATTAGTAACAATGAATTCTGTAAAATAATAAAACTTTTTAACTATTCTTAGTAACAGTTTTGTAATTATTTTTGTAGTAATAATAACAAGTTAGTAGCAGTTTTTGTTGCAATAATGACAATTGTTACTAATTTATCAAAATTAGTAACAATGAATTCTGTATAATAATAATTTTTTAAAATTTTTATTAGTATGTTTTGTAATTATTTTTGTAGTAATAATGACAAGCAATATATATATATATGCTGCTTTTGTGTTTGTATTTTATAAATTCCTATAAATGTATCTTATCAATATTAAATTTAAAACAAAAATATATTGAAAAGAAAAATGATTTGTGGGTGTGCATCAGTTAAGCCTAAAAGGTGCATATAATCATAAATAGTGCTGAAAATTTAAAATCATTTTTAAGTACCTTAAAAGCGCTTATTTTTCTAGAAAAGTGCAAATAAAAAAATTGATAAGTAACACAGAAGAGGAGTGCCAATATATTTAAAATAAAATTAAATAACTTTTGAAATCCAATGATTTTTGTCTACATGAAAACTAATATTTGTTGGATCCATCTCGACAAATTTTAGGTTTTGTGTGTGTGTGTGTGTGTGTGTCTATATACACATGCACGCTTGCACACACACACATATATATATAAACAACTGTGTCTAGATGTGCAGTACAAATAATTAAAGTTAGGAATTCAAAATATGGCAAGAAATTGATTCTGGGACATAAAAAATTCACTAAGAACATATTTTTTTGAATTTTAATTAAAAATAAAAACAAGATTTAAATGCATTACCGCCATATCATTGAATAAGAAGTATTTTTTACTCTTTTAAATTTGATTGAATGTTTTTTTCCTCCTTTTAATTTTTTTAAAAAATAATTTTTGTGAATGTATATTGGACTTGATTTGTATTTATCATTCCTTTAAATAATTTTTATTTCCCCGCACCAGTTCAAAATTATAAAACAATTCCATTCTAAGGCTATTTCTAATAGTATATATTAATAGTTTTTTGATAATGATAAAAGTATGATCTTTTTAAATTTTTGTCAAAACCAAATATGTTTTATATTTCGGCACTATTTAGTCTCACTCATTTCTAAAATTACTCTTTAAAAAAATGTGTTAAATGTTTTGTTTTCATTTTATTTGCAACTACAGAGCTGATTTTTTAAAATCTTTGTGGATTTATTACCAGTATTTGTGAAAAATAGGAATCATTAAATAATTTTCATTCAATAATAATAATAAAAAATAATTTTCCAAAATATGTTATTGCATCTTTCTTAGTTTTTTCAAAGCTAAAGTATTAAAACCTCATTTATTTTTACATAGATATTAAAAAACAGGTTTTTCTTAAATTTTCAAATTGCCAAAAAAAAAAAAAAAAAAAGAAGAATATTACAGAAAAGCCCTTCACATTACATCAGTAATGAGAAGCAATAAAACATAGTCTGACCATTTCCAAATATGTCGCCATTCTATGAATCTTTCTCAATGCAAATGTATAATCAGAAATATCATTCTAAATTAACTGTTAATTTGTTAAATTTAAAAGAAAAAATGTGAAAAAGAAGCCTCAATTTTATTGTCTATCATACAAAAGGTGATTTAGTTTTTTGCTAATTATAAAAGTATGATCATTTTTATATTTTTGTCAAAGCCAAATATGTTTTATATTTCTGCAACATTGCAGGAACATCTAAGTATTAAAATTTACAATCGCTAATATATATTTCACTCTAACATTGGAATTAAAATTTTTAAATTATATAGAAGCTGTTAACAAACTATTTAAGGAATTAATATAATCAAAAGATTATACTATTATTTGAATAAATAAAGACTGAATATGGCCAAATATATTTCACAAAAAGAAAACAACTCACATCAGAATTAATATATATATTTTTTATTTATTTAAAAATATCCTGTTGAATATCTGAAAATTCCATCACAATTTCGAAGATCCTTCTAGAGAACTATTCCTCGTACGGTAGCGTCAGTTTTTTTAAAGTGAGGGCAATAAGTTGTCCCACAGAATGGGAAAAAGATGCTGTAGTTTCACTTCGCTTTTTTCATTCTGTCGAAACATTTTTTAGTATTTAGTAATATGTAACATTCAATGCGTATATTTTCAGATTATAGTAGCGCCAACCGATGCCATTCTTGGCACACTACGTCACAGAAAAGTTTCACTGATTGGTTGAATTTCGTTTGCAAACGATATTTCCGTCACTATCGTGGACATTTTCAAGCCGGTTAAAAAAAGTTGACGATGGTGGAAAACTTGCTTGACCGGTTGCCAGCGGGCACAAATCGACAACTATCGACGAAAGTGCTGACTGTATTTCGCCGTGTGATAGGGCCTTTATACTATGTATAGATAGCAATGGTGTGATAACTATTTAAATTAATTTTCATGTTATTATTTATATAAAGAAAATGTTATTTTTATATTTTTCAAAATTATAAAAATAATAACAGCAGTTTCTGAAAGTTTTTATAATTTTCTAATGTTAATTTTTTAGTGACACATTCTAAAAAATATAAAAAAAAGTTTTTTATACAAATATGAAAGACGAAAAATAAGACCAGGACCTTCACAACTTATTTAAAAAGGACTGCAGAGAAAAGACGGATGCGAGAGGAATTAAGACGTTAAGATTCATTTAAGAAAAAGGTAGTGACACCCTCTTTTTTCCTTTCCTCTTCTTTCTCGGTCGCTTAATGCGTTGCACATGCCCTAAAATAACAAGAAATGTGGGAAGAAATCTTTTAATGTTTTTTTTAAACTTTTTATTTTATGTGTATATATATTTTTTGAAATCAAGATTTTGTATTTGCATACATAAGTATAATTGAGCAGTTGGAGAACCAACCAACGTTTATTTTATAAATTTTGAATTAAATAAAATAATTTCGGGTTAAAACTTTATCTATATTTAGTGTAGTTCGATGTTAAATGAACTATTGCGTACAGTCTTTTTCTGATGCAGTAATTGCGAGGGCAAATCAAAAATTCTTTGAGCCTTTTTTTATAGCCGAAGTGCGGCTGTGAATACAGATCGAACTTATACATTCCCAGCAGTGAACTTTCCTTGAACCATACCAGCCGTATCTGCCTTTTGGTCCAATGAGCGGCGCTCTATCAGTCTTTTAAGATGGCGGTTGTTCTCCAGACATCCACAGCTTATGAGCAACGAAGTGTTATTCGTTTTCTATGGAGCGAGGGGCAAACGCCCATAGCAATTCACAGAGAAATGCACCCTCACGTATGGGGAAAAGTGTCTCTCTTTCAGATGTGTTCAATGGTGGTGTTGTGAGTTTGAGAAAGGGCAACGTGGTTATCCTCCACGACAATGCAAGGCCACATGTGGCAGTCCAGACCGTCGCTAAGCTCCAGTCATTTCACTGGGAGAATCTGGAACACCCACCTTACAGTTCAGACCTTGCCCTTAGTGATTTTCACATTTTCGGTCCACTGAAGAAGTTTCTGGCAAAACAGATATTCACATGTGACGAAGCAAAGAACGCGGTCCGACGGTGGCTCCACAGGCAGCCCGAAGAAATCTACTTCGGGGGATCTCTCATTTAGTGCTGCGATGGGACAAATGTCTGAACCGGTGTGAAGAAATAATGTAAGGTACGTAATACACTACGTATATTTGTATATACCTGTATGTACCTGTTTTTGATGAATAAAAAATAGGTGCAAAGACTTTTTGATTTGCCCTCGTATATTAGTTTCGTTGACATCCAGTCATATAACTTAACACTTTGGTGACCGGCAATTTTACACAGAAACTATGTCATGTCACCGGCTACTTTTTTGTAATTGAATATGAGAGTAAAATGTTCTATATCGCCCTCGGTGTTATAAATTGAAACAGATAATGCAAGTGCAATGACGAGTTAACTCGTCACCAGTCAGCAAAGTGTTAAGTAACTGCGCATATTTGACCTCTGCAATTGTATTACACTTTTCCTTCTTAAATGATCATTGTAGATTACATAACTGAATATGCACGAGATCTTTTTTATCATTAATACGTGCGTGTGGATCAGACTCATTAATAAAAAAGGGCTTATTAATGGTTACTTTATTGTGTACTAAGTATGTTAAGAAAAAGCATTGAAACCGTCAAAAACTTCGGCCACGAGATTTTGATGAATCTTTGCATTTTAGACCCGAAATTGAAAAATATGTTTTTGAAATTTTGTCTGTCACTCTGTGTATGAACACGATAACTCAAAAACATTCTCCTCTAAACGGAAAAAATTTGGTATCTTCTCTTTACATCAAATTTATAGATACTATTGAAACTGAGCAGAATCTATTCAAAAAAGTTTTTATCTGTCTACCTATCTAAATACTTAATTTCTTGCTTCATGTGAGAAACGTGGTGGCCTAGTGGTAAGGACTCGGCTCCTGAGCCGTAGCGTTTCAGGTTGGAGACCCGATTCCACCGAAGAACCGACGTATGAGGGGGTCTGTTGCTCGTTAAATCCGTCAGATCAAACGACCACCACCTGGTGAGGTGTAGTGTGGTGTGGAGAGAAGAGGGATACCAGCTCAGGTGTCGCCCTCGTCATCTGACCGTGGTTCAAAATTGCAAGATTCGTCCCAAAACAGCCTTAGTGAGTTGCTTACAAAATAGCCTTAGTGAGTTGCTTTACAACGGGACGTTAATTTACTAAACTAACTTAAAACTGAATACAAATTAACAAGATGTCTATGAAACGAACAGAAGTCGATGGATAAAATTTGGTACAAAGATTTTAGTTGAATTTTGAAGTTGATCATTCTCTTCATCGGATAGTATATTAGGCATTGATTTTTGAAAATTTTGTTCTTTCTCGTAACTACACATATTAAAAAGAAAAATACCGAAAAGGATATGTCGAATTAAAATTTGTTGTGAACAATTTTTCACTATATTAAGTTGCTCGTACTGTGCCACTAAAGGAATGAAACTGCGAGGTAACAAGAAAAACATATTCCTATTTTAAATCGCGTAGGAATCATCTGATCTGCTTAATTATTTTAATCTAAGAAGCCACGTGAAACACATTTGCTTCCCATTCTCATCATTGTTGCTTGCATTATGAATTCTTTTTAAATAATTATTATTTTAATATTTTTTTTGTTTTGATTTTGTATATATAATAAGCAATTGTTTTTTTTGGGGGGGGGGGGTAGCAGACCCAACCGATTTTATGTTGTGTGCGATTAAGAGCTTAAACACCTGCATCTATTTCAGAATTCCATTCTGTCGGTATCTTACTCATATGTAGAATGGATCATTTCTGTTCCAACATTCTGGCCGTGAAATAACTGCGACCGAGGTCGATGTCTCACATGACGTCTGTTTGTTGTAAAAGGTCGTGCGACACGATTCAACAAAGAAACTGAGTAGCAAAACACATCTTCCCACGGGTTAAAATCGCTAATATTCATTTTGAAAGTTAATTCGAGTTTCCTGACCTGCGCGAAAGAAAAGCCAGTGACTGGCTGCTTTTTGTGGTAGAATGGTTTTGTCGACTGTTGAATGTTTTTAATTTTTTAAAAGAAGTTTTCACTGTATTTTTTCAATGACTGTCTTATGTATTTTCTTGTAGTATCATGAACTGTAAGTGTAGGTAATAGCCATTTAAATCTTGCACTTATCCGAGCTCTGATGGTTCTAAAATGGGGTCTTTAAACTTACCGCATTTTCAACCTCTTTTCAGTCGAAATAAATAAATGAATGAAAATAAAGGTTTGGCGACCCCAGTATTACAGTATACATTTGCATACGAAAACAATGTACGGAAAAGGAGCATCTTCTTAATACCGTTTCCATTAGAATCGACTTACATGAGATCGTTGTCAAATGGCAATTACATGCCATTTGCCATTTAAGTGAACATTGTTTATGGATGTTCTTGAGATATTTACTATATCAGAACATGATATTTTTTTGGGAATGAGGTTTTCTGGCGCCAACAGAAGTCCGTAGACGAAAAATAAACATTTTAATCCGTAGGTGAAAAATAAAAATTTTATTATCTGCACGAGCATCTCAAAAAAGCGTCTTTTAATAACGTTATGCCATTGAATTTACAAAAGCTTTGATTAAAAAAAAATAAGTTAATGACTACCGCAAATAAAACCTAGAAAAATGTCATTTTGAGCGCGTGATTATATGACATGAAATAAATAGAAAACGGGATATTTTTTTTAAAAATAAATGACAGTTTTTTTGGACCTTTGGCAATAGTAAAGTGACTCATTCGATGAAACAATTTAAAGGAATAAAAATATAATGTAATTTGCACGAGCACGGGGTGCTTGGCCGTTCAAGAAATGATGTTCTGGCATGATGCATTGAAATATGCATACCAGATTTCATTTTAATCTTTTTTTTTCCTTCTTTCAAATACACAGTGATTTTCCATATTATATGGCAAATGTCGCGTGTTTAAGAATTAGATTTATTTAAGCGAACTTCGTTTATCCAAGAATTATCGATTTAAAATGTCGTGGGAAAAATTAGTTCCTCATACAGGTGTTAGAAATAATTTTGTAATGGCGTGTTTCCTTTATTTGATATCGAGAAATCTGCTTAAAATACTTGTGATCAAGAGTTACGTGATTCCAATCTTGTGTTAACCTTTTTCTAAAAAAGTGGCATATTTTTCACATCTTAAGTAAGCTTTGAAAGTCTCGGAACTTATGAAGTAATATTTTTGGATTCCAGAGAACTGATATTTGGCGAAAAGAATGCTTCAAATTTCATATACTGTGAAAAAGTGAGTTCGATGTTTAGTTCATAAATGGAGTCAATCTACATGGTAGTCATATATCTGTGTTAATAAAAATTGCTGGCACAGAGGTAGCGCGTCTGCCTCGTGTTCTGGAGGTCCCGGGTTCGAGTCCCGGTTCGGGCATGGTTGTTATTCTGTGAGATGTATGAATGTGCCCCCCTGTAAAAAGGGGCTGTGCAAGCGTATGTATGTGTGTGTTTCATCTTCATATGAGCTAGAAGTCAGACTTCTGCCCTCGGGTGCTCAGGGGTTCATACCCTCAGAAGCTACTGCACCCCTCTTTCCGCGGTAAAAAGCGGACACGACATCATCATCTATCATCTATATTAATAAAAATGCAACTCGAAATGCGTTGCTAAGCCCAAAACTGGAGAACGGCTCGACCGATTCGGCTAATTTTTATTTTAATATTTTCGTTAAGACACGAGGATGGTTCTTATGGAGAGAAAAAATGAAAAAACTGCGAGGAAAAGAGTTAAAACGACACTTTTCTTACTTTCCCGCCAAAAATATTCATTTCCATCCCCCACACCAACTGAGTTAGATAGCAGGAAGTAATAAACTATGATTTGTTTAGGAAGAAATACGGAGAGTCAGTTGGTTTTCATTCATAGATAACGGGATGTTTAAAAAAGAAAGAAAATAGTTGCTTTTATTATTAGTTGGTATGAATATTTAATTTATGCCTGCTCAAAATAAAGTCTGGGCAGGGAAGAAAAAAAAGAATAACAAAGGGAAAAAAGGGTTTGTAGAAAAAAAGTAATGAAGAATAAAAAAGGATAGAAAAAAAGAAAAGAAGGGTGTGTTTGTGTGTCACCATTATTTCCTCTGTGAGCGGTATTTTCCAAGCCGTTTTTAAACTTTCGCATCTCTTTTAAACCAATTGTGTCTTTATTTGTTTAGTGTGTTTACATTTATGAAAATTAGAATCTCCTTATTCTATAAAAACGTAGAATTTTAGACCTTTCCCTCCTCCATTTAAGTAAAATATCAATTCGGGGACAATCATTGTTCGGATAGGAAGAGAAAGATGAGTAGTACAGTGAACAGATCATCTGAAGAAAATAATAATAAATAATACTATAAATGAATTATATGATTATCAAAATTTGTTTGGTTTAAAAAAATTTTGGTGAAAAACCTGTTAGGAGACACAGCTACATAAAATATTAGCGAGCATTAATACTGGCGAAAGGACTGGTCGCCAAAGGCGGCTAGTATGTAATAATTTCAATTGATCTGCTTTTTGGATAAATTGAAATTATTACATATATATTCCGCCATACAAACTCGGGCTTTTATTTTAATTCCACGAATGTACGATCTTTTCCCATGATGGTGAAGGGGGGGGATGAAGAAACCAAAATTGCTTCCTTTGCAAAATTCCATTTTAAAGTAATAAAAGTTGAAATTACTTTCACGCGGTGTCTCACCTTTCTGCCATCTTCATCCGACTGCATCTCCTATTTATCAATAAATCTTAAAAATGGGTTTAAAAAAACATCAATATATATAAAACGCTAAAATATACGCCACAGAATTCGCTGTTATAATTTACTATCGAATAGCAACATTTAAATGTAAACAAACCATCATATAAACTTCAGACTGCTTCATTGAACATTTCTACAGCTGCATTGAATTGAGCACTTCGTCTATCTAATTAATAAAGCTCCAAAACGTTATTAGAGATGTACAAAAATGTTTAATCTGACGTTTAGAAATAGACTTCAGTCATAAAGTTGAATAGAGCGCAAATATGCTTAACAGCCGCTAGAAGAATAGTCATTATGACTTGTCTGTTAACATTCATATCTTCAAACATAATATGACGGTCAATTTTATAAGATAATTATCTTAAGACTTAAAAGGTTGCCTTTTTAATGATATCTGTCTCATTTGTATACCGTTTCCCTCCATAGTTTTTGTTCAAATTGTTACTTTATCTAAACAATGTCTTTAAATATTATAATGATATTCAAATTCATCCATCAAAGCATGCAATCGTGAGCTTTTGAACTCCATAATAGGATTTTCCCCTTTTGTTTCGTAATAAATGCATAATTTTTCAATTCATAATAAACTGATTTAATTGAATTCATGTTTCTATATTTTAAAATCTAATTTAAATTTAATTAATTTTCTACTATTTAGCTATATGAATTTCATTCTAAAATATTCTCTTATTTCCTGATCCCATTCGGCTTTTTCTAATAATTCAAACGAAAGCTCTGTAAAAAATACTCCCGTTAGTGGCTCCTAAGGTCCGAGAAGGATAAAAAATTGCTGACCTACACAAATTCTTCCAAAAGATCTCTATAATTGCCTTACCTGATTCGACGCTGTTGAAAAATCTCATAGTGTTTAAACAACGGGTATTATATTCTTCCGCTATTTCATGTTCTTTTCTGCCGCGCTGTGAACGGATGTCAGCTCGTCCGCTCTTGTGCATAAATTATGCCTCTCGAACGAACTTTCAATTTAAAACGAAGTTAAAAATTGAAAGTCTCTTATCTCTGCTCTCGGCCACGATTCTGTTCCAAAAAGCTTAATATATATATAAGAACAGAACATTATTTAAGCTGAATTTGTGATGTCATTTCCTTTTATTTTTTGAAGACTGCGCAATATATTTTAAAGTTAAACTGACACGGTACTTAATGTGCTTTAGTTGAAATGAAGCTACTCCGTTATCATTTTCTGCTTATTATAAATATGATATATTGATTGTAGTTTGGTGCACCGTAAAATTAATATTTTTTCTTTTAACGTAATAAGCTATAATAGTCTAACATTCAAAATTTTCGTATTATTATTACATTATCTCTAAAATTGATTGTGTTAAAAATGGAACCGAAATCTGTAAAAATGTAAACGAAAAATGTTAAATGATATATTTGTTTTACAATTAGAAAGTTATGCTCTTGAAAGCAGAAATGATTTATTTTCCATGATTTACAATCATTGAAAGTAAATATAAAAAAAAATATTCAAAAAGTCTATTTTTAGTTATTTTACAGTATGCGCAAGAAAACCTAGTGCAATTTTCTCATTACATACAATTGTAAAGTCTCTTATAATGACAATAAGATGTCCAGTGCTGGGATAACTCGTCGAGACCAAACATTATGCCCCATTTGCTTTCATTACATCGCATCATTAATTAATTTTTTGTGGTTTCAACCTTTTTAATTGGAGAAAGGTTTATCAAAATAAGCTCATGCGAAATTCTTTTAGTAAATCTTTCTTTATTTTCAAATCAACATAAATTTGTAATTATTTTTAATATCTGATTTCATACATAACTAATTTATTTATGAATTATCATTTGATTGTCGCTTGCCCTTGTTACTGAAAAAAAAAGTTTGCGTCAACTTTTCTCTAAGCTGTGTATTACATCTATAATGTCGACCTTAACAGCGCCCACCTGCGACGCAAACACTTTCGCGTTGGCCCATATATTTCTATTCGAACTTCAAAAAAGCTTTTACTATTGTTTGACCTTGAATACTTTTCCTGCTTCTGTCATGTGCTTGGCGGTTAAAAGTCATTCAAAGATGGGTGTTTAATTCAAATAAATAAATAATAAAACGACAGACATCCAAATAAGAGAGAGAGAGAGAAAGCCCACTTTATATATATATTGGCGATTGAATTGGCGACGAATTTTTTTTATAGTCGTTTGATATCGAGTGAAAACAAAATAATTATGAAATCATCGTTTTCATATACAAACCCCTTTCTGTATTTATGTTTTCCTAAATGAACACACGTGTAATTTACCGTATTATTTGGATGCCTTTTAGAAAGCACACATTACTAATTTTTCAAAAATATGGAATAAATTAATTTGAAATTGATTAAATTGCAGTCAAATGTTAACACTCTAGAAAATTTATTTTTGAGTACTAATAATGTATTTGATTTTGATAATTACTGTATTTCATACTTTGTAGAATTATTCGAGTTTTTACTTAGCAAAATAGTTCCTACTGACGTTTGAATAAATGTTGAAGGAAATTTTGTTGTTAATGAAAATTTCATCCGATTATTATGCATTTTCCTATTCAAAATTATTAGTCTTTGAAGTTGGTAAATTATTTGCTTTTGAAAGTAGTCATTAAATACTCTTATTATTATTTTGAGAAGTTGAGTATGCATATTCTTGAGTTGCATGGTCTGCCCTTGAATTGCGGACTGAATTGAAAATATCCTACGTTAGAATTTTTTAATAGGCAATAAATCCGACTTGGAACGGTTTGTAATTGGAGTAGAAACCGCTGATTTGGCGAATTATTTCCTCCTTTCAAATTTCCTCTGTCACGTTCCTATTGTGTATATTTTGTCTGTTAGCAATACTTGCCATTAATTGTTGGGTATTCAAATTGTGTATTGACATTGACCATAGAATTCAGTAAACAACTTAAATTTTATTTCTTAACCTTTTAAGTATCGATTTATGCATAGTTGAAATCGATTATTTTTGTCTGCATCCTGCCTAGATTGATTGAGGTATCATTATTATAACTTTGGAGTTACAGATATCAGTTATAATGTTTTAAAGATTTTAAACCCATGTACGAGTCGTTACATCTAAATAACGATTTTTTTAATCTCTTGTATAATAGAATTAAATCTTGTACGTATCTTATTTAGTAGTTGTGTAGACTATTGGTACAGTTAAAATAATTCAACAGATTTTTCTGGTAATTTTAAGTATCTTGGAATCGACAGTTTTTTAGCCTATTATTACCAGAATATTAATTCTGCTTATGATTGTTGCCGAGTTCGAATCTTGATTGAGATTGGTTGTTAGTGTTGCGATCTGATGTCCTTCCTTTTTAATTAATTTTGGATTGTCGCCAGATGGCAATTCTCCAGTTATGATACCGTTAATTAAGCTAATCTAACTACTGTCTTTTCTGACAATTTTTCATTAATATTTGCTTTTAAAAAGGCCGACTTGATTTGAAATGTTATAACCAGGTTTATTACATAAAATTGATTTTATTGCTGATTTAAAGGGACCGTATTTTTTGCATTTGAAGATGGAAACTCTTGATTTGAATAGGATGAGACTGTCTTCTTAGAATTGAATTGAATTTAAATTAAAGAATCATCTGAATACTGCAAACGGTCTCGTCACTTAGCCATTTTGTAGAAAAATACACGAGCTTACAAAAGTTTAATATTAAGGGATTTTAATACAATTATGCACTGATCATTAGGACCTAGTGATAGTATAATATACATAGTAAAAGGCACTATAGGAAATTTTGACGAAGACAGTTATTTTATTAAATATTTTCTAATTGCTATTTGGGTAGAAGTAAAAGAAACTATTTGGCTGGTAACTTGATAGCCTGATGGTTCAGATAAGAGTTTAGGATTTTGAAGCCAGATTTTATCAAAGATCTACTGTATACTTGGATTAGTTGTCTTCACCAAGGTGTGGTGCGACAGCTCATATACAGTTTACTAAGATATCATCAGTCAACTTTGCAAGATTCACAGAGGAAATAATGGTGACACACACACACCCTTCTTTTCTTTATTTTTCTATTCTTTTTTTCTTCCCTACTTTTCTTTCTACAAACCCTTTTTGTCCTCTGTTATTCTTTTTTTTTTATTTATTACTTTATTATGACTTTATTTTGAGCAGACATAGATTAAATATTCATACAGACTAATAATAAAAGCAACTATTTTCTTTCTTTTTTAAACATTCCGTTATCTATAAATGAAAACCAACTGATTTCGCGCATTTCTTTCTAAACAAATGATAATTTATTACTTCCTGCTATCTTACTCGGTGTGGGGGAAGAAAATAAAGATTTTTGGCTGGAAAGTAAGAAAAGTGTCGTTTTAACTATTTTCCTCGCAGTTTTTTTCATTTTTTTCTCTCCAGAAGAACCATCCTCCTATCTTAAAGAAAATATTAAAATAAAAATTAGCCGAATCGGTCGAGCCGATCTCCAGTTTTGCGCTTAGCAACGCATTTCGAGTTGCTTTTATATATATATATATATATATATATATATATATTGATTAAAAGGAAATAAATTATAAAACTATTGCTATTGTAAAATGAAAGCTGTTAAGAAAGTTGGTTTGTGTATTCCAAATGGAGTGACGTTTCGTTGTCTGTTATGAATTGAATCATGCGTATGATTCTTTTCTCTGAAATTGATTGTCAAGTATTCTTTTCTATCAAACACTTTATAATGAAAGTGAAGGTTCTCTAAGGTGCCATTGCAGAACTATATTTTGTACTCACGTCACAAGTCCTAATAGTTTTTCATTATAAACGGTCTTTGCAATTCTGCTATTTAGGTTAGTGTTGCCATTTCTTTTACATAGCGTTTACAGCATTGTAGTATTCGTTCAATACACTATTCGTAGTATATGACTCATTCCATTGTCATTTGTCCTTAAGCCATAATATTAAAATTGGTACATTTTCCTGGATCTGCATTCCAGGATTATAGTGACAGAATCGTGATGCACTTGTCGAACAATGTTTTCTTCTCTTTGCTGGTTCTACTCCCCGCTAGTTCTATTGTATAACGACGGATGTAGTAAATAAAAGAGAAAGACCAGACAAGGTAAAGGTGTGACGCTTTTTCCAGATGATACTAGGGTTATGCGTTCTGCTGTTGCGTAATAACTGTGCCGTGGAAAAGAATTGCGGTTCCTTTTTTTTTGTTAGATGGTCAATGATATGTTTTTGACGTGCTTGTTATATTCTTATGCATCATTAAGAGATATCGGACGTGTTTGACCACTCTTGTTATAAGTAAGATTATCCGGAACCCTTCGTTTTTTCTTATCATTTCGATCGGCGTGGTTTCTGAGCTTGAATGAAATTTTTTTTGCTGCTTTGGTGTCACTTTTATAATATCGGGAAAATAGTGTTTTTCTACTTGTTTTCTGTAGAAAAAATAACGGAATTCGTCTTTATTCGCCTGATTTATTGCTGTTATTGTTATTGTAAATATGTTCAAGATGGGTTGGAAACGCTGAATATTTTTTCATGTAAATGTCTGTTATGTTTATAAATAATCAATATTATGCATGCAAAGGTGTTGTAATGTAATGTATATTATTTTTACCAGATTTTGATTGTTGTTTTCGTGGAGTGTTTACGTCGTTTTATTTATTGGTCCTTGTGAAAATTGATTTTATCTAATATCAATTTATCATGCAGCAACAATTTTAACTGCACGATTTATTCATTAGTTCCTTGAATTTTTGATATTTTAAAGTCTGTGGTTTTATTATCTTTATAAAAATAGATGTGAATCACACGATTGTTTAAAAGAATGACTAAAAAGTAGAACAAATCAAGGTTTTTTCCACATTATTTCATTAATATTCTATATATTTTTAAACATATATCAAGTGTAATTTAAGAAACGAGGGGATTTACCGATTTCAGGAATGGGTCTTGGAGTGCAGGAGTTATAAGTTCTTAACCTCTGGACATAACAAATCATAAGAGCATTCACGTGACAATGAAATTAATTAGTAATGTGTATGTCCATGAGAAATAATAAAACTCATTAATAGCATGAGCGGTGTCTCCTTCGGATTTTTTTTATGGGAAGGAAAGAGGGACTAAAGTGAAAGAAATTTTTTTTTTTTAACATTTACAAAATTTTGCCGGACGCTGCCTTTAGTCACATGGTCTGTTAGAACTGTAAATACGTTTAATCAAAGATGACGAGACGGGGTCTCTTGTAGTTAATTCATTGGGAGTTTGTGGTCGTAGTTTTCAATATTTTGGATTGCAATATTATCACTTTTGTTTTATTTGTCGAAAAATCACAATGGCATTTTTTTCTGTGGAGTTCATTAATTGTAGAAAAGCTGAGGTATTAACGGTATATCATTGTTTGATGATTCCTGCACTGCGAAAGATCAATGGAAAGTGAAGATTAAAGCTTTTCAATCCATAATTGAGTGAAATAGTTGTAGGAATTTGAGACTTTAAATGAACAAATGATTAATTTAAATGTCGTATCCAACGATATTCAATTTTGTTGATTTATGTTATCAGAAATTATTACATTTTCCAATTTAATTGATATTTGAGTGTTAAAATGTCAGTTATGTATGTAATGCGAGGTTAAACCAATTGAATCGCCTAGACTGTTTTGCGAGAAATTTCAGTTATATTTTTTGTAGCTTAGTTTTTCTTAATAGTTCAAAAGCAAAATATTTTTAAATTTCCAATTTTTATTGGCATAGTACTCAAATTATTTAAGAAATTTTGCAACCTTGTGTTATACACTTCCGTAATTTTTGTCTATATTTTTATATATACAATAATAAATTATGTGTGTTTAAAATGGGTGCATTTGAAAAAAAAAGTCATTGCTTTGCTGAAAAGTGAAACCTTTAAGTACAAAAGAATCTCAAACGTTTTATTAAAAGTGTCTTTTATTGTAGACCGTTCAATTATTACAATGGAAAAATTAGCCTTATATTCATCATCCACAATGGGAGGGGGGAAGACAATGTAAAAAGGTTTGAATTTCTTTACAACAGTGAAAATATTATAAAATGAATTTAACATTTATAAAAAATTAATTCAATATCGAGAAAAATTATGCAATAAAAAATTATCCTTCAAAACATAATTTTTTTATTTCTAAAATTGTATAAAAATAATTTTTATGACATTTTCGGAAGTTGTTGAGGAGATAGAGATTAACCCCAAAAGATTTCGCTTGGTTGAGCATTTTTAAAATATCGCCCCGAGGCGCACATTCCCGAACTCGAAAATATATATACGCGCCAATATGGTAGTTGTAGGTCAAGCGGTTTAGCCAAGTTAAAAGTAATACACACGCATGCATTAGTCTTTATTATCAATAGAGACTACATTCGTTATTTTAGAATAGTTGATTTTTATTCTTTCGCTCACTGTATTTTTTTCCTTATTTAAAATTTCACGATTATCCGCTACGTATGTAGTTTCCTATATCTTTTAAAGGTTTTTCTTTCTCTCCCCCCCTGTAGATTTTAAATTCGAAACGAAATAGTTCTTGCGCTCACCGCATCTATTTTCTTCGGGAAGGACGTGGCAATGGGATATCCGTAGCCGGCAGGACGTTGTATGGTCTGCTGGATTCCCCCTTCGCTTTTTATACGCGGTGCTCTTTCCCATGATCGCTCTTCCGAAAATTCCACAAAACACGTCGGACCAAGTCTCCGGTGAAGCGTGGGAATGATCAAACAAATGAATAAAACTGAGTTTGAAAAGCTCAGCCAATTCCAGCCTCATGCTAATGACCCAGCTTTAAGGATACTATTATTGTGTTGGAGCGAGGCGTTCTGAAGAGACCGAGGAGGAGCAGGGAAGGGAAAATAAAATTAAAAAAGCTAGTGGCTCAAGGTTCGATTCTTACCACAATAAATTGTATGAAGAATTGCGCAGGCGAGGGCTGATAGATAACACTTGCCGTTTGATATTGGGATATCTTATCTCTTTTGCTGTATTTGTTTAATTTCCCTTCGTTGCAGTGTTGGATCAGGTACTGAAAAAATAACCGCTTTTACTTTCTTTCTCCACTCATGCGAATTTTTAAATTCAGTCCAGTGCAACATATTTAACTAGTTCGTGTGATTTACGATTCAGCAATAATGTTTTTTGAAAGAGAATTTGTTTTCTGGTATCGGTGGATTTGGGACTTTTCTTGCTATAGGTCTCGATCATTAAAGGAGCCCCGGTAAAATAATTTCTGGGCTATGGCCACTGTGAAGGCTCGTCATTTTCTTAATATTTAACTCTCTTATATAAAAATCAATTCTGTTGTTTCAAAAAAGAAGTAGTAAGGTGTTGGGATTTACATAGCAACGATGTCTGTTATCCCGAAATTGCGTTTTATTCGTTTTGCGATTGGTAAATAGCGAGTCACTCTTCCCATGAGGTTTGTTTTGCCGGTATTGTTTGAAATATTTAACGAAAATTATTATTACGTCTTTGTAAGTATTTATATTGCGCTTGACGGTGAAATGGTAACAACAAAGAAAAGGTGAAGTAAAACATTTAATTAACATCAAATTGAAACTTGAAAGATATAAAGTATTGGGATTTATAGCTACAATAAACATCAAATTAATTCCAAATAAGTTTAAAACAATATTATTTGTTAATTCTGCTTTTGGGCATATTGTTTGTGGCAACACTTGTAAATAGTTTCCCAATTTGTTAACCGTTTTCATTAACAGAAATTTTTCGTCTCTCGACGAGCAATCGTTAGAATGCCTAAGTAATATATTTGTTAATCCATTTTTTAAAAAAATAGTATTGGGAGGACCTACAGTTATCGGTTTACAAAAATTTCGAAGAAAGACTGAACAAGTATCTGTCGATTAAAAAAGAAAACTAATCGTGAAACTGCTACATTGGCAGCAAAATGCGATAAATTGATTCAATACTTAGATATTGGAGATATGAGCAAAGAATGTTCTCATTGTGGGGCTTTGAATTTTGAATGGGAAGTAGGCCAATCGGAAAATAATATGTTGTCATCATGGAAAGATTAAGCTTTCGACGTTGATTGATTGGCCACAAAAGTTTACTTTTTGGAGCTTAACGAACATAGGGTATAGTATTAGACAATATTCGGAGTTGGCGAACGGAAGCGAGCATTGTAGCGAAGCTCTTGACTTTTTGTATAATATTATTAAATATATTAAATGGAAAAAAAATTAAATTGAATATTAAAAATGAAATTGAAATAGGTCATTAATTAATTCAATCTTAGTTTATTAACTCAATGTCCCTTTAGAGTCGTATTAAAAAATTTTTGAATAAAAAAAGGCCGCAATTTGTTATTATTATTATTATTTTATCGAGTCATGAGAAATTCTTAGAATATATTACTTAGTTTGGTTGGACAAGATTATATAAGCAAACTGTTTTAACCCTTTCGCGACGGTTGCCGTATATATACGGCAGTCACTTGATGCATCACAGCGGCTGACGCCGTATATATACGGCAGCCACTTTTTCGTCCACAGCGGCTGACGCCGTATATATACGGCAGCCACTTTTTGGTCCACAGAGGCTGACGCCGTATATATACGGCAGCCACTTTTTCGTCCACAGAGGCTGACGTCATCTAGATACGGCGGCGAAAACGTGGCGAAGTATAGTCAGTCACTCTGTTGCGAAAAATAGCGAAGAGTGGCACAGGCGCGCCGTCGCGAAAGGGTTAAACATTTTTTTTTTTTCACAATTTCTTCTAAGAATATAAAACAGTCCACCTCTTTGCACTAAAAACAGACTCTTATGCCCTCCTGTATTCCTGTTTCCTTCATTGGTCATTATGAAGTAAGGAATAAAGTTGCTGAAGTTTTGAAAAGTATCAAAACTGTTTTGAAAATGAGCAGGGTTTGTGTCCATTCAGACTATTCAAAATTTTAACAAAGCTTTCTTCTTTCTTTCCCGGTATTAGCAGTATTGGATTCTAATGCAAGTAAAGTGCTGAGAAAATGAGGGAATATTATCAAAACTCGATGTTTAGACATTAATGTGATTAACGAAAAAAAAAAAGTAATTATCCGTTTCTTTTAGAATAGTATTACTTTTTAATGTACCTCATTTTAAAATTTACTTTGCATTTTTTATTGATGCTTATATATAATTCTGTTTTGATTGCTATCTAGTTTTGATAATTTAAATGTATCTTGCGGTATTTCAAACTTATTAAATGTGAAATTTTTTAATCAGAACTTACTCGTGTGAGATGACAGTCTTAGTTATCCAATTTTGTTTTCTAGTTTGGGATTAAATAAATAAATAATTATTTATTGTTATTTACGATGGAATATTTATGATTAAAATACCAATAGATCAATTCAAGATTTTAAATATAGAATGAAATTGGTTGGGACAGAAATATTCAAAAGTTTTAAAGTTAAAATAGGTTGGAATCGCAAGATAAGTTAATTGCAATTATAAAACTCCTTTTATTTTGGTATGATTTTAATGTACTAAAACAGTCGCCAATAAATGCTCTACAAAATGTTATAAATATCTCCGATGTCCTTTAACTATTCCTCTTGTTTTTGTGGTTCCAACATACGGAAATTTTCAGGATACTTCATTTTATATTATTTTTATATGAATAAGAAGATTATATACTAAGATTATTTGAAAATTATTCGGTTTTAATATTAAGAAGTTATTTTAAGAAAAAAAATTCTTTGATTTTTTATTAATGACCCATGATAAAAATGACCGTTGCAAAAAAAAAAAAAAAAAAATGCTTCATGGCCTTTGTCATTACGTTCCGAAATATTTTTATTCTGAATTTAATTGTTCTGTGTTTAACGATCTGTCTTAGAGAGGACCGAAACATACATATACATTCTTATTATTAGTAAATATTAACATATGCAGAACGCTGACTAAACCATTCCATGTGGTTTAATATTCCTTATGTCTGTACTATAAAGATGATACCTTATCAAGTTTCGTATTGTTAAATTGACAGTCATAGTTGTTGCATCTTCGAAGGTGATTCAATTATAATTTTCTAACTATAAACCCTTGATTCTTTAAAAGAACTCACCATATCATTTCTTTCTTATACCTAATTTTTATCTGATAATAAAAGTATTTGAAGAAAAGTTGACCTACTTTCCTTTTTTTAAAAAAAATTCTTTTATCTTTCGAGGCGAATGCGACGGATGATATATAAAGATTGAAATAATAGATTCTCTTTGGTTTATTCGGTTCTTTGTAGCGGGGAAAAGAAGGCTTTCTTTACATCTCGTTACTTTAATAGAATATATCGATCAATCTTCCGACGCAATTAAATCGATATAATAAGTGGGGCAAATTTCAAAAAAAAAAAAAAAAAATTGCGTCGTTTATTATTATCGTTTTTATCATAGTTCCTACTTTCGTAAAAAATAGTTCGTCAACCTGTTGGAGAAAGACAGGTTTTCAGAATCTAATACAGTTTCGGTATTCTAAATGCTGAAAGACTTTTATTTCAATTGTTTCAAACCTTGACATGATTCAAGAGTGGAAAGTTCTACTCAAAAGACAATAGTGATATTTAAAACCTCCTTATTCTCTATCTATTACTGAAATTGAATTACTGTATTGTATTTTTAAGATGATTTCTGTGAGCAATTAAATTTCTTACACGAATTCAAAAAAAAATGTCTTTGCAGTCGCTTAATCATTTGCTTTGATACGGTGGATTTATTTTCTTCCGTATTTGTTTTGTACTATACTGTGCTGTCTGTTTCAATTGCTCATGTTAAATGTTCAAACATTTTGTTTTATTTTCTGTGTCCGAATAATTATAAATAGTATATCGTCAAGAAATTTGAACTAAACATTTGGCGAAATTTGCGCTTCAGACCCCCTTTGATGCGAAAAACACATTTTTGGAATTATGGTTGTCTGCCTGTGGATACAGTTATCCAAAAGCATTTTCAGCTAGAAAGATGAAATTGTTATATAGTTCATATAGTCATATTTGTTATATAATCAGCGGTGGCAAGGTCTTGGCTTCGAGACTGAAAGGTTTCAGGTTTGAAACACCATTCGATTGACGAATTGCAGTATAATGGGTCTGTTGCCCATTAAATCCCTCGAAACCTATAGTCTCCCACTTTTTTGGAGTTGAAGTTTTCAGGGAGGAGTGCCGATTCATGTGCTGTTCTCGTCCTCTTGACAGCGGTTCGAAATAATGAGAGCCGTCTTAAAATAAGTACTTAAATGTAGTTCTAATGAAATTACTGAATCTTTAACACTAATGAAATTGTCAGAAAGAGAAATAGCAGTTATGAAGTACAAGTGTTTATTGAGAAAAATTGAGAGAAAAGGGAATGAAAAATTAAGAGAAAGTGAATTTGACCTGAATACTTTATCAAAAGATGACATTCAGTCATGAATTCAAACTTGGGATTTTCTTTCTGCGAGAGACAGGAACTTTACTCCAAAAACTTCGACCCTTCGTGACTTGTGGATTCCATGAAATAGAGGTTCCGGAGGAACAAGGATTATATAAATGTAATGAAAGATGCTAAGAATGAGGTGTCGGTTTTTGGACAAAAGTCTGGTCCGTCGTAGAAAATCCCTTGTTTGAATTTCTGACTGTCGGTGTGTTTCTTCATAAGGTCTGGTTGGATTCATTTTTATTCCTTTTCATCATTACTTTTTATTAATTTACTTTTGTCCTTCATAATTGATATTTCTCTTTTGGTTACTCGAATTATAGCATTCAGAGACAGACGGACATAATTCCAAAAATTAGTTTCTACATTCATCAAACCTTCGAAGTTGATTGTTTCGGCTGTTAATAATACTCGCTCGTTTTAAACATCGTATCATTATATATTTCTTATTCAGAGACAGAGTTTTCAGACTGAGTAGAGCGGTATTATGTAGACGTCTTTATCATTCCGTGGCTTTTGAACTTCAAAATAAGTAACCGCAAACCTTCTACACCTACGGCATTTTCTAAATTTGGAGTTGAAATATGTATGAAATTGAAAAATTTCTCCAATGTTAAGAATCTCCCTTTTTATAAAGCTAGAAAAAAAATTAAATAAATCGTAATCGCACATAT
The DNA here is from genome assembly GCA_026289955.1 of Argiope argentata. Taxonomy (NCBI): domain Eukaryota; kingdom Metazoa; phylum Arthropoda; class Arachnida; order Araneae; family Araneidae; genus Argiope; species Argiope argentata. Next base: position 2,110,898 of record JAOUZG010028144.1, read on the forward strand.
GGTGTGTCGATTATCTTTCTTACTTTCAAAAATAGATTCATCGACTGAACTTCGCGTGGGAAAATTTTGCACGCTTTCCCACCCGAAGCACGATTTTGACATTTGATATATTGCATCTTTTTAGTATTTATTTTCACTTTTGATTTTGCGATAAATAGTTAGTATATCTCCTATTCAGCGTTTTGTTTAAAATTAAAGTAATCTGAATCTTATCAATGGGATTCTCTTTTTAAATCCTGTTAAACTATAGCTGATGTTTTTCTTCGAGTTAGTGATGAAATAATGGAGGAGCCTATTGATCCGCTATTGTCTTTGAGTTCAGTGTCTTTAGGGATTCGCCCTTCTTTGAATTGCACGCGACAAATCTAAAGCGATCGATAATTTTTAATCAGGAAGTGTAAATGATCGATTCTGAATTTCTAGTACATGTGTTCCGATTAAAGGCATCTGCGCTCAAAAATAATTTAATTTAGTGTACTGAATAGTTGTCAGGTGACAGTTAAGAAGTGAGAAATGAAATATTTGGGCGTGATTGTGCCATCAGTCGCCAACTGCATAACATTTCACTGCTGAAATACGGGTTTCCCATAAATTATTCTTTGTATAATGATTTGTTATAATGCAAAATATGGAAAAAAAGGAATTCCAGAAAATTTCTTTAAATATGATTAGTAGTTGCTAGGAGAGTATTAATCACTTCTCGATTTCTTTCCAATCTTTGTCGAGCATTTGCAGATTAATTGTAACTACTTGTATTTCTGTGGTGATTTGTATTTCTGACTGATAAATAACATGAGATTTTCAATATTAGCCAACTTTGACGACCTTGCTCTACCTAATCATTGTCTTTTTAAATGTTAAATATTAATGTTGACTGTATATGTTGTTTTAAAGCTTCAGTTTGTTATTTAATAAAATCGAAAAACGTAAATTTTCATGAATAAAAAAAAAAGAATTGAAAATGAATTGAACTATGAAATAAAACGCGGCAGTTAAAATCCTACTATATAATTCATGCCCGAAGAAAAAAATGTATTTTTTATATCTTAATTTTAACGTCGACAGCACCACACTATTGAATGCTTTGATGGATTAATTTAAATTTCCCGAAATTAAAAACTAGTTTTACAAATTCTGTATTAAAGATTAATAAAAAAATAAAGCATTGTACAGGAATAAAACTGATATCATTATTAAAATAATGTATTTTTAAGATAATGATAATTCAAAAACCATTTTTCATAAGATTATGGTTTTGAGAACTATGTTATCAATTTCCATATCAGCGATTTGTCATATAGCAATGGCATAATGGGTAAACATATTTGTGCTTTTGATTAAAGTTAGTTTCACTGTTTTTTTTTTTTTAATTTCTTTTACATTAACTTTCTCCTGACTAGCGATTTTGATGAACCATATCCAGGCAATTTCTAATCAGATTTTGTTGTTTCATTGATTAGCAAAACGTTGAATTATGTTATAAAAATGTTTTAGAACATTCTGAAGCGTTAATAGTTTACCTCTGACTTGCCATTCTACAATATGAAATAAAAACGATTTTTTTTCTATATACGTTATCGTAATAAATAATATATTTTACACTGCGTAATATTAAAACATTTGTAAAATCTTTTTAAAATAACGTGTACGTTAGTTTATCGCTAAAATGTAAGTTATGCAAATATAAAAATCATTGTAATTTCTCAAAGAATTATCGAAAAACCAAATTCAAGCTGTTTAGTAAAGAACTCTATTCAGAGATTAAATTTTATTGAATAAAAGTAGTTATATATGAGCACAGTAACAATTATTGAATAAAAAATATTATAGGAAAAATACCACTTTTTAACATTGTCTTGACAGATGAACTTGAAGGTGCTCGAAATTTTATACATAAACTGAATTTTATTTAACTAGACACGAATTAAATTTTAATAATTTTCTAAATTTACTTGTTAGTAGTTTGTTTAGAAAACCCTACGCGCATGTATGACTATTTATATCCTGAATTATTTGACAGTATGTCAGAATTAAATCTTTTTTAATTTCGTAGTTTACTAAAATGAGTTCACAATCACTCCAGTAACAGTCTTTTGTTTGAATTTGGAATTTCTCCTTTTCGAAGCAACTCTTTTGTTATTATATACCTGTTCACGTAATCATTGGGTGTTGTTTAGTTGTATTGAAAAAGCTTTCTATTTTTCTGTATGACTTTATTATGGAAAAGCAAATTAAAATGCCAACCAGTTATGAACTCATAGTTTGATAATCGTTTTAAACTTATAATCAGGGTTATTTTCAATAATTTTTTTTTGCTGGTCGTTTTAAATTTTTTAAAGAAATTGGGGGGGGGGCAGAATGTGACTTTGTTGTTATATTTTCACTAAATTGCGATGTTTTCACTCTTTTGTTATGTATTTATTGCTAAAATAGGAAATGAATTATGCACTTGAACGGTAATATATGAATGTCAAATTCTTAATTTCCTTTGAAAAAATGTTATTTTAAATACTATTTATTACCATATCGCATATATGTGTTCCCTTTCCTCCCCCTCCTTCCATGTGGCTTATATCTTTTTCCACCTCTTAAAATTTATTTGTTAGAAAATAACAGATAATCAAAATTAAATTGAAAATAATTATAAGTTATAAATTTCAGTCTAAGGCATGTAACTAAATTCGGAAAGAATTTTTTTGAAAATGGGTATCAAATACTTATAAATTGAATTTTTGCATAAAATAGATAGGAGGGGAAAAAATATTACGAAATGAAATAAAATCTAAGTCAAAAGTGTTTTATTTATTTTTATTGAAGAAAAGGTATTGAAGAGGATAATATAAAATCATTGCACAAAAGTTTATCTAATTCTTTGCTCAAAATTTTGAGGATAGCTTAATAAATATATCGCCTATTTACTGAATTAAAAAAAAATGCTATATTTTTTAAATCCAATATTTAAATATTGGATTCCGATTAATAAAAAAATAGCTTGAAATTTTCAATTTTTTTCGCATTTTGTAGCTTTAACACTACCGTAAAATCTTTTATATGAACACATTATTTGTATAGTTCAAAATACATTGAGAAATTATTGTACCAGATTTTAACAAAAACGAAAAAAATCTACATATTATATTAATTTAGGGGATATTTCCGTAAGAATATTTCTTCAAAATTTTAAAATGTGCGAAAATAGCATTAAAGTGTAAATTATGCAAATATAAAAATGAACGTAACTTCCCAATGAACGAATTTAGAAACAAATTGCTTACATGCTAATAATCTCGAACGAAAAATATTCTATATTTTTGCCAAAAATCGACTTTTAAATTATTTATCTATTTTAATAGTGGACACTGTTGCAGTTTGTAAGATCTATAGCATGAGTTTATTATCTTAAATGTGTTTCATTGCTGCTTTTAAAACATATTTAATTTATCGCTGTTCAAAAAAAAAAAAATTTTTTTTTTCGAACACGCCCAAGGGAAATATGACTAAGCACGTACGCTTAATTGAGAGGAAGCAGCCTAATCTAAACAAATTTCTTTGTGTCATCCTGCTGTTATTTTTTCTTGTCTATATAGCGACGAATTTATTTCGAGCCTGGCAGGCAAGACTGGCGGGATCGATACAGTCCGTCTGGGTCTATGGGCAGACAAACATTGCGTCACGGTTTTAGTGGCCGTCTCTTTTTTAGACTTTTTGCCCTATTAAAGAAAGTTGTCTTGTTTGCCGGCTTCCAGTTGGATGATCCATCGCACCTGTTAGGGTTGGAATATATTAATAGAAGTTGAACAGACGGGCTTCGTTTACTTAATGCATGTGCCGAAATTTGATGAAAATTTCGTCTCGAAGAATGGGTTGAATGTTCCAGATTCAAATATTGATTTTTATAAATTAAACATAAAATATCAATATCTGTGCATAAAATATGATATTATGTATATAGTACTTTTTGTATATACTATGTTATATAGTACTTTTTTTTTTTTTTTTTTTTGCTTTCTTGTGTACGAAGTAGCCTGTAATAAAAGTATTGCCAATAACTTGAACTAGAGCTTGTTACTAATTGCTGCTCTTCAGACCTTTCTAGGTTTGAACCGATATTTTTGTTAATTATGTCCATCTGTTAACATAACTAAAAAACACTCTTAGCTGCACGGATCAAATTTGGTATGTGTTCATAACATCAAATTTCTTGAACGAAATCCATTCTCAGAAAGTTTGTATAATTAGCTGTCAACCCACGTGCGAATATGAGAGCTTGAAGACAAGATCTAGATAAATACTAGATCTTAAGTGTTAATAGATGGATCATAGCATCCAAAGTATATCCCGCCGGCGTCCTGGAATAGGGGTAATAGGGATAGCGCGTCTTCCCCGTGATTTAGGCGTCCTGGGTTTGAGTCCTGGTTCGGGCATGGTTGTTCTTCTATGTTCTATCTGTAAGGAGGGTGAATTTGCACCCCTGTAAAAAGGGGATGGGCGATCGAATGTGATGAGTGAGTAGCAAAAGCCGTAGAGCCTCTTGGCTCTAGTTGGCGCTGCTACAAAACATGAGACGCTGATTAGGCTTAAATCGCCGACTACCTCAGCGAGCGTGTTCTCGGCAAGTGCCATAAGACGCAACAACAAAGTGTATCCCCGCATCAAATTTTGAACCGTATCCATCAAGTGTTGACTATCTATCGGTCTGTACTATCCCATGCGTATCAATGTGATAATTTCAAAGTGGAAAACCTTAACTAAAATTATCGTCGTACATGATTTTGCTACTAAAATTTAATTCTTATTGTAGTTCGATTTTTTTATCTTCTCTTTTCTGCATTGCGAAACACAAAAACTGTCATGTTGTACTATGAAAATAAAAATCGGATCTCTCATGGCGTTCACACTTCTGCTCAAGTTTCGTAATTATTATTATGCAGGGGACAAAGGCATAATAGAATGACTGAAAATGTTTCTCGGAGATCACTCCACATTTATATATCAAATCAAAGGTTGTTTTAAATCACTAAATGCATGCTGTACTTGCGATTTAGTCTAAATGTTTGTGCAATAAGTTTGATTGCCATCTATCTACACATAGTATAAAATGAAATCTTCTGAAAGCGTCTGTATGTTTGAACCACAAAAATTAACGGATATTGGAGATATTTGTTCCATTTTGTAGAGCATTTATTGGGGACGGTTTTAGTACACTAAAATCATATAAAAATAAAGAGGAATTTTATAAGTGCGATTTTAATTTATCCGCGCATGCGCGTAAGCCGCAAACTGCACATGTGCAAAAGCAGTAGCTGTGGTATGCAGTAGTATGCATATAACAGCGATTCAGATCTCAGTATGCCGAAAAAAAAGAAATCCAACCTCGACATATTTTTAAGTTTGTTTGATGCTGCGTAGCTTGCCCATGTCACATCGGGTCGAGACTAGACTTAAGTTTAAAGCTGATTTTTCTTCTTGGATGCTTTGGCACGGACAGAGCCGTGCGGGTACTGTTAGTACAGTATATACATTAAAATGCCTCAGTTCGCCAAATTTCATAATATATTGCGATACCATTTGGCATTTCTCAATATAAAGACGTCCATTTTTGTGCTATAGTGTTTTCCATTGGTATTCAGTTATAATTGTTATATTGAAAAGTGCATCTAAAATTTTACATTGCACTTGAGTCAATTCAATCTCACGTGACACTCATCAAACTAGTGGCATCGCAACTCGACATTTGATAATATATATTAAGCATCAAATGACCTGCACAGTTACTTTCGTAACTGTCACGTTATGTAAATTAACCCAATTTCTACAAATACCATTATAAAACATGAATATCCTAAGTTCATAGTACTCAACTGGCCTTCAAAATTTCCTATTCAGAGTCAATGAAATCCTCTTATTTATGTCATGAGGGTTCTATATTTTCATTCATCTTTTATCCTTTCTGTGCATGAATGCTTTTGTGTTCGGTTCACTATTAATCCGCCTTAAACCAACCTTTACCTTATTCGTCGCTTTGTCATACTTTTGTATATTACGCACTAACTTCCTTTGTGTCTCGATCGCCAGTAGTAAAGTTGACAGTAATTGGGTCTGTGGACTTTTTGAAATTCCCATTAGTATTCATAAGTCAGTTTGAATCTCAATTTATCATTTTTAAAGGAGGATAGAAAAACTATTAAGTCTTAACTAACGATCTGTATTAGTAGTTAAAAGAAAATATTCGTATTGTATTCTTTACTGTAAAATATTAAAATTTTGAAGGAACTATGATATACATCTCTCCCCTCCCCCGACATTATTTCATCGAGGCGATTGGATGTTCCGATTTTTGATTTTTTTTTTGTCATGAATTATTATTTTTATTTTTGTTTCCCATGTAAATAGTTCCTTTGGACGGAGTTATACGTAAAGGATAAAAACAATTTAATTTTTGAAAATTAACATCTGAAAGAATTTTTCGGATTTCTATCGTGCATAAAAATACTTATCCTATTTTAGAGAGTAGTTTATATCGCATTTCAAATTTCTTTTTAATGTAAGTGACTAGAAACCTCGAATTAGCTGGGATAATTTCGATTTACAACTTTTATTATCTCTACCACAAATACCTATCTATTTACTTCTATTACTAAAGAGTTGCCCAGATTTTTTTAAAATTTTTATCACATTAAATGGAATATATATAATATGCTTTTTTTCTGATATATATAGGCTTTAATATATATTTTTAATTTTTATACTATAATGAAATAAACATATTTGGTATATTGTTTTAAATTATATGCAATAATTCATAAGGACTAATTTTAACTTTCTTGAGAAAGATGAAGAAAGAAGGATGTTGAAGGGAATGCATCTTGATATATTAGACTTAGGGAAAACGTATAGATATGATGAATTTAATATTATAGAGTTTTAAAAATTCTGTCTTTTTACTATTTATATTAAAACTCTCTCTACATTAGTCATGTTTAATATGTGATTTATGTTTCTTAGGAAATGATAACTGTAATTGTCTTGAACTATTGCGCAAACAAATCTTTAGTTTCATTCGCAATTCCGAAATGAAAAACTCCTTTTCTAAAATGTTAAAATGGCATCGTCGCCCTATTTCCCTCCTATCTTTTTACCTTGCAATAACTAACCAGAGAAGTTTCAATGATCTGGACTTACTGGAATTGATATTCTTTTTTTAATTCCATAGATTTCAATTGACAATAGTATAGATTATGACTTGTATAACGATCGCATTGTGAAGACTGCAACACCCCGCCATTTATCTTTATTGCATACGAATAATAAAGATCTAAACAAAATGTTGCATGAGTTTCATTAAGCATTTATTTAAAATCCTTGTATCAATATAAGAAAAAATAGAAGAATACAATATAATCACTTAAATTATAAAGATTCAGGGGAACAACAACAACAACAAAAATGTGTAATATGTGTACTTTAGTTTAAGAAACTCTATTGCTAATTATTCGGAATTGATGTTCAGAAAATCTATTCACTTTTTTTTTCATCTTATTATTTTTTTTAATTAATAATTTTTATAGAGTGAAATATTATCGTAAATTGCTTGTTGTGATCATTGAAAACTCGTGCAGTCCATTGGATCTAGAACTACCAGATTTGTCACTTATTTACTTCCTTAAAAATTTATTGAAATTATAACATTTTAAAACTGGATTGAAGTTCTTTTCAATGACATTGATTTTATTTTCCTGCATTTTCTTCTGTTTTTAATAAATTTGTCAATATATTTTTAATACAAAATGATATATATATATATATATATATATATATATATATATATATATTTCAACCCTTTATCTACTAACCATACTATAAGTACCATTTAAATCTGGATTTTATTTTCGTAATGTGACTATTTTAGCCGATGGTATTCTAAAAAACTCGGAGAATAGAAGAGCAAGAAGTTAATATAAGCTAAAAATAGGAATGAAAAATATTTAATTAAATTAAGCAAAATAGGTCTAATTATTAAAATTTTTCTCTTGGGTTCTCTTTGATTATTCTGCAAGAAAACTTAACTACTGGTGCTAAAATGAAGTTGGAAAATTGATAATAACAGAATTCAACAGATAAAGGGTTAAAACTATCATTGTTCGCGTTTTGCGACGATATTGAATTTATTTTTCCATTTGCAGTTTATCATATCCGTGATTAATCTTGTATTAATAGTTTAGACAAATTATGCCTAAAGCATTGTCATAATGCGGAATTTCGATTCGGAAATTCAAATCTCCCTTTTTCGTTTCTTTCCAAGAAGTTAAAAGTAAAATACAACCGAGAAAGTACTTGGTAATTTCTTTTTTCGTCTTGTTGTGGTTAATATGATTCTATTCTTGGTCAGTTCCTGTGGTTTTTGAACATTTTTATGCTATAAGAAATTACTGAATGCACAAAATAAGGTGCACTTAAATTGTGTGTTATTCTCAAAGTTGTTCCATGGCAATGTGTGTTTAAATAATGAAATGGTACGTATAAATTCCACAATATCTATTATAATATCAGTGATTTTTTTAATTGTGATCAGTGATTAGTAATTGCAATATCTGTGATTTTTTTAAACAGCATTTGAATTTTTTTTAAATATTTGATTTTTATGTTGTTAACTACCAATTTCAAATTTCAACGATCAAAATTTCCCTTCTCCCCCCACCCCCGCCCCAAAAAAAATTCTAACCCGATTGGAATATAATGATTTGAAGAATGCTTCAATTTCTTATTGTGAATTTAAAACCAATCGAGATGGTAGTGAAATAAGTATGAAATTGCATGAAACCCGTAGCAATTTTAAAATGAATTAATTTATAATGAAGGCAGCACTGGAATATTTCCAAAGCTATATTGTGTAATAAATTTTTAAAAATATAAATGACATCTTATAAGCGGTCAGATGTTCTATTGAACTAATATGACTGTCAAAGTCGACCAAAAGAATTAAATTTGTAACTTATTGTTATTTTATTATTTTGAGAAATAAAAAATGTACAAAAAATGTTAATAAGAAAAAGCTTTCTCAATTTAGTGGGAGTTTTTGAAATTATAATCGTTTGATTAATTATCCATGAATTCGAATTTCCTTTTATTCCAATTAAGTCGTTCCTTTTATTCCAATTAAGTCACTACCCGTTAAATAATCCTGAGTGAGATTATAATGTACTTAATGATAAATTATATTTTTGAGCAAAATTCTATTTGAAACATCAGGAATCCAAATGCCATATAATAAAAATATATTTTAAAAAAGTAAATTATTTAGTTCACTTCACTTATTTCTACAGCTTCCAGAAATGTTTTTTAAAAAGTATGTTACTTTATTATGTAACAGTATGATGAGTTGCCTAAGAATCGATAACACCTCAGTTACTCGGCAAATTTTTTGTCTGAAATCGAGATTGTAAGGTTTAACTGAACGCACCTGAATAATGATTTTTATTTGTCAACTCTCCTGATATGATATCGCTATCTCATCATTGTCATAAACGGTTTCATTATCTATCTGTTTACATGTAGTAGTGTAAGAGTCATTTGATCAATTTTTATTCCTTTGTTAAACTTGTATGAGAATGTCAAATAAATAAATGCTCAAAAAATTATGACTGTTAATGATAAATAAATGTATTAGCAGAATCTCGCTACATCCATTTACTAAATTATGTCGTTAATTAATTTCATTGATTAATTGGTGAATAGGTTCATTATTTCTTTAACATCTAAGTTTTAAATTTCTATCAGGTGTTGGGAAAATATGGGGTTGGGGGTGTTTCTTACACTTAAGTTTCCCCGACTCCTCACAAGAGGCATAAAGAGCACAATGCTGTTTTATTGAATCATCCAAAAGTTCTAATACTTTTCAGATTTTGGCATCAAATTTTTCAGGAATGCGGAACGTGCCAGAATTTCTGAAACACCAGCAGAATAATAAAAAGATTCGTTCACCACCCCAGGCCCTTAATTCAATTGGGGCACTTTCGGACCTTCCTTTTTAATGTGTTTACCACGCGCTCCGTTTCTGTGCCTCCTTCCAAGTACCCGCTCCAGAACTCGATCAATATCATCGATGTTTTTCTCCTGGCGCCCCAAGTACTGAAGTTTTCCCCGCTGGTTACCACTCCCTGTGCATCGCGCACGAAACCCTGCATCGGTGCTCATGCGCAGTGGCATTCATTCGAAAGCCCCATTTCCCCCACCCCTTTTCATTATAGAGATTTCTTGCCGAGAAATTCGAATCCCCTCGTCCAAAGTTGTCAGCAAGTGCCTTCTTCTAGAATAGTCTCTCAACGAACGGGCGTTTTAAATGGAACCTTGATTGAAAATAAATAAGTGTCTGGAAACGTATATAAATTCGACATTTAAGAAGTAAAAGTGTGTTTAACTGTTTGGCTCTCAAACCTTTCCTGCCTATTTACGTCCAAGCTTCGTCTGCTTTTAAAATGTCAAATCAATTAAGCTCCGTATGCTTTTAATTCGTATGTGATCTCTAACTTCTGTCCACCCATACATGTGATCTTGGAAGATATACTATTTTTGTGTGCGATTATTGTTAAAAGGCTATAAATATATTTTGTGTAATCTTTGAGCACTGTTTTGTGTCTGTTGAAACTCTTTTTCATATCATCGCTGCGCTTAGCTGTGTCATTGGGAAATTTCGTTGCCAAAGATTATTTCTTCACTGAGTGTTGTTTTCACTGCAAGGGGAGTGGGCTTGTAGTAAAAGCGGTTTTACAGGAATATAATATTTCGTTTAAAAGAATGATCATTATCCTTGCATTATAAATCATGTCTGAGAGCTTGAAAGTTTATAGAATGTAAGTATTATTGTGTTATTCCCTATTGTATTCCCAATTTATTCCCTATTGTACAAACTGGTTCATTTTCTTCTTCTTTAGAATTCCAGATAGTAATTATACTGTATCAATGTCTATTAATTCTTGCTGCAGTTAAACTTGTGCAGTTTAGAAACGACCTCGCCTAAAAAGTGTTTGATTTTTTTTTTCAAAGTTAACATCTTAAGAAAACATTCGATTTTTATGATTTGAATTATGTTTTTCTAGTATAAGTGTCAATTTTTCAATTGCAGTGCTCCTTTATTTTTTCTTTACTAATTTATTAAGGATTCCCAGAAAAAGGACTTAAATTAATGTCATTATGACAGATGATTATTGTTTGATTCTTTTGGATGAGGTTATTAATATTCTGGCAGATCTTAAAACATATGTAGATGAATGTTTAATGTTTACATTATATTATAATGTTAATAATTCTTATAATTTATTATCTGATAGTTTTTAAAAATCAATTTTCTACCAAGTGTATTAAGTAATGCAGCAATTTCTAAGAATCATTATATTAAGAGATGCAGCATTTCCATCTCTTAATATAATGATTCTTAGAAACGTTTTTTATTGATACTCTCTTTCACTTTCTTTATATATATATATATATATATATATATATATATATATATATATATAATATGGATTCACAGTACAATAATTTAGATCGAGGCTTTAAAAATTCTGCTTTACTTTTGACTACTAACATTGACTTTTGACTCAAAATTTAGATAGTGAGGTAATTGTGGTGAAATTTTTTAAATCTGTTTTGAACTCTAACCATCCATTGTGCTATACATAAGCTTGTAATGATATTTTAGCTCTGTATGAACAGAGAGAAGATAATTTTATATTAATAATATAATATAATATTTTGTAGTACCTTTAATATATTTCTGATTATTATTAAATTATAGTTATATTTTCAACATGCACATTTTTAAAGGTTTTATTATAAATGTATTTCCTTTGCAGTAAGAAAATCGAAAACATTGGCAAAATGACACAAATGACCCAAGAAGAGATCATCACCAACACCAAAACTGTGATACAAGGTTTGGAAGCACTAAAAAATGAACATAACTCTATTTTAAATGGCCTCCTGACTTCTCTGAAAGCTGTGCAGCTGGAGAAGCCCAACGATGGCAATGTGGTCGAAGAAAAAACAGCCATCATTAAGAAGACCTTAGACTCTATAGAACTGGGTTTAGGAGAAGCTCAGGTATGTAATATATAAATTATGTTAATTCTTTGCTTAAACATTTATAATTGCATCTTTTAGTGCCTTCACTATTTTACTGTCCAAAAGATGAGATAAATTTTTTTTTAACAGCTGTCTTTTAAAGAATGAAAACTAAGATAGCTTATATGAAACAAAATAATTGGTTTAAATAAATGCTTGTGTATCCTCTAATTTTAATCCTGTGGTATACAGTGATTTGAAAACATCATATTAAACCTTTTATGACTAAGTGTGTGTGTGTGTGTGTGTGTGTGTGTGTGTGTGTGTGTGTGTGTGTATATATATATATATATATTAGCCACAGTGTTTTCTATACCGAACCATGTGATCCTTTTTACATGCTTTTAATACGCTGGAGAAGGGCTACACTTTTAATTATCCCCTTTTGGTTTTCCAGTAATTTAACTGTGACATAGAAAGATTATAGTAGGAGCAAAAATATTCATAATCTCATTATTTTTGCATTTTTTTCTCTAGAATTGAACTTAAACAGTATGAAATTGCATTTGTTTAAGTTATATAAAGTGAAAATAGAATGCAATAATGAATCAGATATAATTCAGTATAGCCAAATCTAAAGTTTTTATTTATATTTTGCCTTTAAGTTAAATTTTAAAAAAATGAATTTTACTTTTGAATATCAGTATATATTCAAAAACTTATCATGGTAAACATATTTTTGTATTATTATTTTTTGGTATATTATCATTAAGAATTGTAAGCACTGAAGAAGGAATTGGAGTATCAAAAACTATAAAATTTATTTTCATCACAGGAAGTTAAATCTTCATTGTGATGAGTTATATTTTTAAAAAAAAGTTCTGAATATCATGATTGAAAGTGTCCTTGCAAGTTTTATAGAATGAATTAAACATAATGCATAACTTTAATTACATAATTTTTTTTTACATTAAAAGAATTACATTTAAATCAGTTTTTTGCAGCTTCTGGATACAATCTGCTGCATAAGATGACATACAAATTAAACATGCCTAAATAAAGTTTCTGAAATAGAGCAGCCTATCATAATCTCATCTAATTTCCATGTTCTACCTCTCATGTTATTAAAAAAATATTAGGTCAGGTAATAATCCACTATGTCCAATTTGTTTTGATTTTCAGGTAAGATTAATTCTTCATTTGAAATCAGTTTGCAGCTTGATGTCATTTGCACCACTTTTTGAGGGCCTTTGACTTGATCAATTTTGGAGTTCTTTTAAGTAAATTAGATGATCTTATTTTTCTTGTTAACATGATTGATTGATTTCATTTTTATTTATGCAATAAGACATTTTCTCAATGTTCATTGTAGTGATGCTGTTTTGAATGAATTCTCAAGTACTTCTAGTGTTCAACCAGGCTCTAGTCTTGAAACTCAGCTTTTTATTTTATTGATAACCTTCTTAGTATTTTGAAGTACTCTGAATGTCTTTTATTTACGGGTGACTTGAAGTATTTTGTTCCATACATCCCAGTATTCAATACTCTTCTTATACAGAGAGAATTTGATTCTATTTTTAAGTGTGCTGAAAAAACAAGTTGAAGAGTGATAAATATATTAATAGTTATACGAGAAATGCTGAACCTTTTAATTATGTTTGTAGAATTATTTTTCTTCTTTTATCATGCTCGCATCCAAGCACAGATTTGAATGTTCTCTCTGATATTAAAGCTCATTTTATTAAATTTATTGAATCCATGATTTCCAAGACATGTTGTAAGTTTGGAATTTTGAAATGTCAAACTAGGGATTTTTTTAATCAATATTGCTCAGAATTCTTTTCACCCTTTGATTACACATTTATTTAAAAAGACTTGTATTTAAAGCACATTTCATTTTTTGAATATGTGAAGGCAGTAGTTTTCACATAAGAATGTAATTATTCCTCATAACTCAGAATATATACTGCTGTATGATGTTGAAATAACTTAAGCTAATTAGAATTACAAAAAAAAAAAAAAAAAATCAAAGGAAGCATAAATTTAAACAAATACATAATGTCCTGATATGCCAAATGTACCCAAAGGGTTTAGGAAGAAGAATATTTTCCTAAATGTGTATTTTAAATTTAATTATTTTATCACTTTCATGTGTTTATGTAATTAAATTTAAAATAAAGCAATTGTTTTAATTTTTTTAGAATTTTAACATAATATCTACTAAACTTGACATTCGCTATATGTTTTCTAGTGGTCTTAAAGCGCATTTTTTTCTCAACTTTTATTTTCATGATTTAATTTCTTTTGTATTGATATTTTCTTATTTTTATATGTGACTATACATTATTTTTGTCAATGCATATTAAGACATTTGTGCATGTTCATGTTTCTTTGTTGGTATTGTGTTTGTTGTTTTATTATTGTACTTTTTTAAATTTTATATTTTCAAATAAAAAAATTTGATTTTAGGGTGACAAAACATCTTCTCAACTGTTACTCTTTTTTTTTTTCGTGTGTGTGTGTTTTAATTTGCATTTTTTACGGGGTGGGGGAGAGCTTATGCACTTTGTAAGTGAAACCATTTCTGAAGTGTGTTTGTTTTAAATACATAAACAAATAATTGAAATTCCATTATTAAAACAAAGTTCTCCAAATTTGCCCGTGGCAGAGTAAAATATGGAAATATTTTTTTCACTCTAAACTTGGCAAAATTTGATTTATGTACTGTTTACTAATCCATACATAATCATAAATTATGATTTTAAGTACCATGTATATTGGATATCAGTAAAAGCTAAACTTAATTAGACATAATGAAACATTAAAATTTATTATAGCTGCAAAAAATGCTCCCTGAAACTTATCTCTGCAAGTAATTTTCTTTCTTTGACTTTTAGCTACAGATAATAAATTTTGTTTTCGTAAATGAAAAAAATAAGCTGAGTTTGAAGTTTTAAATTTAATTTATATATATTTTTTGGTATTTCAACCTACTGCTATTGTTATGTATTATTTTACAGAATTCTAAAGACCTAAGATTCACTTTTTATTATTATACTCAAAAGTGAAATAGTAAAAAAGAGAACTCTAATATTAACAAAAAGGGAGGAGGGGTCAAAGAAATAGAGAATATAATATGGAATGATTTGCTAGTCCAGCATTTCTTTCATTTTGTAATAATCAAATTAGAAAAAAAAATAAAAGTGAAATTAGTCTGAATTTGATATTGTAGCAACCCTTTGAATCAAGAAACTGTTTAATGATAATCAAACAGAAAAATTCTTAAATGAAACTAATTTAAATCTCGAACATTTATAAAGAAAAAATATTGCTCACAAGTATACCTTTTGATAAAAAAATTATATATTCATTAAGTTTTTAAGAACATTTTTATTGCCTTAAAAGTAATATGAAATCTTGCAAATCAATTTGTTTAAAATTCATAACATGTTATGGCAGTATTTTGGAATAAAAATTTTAATTACATTAATTTGCTCCATAAATATGGATAATCTGTAGTTAATTCTGTCATTGAAAATACATGAGTGGGCAGTGTTCTAAAATTCAGCAATAGTTTAAAAATAAGTAAACATGTTAAGTAGGATTTTATTGTTAACACATTATATATATATATAACATTTTATGTAGATTTGTTAAATATTTCTTATTGTTAATATTTTTTATGTATTCCTTTATAAAATTTATAAAGCATTGTTCATTAACATCTTTTGCTGACTTTTTTTCTTTTAAAGGTAATGATGGCTCTTGCTGGTCACCTGCAGACAGTTGAGGCAGAAAAACAGAAACTGAAAGCTCAGGTTCGCCGCCTCTGCCAAGAAAATGCTTGGCTTCGAGATGAATTAGCCAATACACAACAGAAATTACAGGTATCTGAACAAATGGTGGCACAGCTAGAGGAAGACAAAAAGCATCTTGAATTCATGAATCAACTTAAGAAATATGACAATGAAACAGTAAGTTCCATTGTTTTACTTTGATTTACAGCACACTTGCTATATTTAGTGATCTGTGCTAAATTTTCAATTTTTGTCCATACTTGAACAAAATGAATTTATATGTTTCAAAAAGAATAATTTGCACACTTCTTTTGTGATTTTTCTTGAAAATTTATTAGATTTCATATGATTTAGTTCTCATAAAATATTTTGAATTTTAAATAGTTTTTGTTTCATATTTTTAAAATTAAATTTAATTATCTTTTTTTAGAAATGTTTTAAGATATATACATGTAAACATACATAAATAAAAGCAGTTTAGTTAGTAAAAAAAGTATTTTTTTACTAGTTCTTATCTTTTTTTCAATTTTAAATAGACACATAGTATTCATAATTTTTTAAAAAAATTGATTGAAAATATTTTTATAGTATAATAATTGAATTCACTGACAACAACTCAAAAAAGATTGTTTACATCTTTAGTTGAAATTCAATTAAAAAATTTTTGTAAACAATTATTTTTCTGATATAAATATTTTTGTTTCAAATTGTATTAATTATTTAATTAGAATATATTACACAAAATTATGCATGAATTTAAAGATATATTTTGTATCAAACTTTATATGGAACATTTACTGTTTCATGTTTTGAAAAATAAGAAAATTTAACACTGTCACATAAATAAAATAATCTGCTGGATGATTATTGCATGCATAGTTTTATCATCAACCTAGCAAATGAATTAATGAGTTTATCATAAATATAATAAATAAACTAAAAGCTCTATCATATACCAGAAAATAATTCTTTAGCATTTTTAAAACATTATTGATAGTTAGTGATATAATAGTTAACATATTAAAAAAACTTATTTTCTCATTCTCATATATTTTATTTGCTATTACGATTAAAAATGGAAATTTTTTTTGAAACATTAAAAACACAACTTTGATATTTTGACAAATTTTTGTAAATGTCTTGCTAGTAAAAATATTAATTAATTAATGCTGGCATTATTTATATTTTTAATTAATTTTAAAAATATTAATTAATTAATGCTGGCATATTAATTAATTAATGCTGGCCTTGGTAGTTATTCTGTTTTTAAAGTTTATATGTTTACTCAGTTTTTAGTTAACTTATTTGATGTGCCTATATTAGCAGGGTAGTGAAGAAAATGTATCTGAAAAGAAACCAGATAGTGATGAACCCTTGAATCTAGGTTTTCCTGAAGATGATGATGACAGTGCTCACCATGAAGGTAAGTTAAAACCACAAAAAAAAAAGATTTTTTTCGTTAAAAAATTATTGGTTAATTAATATTTTATTTTCAAAAAGATAGTAAAATTTTAATTTTTTTTTCTTTTTTAGCACTTTCTCCAACTCCATCAACACAAATGTGTGTATCTGCCAACGCAGGATACGAGATACCTGCTCGGTTACGAACACTTCATAATTTGGTGATACAGTATGCTTCTCAAGGTCGATATGAAGTTGCAGTCCCACTCTGCAAGCAAGCGTTAGAAGATCTTGAGAAAACTAGTGGGCATGATCATCCTGATGTTGCAACTATGCTCAATATTCTTGCTTTAGTGTACAGGTAAAATACTTTTCTCTTAAAAAAAAACACCTGTGTTTTTTGGTCATATATGAAAAGATAGTTAATGCTTTGATTCTAGACTGGTTAACAAAGATGGAAAACTTACTTTGAAAGTTACCTTTCATCAGTTCAAAACTATTTACTATTTGACTGCATTTACATAAAAGACTTAATTGCTAAATTTTCTGTTGACAGTGAATCTTAAATTGAAAATAATTAGATAGTTTATGTACACCTGAATTGCAAGTTCACTTGGAATTTATAACTTGAGAATATTGGTCCTGTAAGTTTTTTGGCTATAGTTCTTGAAGCTAAAAAAACTTAATTCCAATTTAGTATAATTATTCAAAATGTTAATTGAGAATTGTTTGAACTCTATACAAATATTTTTGGTGTTTTTTTATATGCTAGGTATATATTTAGGACTATTTAGCTTAAATGATAGTTACACCATTGTTTTTTTTTAAAATTTATTTACAAATAGATTTTTAATGAGTAAAGGTGATTCACTATTTTCTTAAAGCCTTTCCTTTGCATTGAACAGAAAAAGTAACTGTTCTTTATATACACAAATACTTTTTCTATGTATAAAATAATTTTTGATACTTTTTTTAAATTTAAAATTCATTGTAAACTGATTTATTTAGAAATAATACCAATATTGGAATAATTTTTTAGTTTTAATTTTTTGAGTTTATTCATGCTGCATTTGATTTTTCTTTTATTGTTCATATTTCTTGTTTTTCTTCTTCTCTATAATAAAAATGTTTTAGTGATTATGCCTAAATAATTTGATTGTTATTAGTTACGTTGTGTTTATTTCATTTTAAAATTTATAGTAATATCACTCTGTTGGTATTCTGTGATAGTATATTTAAAATAATAGTTATTTTTTTGAAGTCATTGCAAAGTCTCATTTTATTTTTCAGGGATCAAAACAAATACAAGGAGGCTGCTAATTTATTAAATGATGCTCTCGCTATCAGGGAAAAAACATTAGGAGAAAATCATCCTGCTGTATGTATAAAATAGTTGCTTAAACATTAATGTTAAATTTTCCTTGCATATAGACAATAATATATTTTGTTTCAGTATTCAAAGTGTTTTACATAGATTTCTAATCTTAAAAACTTATAAAATCATATGTAAGGAAATTTAGCTGTTTAAAATTTCTTTTTTTGAAAAAGGATAAATAGAAAAAGATTTATAGAAACAAAATATGCGTAAATTCTTATTTTTATGAACTTTCTTCTTTCTTTTAAGATGTCTAATATTTTTAAAGGTTCCTATTTTCAGAAACTTGTACAATGCATTCTATTAATATTAGAATGTGATTTTTCTGGAAATGTGTAGATATTATAACTAAAGTTTTAAGAAACATAATACTATTAAGTAAATCATTTTTTTAAATTGTAATTGAAGCTCAAGTTACAATATTTTTAGGGAAAGATAATTTTCAATTTAAAGGGAATATTCCAGTTTAATTAAGGAATTAAAGGGGTATATGCAAATAAATATGAATAATCTAAGTATGAAAATGAAGAAAAAGTTTATTCCCATTGTAAACTAATGTTACTGTATTAAATTTTCTAATAAAAGCATTCATTTTATTAATAGGTTGCTGCAACTTTAAACAATTTGGCTGTTTTGTATGGAAAACGAGGCAAATATAAAGAAGCAGAACCATTATGTAAAAGGGCATTAGAAATCAGAGAAAGAGTAAGTTTTTTTTTCTAAACACAAACATTAAAGAAATTTTTAAAATCATTTCTTTTTTTATTATATGGAAATAAATTAATTCCAATGTGTGACTTTGTGAATTTTATATTTTATAGGTTCTTGGGAAAGATCATCCCGACGTTGCAAAGCAGCTTAATAACTTGGCATTACTATGTCAAAATCAAGGAAAATATGAAGAAGTAGAACGATACTACCAACGTGCTCTTGAAATCTATGAAAAAACTTTGGGACCTGATGATCCTAATGTTGCCAAAACAAAAAATAATTTGGTGTGCAATTTTTAAATTTAATATTTTCATACAGTTTATTTAAAGCTACTTAATTTCTTTTCTTTAGATAAATTTAACATATTCTAGGGTCAATATATACTATAGTTGTAAAATACATAATAGTGGTGGTTTTATTTTACAGACTTTATACTGATGTATTGCAGATTTTTAATTTTGCTAAATATTAATATTTTTTTATTGCAAATTAATTGTAAATTTGTCATAAATATTAACGTATATTTTCGATAGGCATCTGCATATCTGAAACAAGGGAAATACAAGGAAGCTGAAATATTATATAAACAAGTTTTAACAAGAGCCCATGAAAGAGAATTTGGGAGTATCGATGGTAATAAAATATTTTTTTGAATTTATTTCTATTGTTTATATTATCAGATGTTTAACTGATCTTACTTTATAATTCTAATCAATGACAGCTTAAATTGACAGTATATTGAAAACCTTTTTCTATTCTTTCCCAGCTTAGCTATTTGATCCAAAATTATTCTAAATTATGTAATATGATTTAGCAATCAAATTTTGAAAAATCAACAGCTACTATATAATGAAACTTTTAGTAATTAATTGTATAATTTCTTGAAGTTCATCATATGTGTATTATCTCATATTGAACCACTCATGACGAGACAGTTATCTTGTAGCTTTTCACTTGTCAGTTTGAAATGTTATTGATTCTAATGTATTTTCCATTCCATTAATTTCCTATTCTGCTTCATTTTTAATTGATTACATTCATCTTTAGCATGTGAACTTTGACTAAAACCCTCTGACTATCAGGCATCTCACTTTAAATTTTAGTCTGATTATGTATATTAGTAGAATTTCAGACTTTTTTCTTTTTTTAGGAACAAACAGTGGTGCTTAATAATAATAATAACCTGATGGAGATTTTCTATGAAAGTTTTTTCCAAGCATTAAGTAGATTTATGAAGTTATATCCAAGCATATGATGAGAAATTAGCAGAAATTAATGTATTGTTAAAGATATGGGACTCCTTGTTAAAATATGCTGATAGTGCAGTCTTTAACTTATTCAAAATAATTACCTTTCACATAAGTTGATTTTGGAAACTTAATAAAAAAATTTCCATCATGATATAAATTTTAATTTTTTTTTCTATATTTTATTTTTGAATATTGAATGAATAGAATTGTGGATATTTTAAATTTTTGAAATTAGAATAATAGATTTTCTGAATAAAATTGTTATTTATTTTTGTGACTTTTTTTTAATGAAAATACTTTAAATATAAATTTTATGAGTTATGAAACATAACTCATAAGCACTTATGAATTATCGTTCTTGAATTTTCACTTGAATTTGTGAACCCTAAACCAAGGTGAGGAAACTTGGAATTTATTTTATAGGAATTATATTAAACTTAGTTTTACTTTATTTGTAAAATTTAATATTTTTTTCTAATGTTATCAAATTAATGTGCTAGAATTAAACTTACTAAATGAGTTATGATTTTACAAAATTGTATTGATGTTTGGTAAATGTATGGTTTAAAAACTAATAATAATTTATGTCAAAATGAAATTATTTTTTGGTTTGTTAAGGAACTAGAACAAATGATTCCATTATTGAAGCATTTTGCTATCCCAACTTTTAAATAGAATGCTTATATCATTAAGAGATAATAATAGTTTTACTTAATAGTTTTAAAAACTTAGATTGCTTAATCCTTGATTATAGATGCCATCCATTCTTTAATTGTTTATATATATATATATATATATATATATATATATATATATATATATAT
>JAOUZG010028144.1:2132325-2161899 GCA_026289955.1 Argiope argentata
TATATATATATATATATATATATATATATATATATATATATATATATTTGCATTTTCTTCATATCCCCCCCTCTTGATTAGAAAAGCTATTTTTCCTGTATTTGCTTTAAATATTGTTATTGTTATAAGTGTTGTTCTTATAATTTTAACTTAATAAAATTCTAGTTTCTTAATTGGAACATTAAGGCAGAGTTCTTGTTTCAATCTGTTTAAGATCAAAATTTAAAACATTTTCATGTTTCAAAACATAAGTTGTTACACATTTTCTTTAATTTATTTTAGACATTTTGTCTGCTATTTTAATTTCTCTTAATTAATGTAGTTAAAGCTTCATTGTTAAAAAAATTGTGATAGTAAATATCTCAAATTATGTTTTATTTAAAGGCATTAAGTTTATTATTTTGGTCCAATAATAAAATAAAATTCAATTTTAAACTATAAATATAATCTCAAATTATATTTATCTTAATGTTCAATCTTATATGCTCTCTTTATCTTATATGTTCAATGAGGGGTGTTTTAAAATCTTTGTTTAAAATAAATCCTCTCCATTTTAAATTTTATGCAGTTATATCTTCTTTTTGCTGTATCTTTTTTTTTTCTTCTTAATTATTTGCAGGACCTTTTGCTGCTTTTATAATAATTTTATTTACTCTTTTCTTTGATTAATAAAATAAGAAACTGATACTAATTTTTAAGGAATTCAATAAATATATTTCGTAAAATTTTTTAATATGCTGGATGCAGGTTCTTGCTGGACTCCAACATTATTTCTAGGAAGTCTTAGTAATTTTTTTGCTTGTATATAAATTAATTTCCTTTTCTTTTATATTTGTATTATAAGTATTTTAATATTTTCTGTAATCTTAGGAGAAAATAAACCCATTTGGCAAGTAGCTGAAGAAAGGGAAGAAAATAAAAATAAACAGAAAGAAAATTCTCCTTATGGCGAGTATGGAGGATGGCATAAAGCTGCCAAAGTAGACAGGTAACTTTTATGTATTTTTGGACATTAAATATATATGTTTGTAAATAAATAAATATACTAATCATGACTTTTTATTAGTCCTACGGTAGCAACAACATTGAAGAATTTGGGAGCTCTATATAGAAGGCAGGGTAAATATGAAGCTGCTGATACGCTTGAAGACTGTGCATTGAGGGCTAGAAAAGAGGTGAAAATCTTGCTTATATATTATTTCATTGATTTACTAGATTACTAGAAATATGATATTTATTTAGATTTTACACAAAATGCATAAATTAATTATATAGGCTATAAATACACTTAAAGAAAAGCATTTGTTCCTTTTTGCAACTTTTTAATTATATTAAATTATAAAAAAGACACATGAAACCTTCTCCATTATGTATTAATTTGAATGTATCCCATTAAGCTCAAAAAGGTTAAATTATTTTATGTTTTGTCTTTTCCCCCATTTATAGTAAAATTAAAAGTATCTCCCCCCCCTTTGCTGAATTTAGACAAAAAATTATTAAGGAGAATTTTTTTCCTCTATTCTTTATAACTGCACCTTAATAAGTATGTTATAAACTTTTATGACTTAGGCTTATTGTTAATTATTCAAGGGGGAAATGGAGCTATATATTTCTATGCTTTAATTTTATAGAAAATAAAGATTGTTTACAATAGTATACCAGTTATAATTAAATTTTCTTAAAAAGGGCAATGAACAAAT
Source organism: Argiope argentata (assembly GCA_026289955.1). NCBI lineage: Eukaryota > Metazoa > Arthropoda > Arachnida > Araneae > Araneidae > Argiope > Argiope argentata. The sequence continues at coordinate 2,134,026 of JAOUZG010028144.1, forward strand.
ATAAACTTATTTTGTTGATAATGAGGCGTAAAATATAAAAACTATAAGCAATTCACCAAAAACATTAGGAGCAATAATTCATATTCTAAATATGGAACTTCTCAACTATATTTTAATGTGCATAGCTTTAGTTAATAATTATTTTATTTGAACAAATAACTAGAAATATTTCTTTTAATTTTCCAACATCTTCTACTTTCGAGCTGCATTGCTATGTTGTTAATTAAGAAATAATATAAATATACAATAATTAAATTATACATCCTTATTTTATTATTATTGTTATTCTTTAGTTGCTGATTTAGCTTTTTATGCTCTTATATATAGCTATAAAGAAAATTATTCATACATATTAATTTTCTGAAGAATATACATGTAAAAGAAGATTGTGATTTTCAATTTACATTATATATTCCAAATTATTATTTATCTGCATTACAATCTCTTCGCTACTGATTTAAATATCTGGTTACTTGGAGAATTAAATTCATATGGATTTTTCCTCTGGTTTCTATATGTTCTCAAATTTTTATATGCTTTTATATTTGTATTCTTTTAGGCTCTAGACTCAGGGAGACAGGGTAAGTCGCCTCATTTTTTAAGTGCTGATTTGACCGCTATTCCTAAAGATAAGCGAAGATCGAAAGACTTCAGCCGAAGAGGCTCTCGAGAATCTCTGGACAGTATGGCATATGACCACTGTAGTGAAGCTGATGATGTAAGTTTTATTTTTTCATTTCATTTTGCTCCTCTATTCCGTAGTCAAATCACTTGCTCTACAGAAGAGGGCAGACACAAGAGGAAACATTTTTACTTAGCAATATTTGTATTATTCTCTTCTATAGAATTATTTACTGACTAGCTGCTTTTGATAAATGGTTTTCACAGAGTAATTGTTGCTACAAGTTTTATTGAAATATTTTGCATTTTTTGATTTTAAGGATTTTCACAGTTTCTTCAGTAATTTTAAACTTCAAATTTTGATAGGCATATATCTATGACTTTTAAAAGCCGTTTGACGCTTCATTGACCAGGCTAAAATTTCTCTAATTATCTGTTAATATCTTTATGATGCAACTATACTGCAGGTAAAAGACAGCAATATGTTAAAATGAAAGCTTAATAAAAAATTTCATCATTGCTTAATTTTAAGTACTATAAAATTTATAAGTATACCTTAATATTCTGAAGTATACTTTATATTGGCGTTCTCAACATAGGAAAGTAAATTAAATTTTCACAATTTCATTATCAAAAATGGGGAAAAAGCCAGAATGAAATATTAATTTCTGCAATAAATTATATTATTGTAAAATACTTTACAATATTTTTTTGAAAATCAATTTAAAGAATCAGTAGAAAAATCAATTAAAAAAAATCTTGCAGTAAAATAATTAAATTCACTGAAAAGATAATTTTTTTTTTAAATTTTTAGAGTTATGCAAAAGTCATTTTTATGCTGTAATATTTTTGGACGTTATAATGAAAGGAATTTTTTTTTTTAAAATAACAAATCTTTTTTAAAAAAAAACTTCATTTGAAGTGTACATTTTTACCTTCTAAAATATGTATATACTAAATTTAGTCGTTTTTAATCAAACAGGCTGACAATTAGAAACCAACATACACACATCTTTGTTATTGGTAGAGATTGTTTTAATTTAGAGAAAGTGCCAAACTGTGTTCAGTATTGATTGATATGATAATTAGCTATCCAAGCTGCTTACATTCCTCAACTTCCTTATTTCTATTTCTGATCAAGTCAACTATTTTCTATTTCTAATTTATTTAAATTCATACAATTTTTTTAAATGGAAGAATTAGTTATTTGAATATGATCTGGCATTCACTATGTAGTTGGAACATGCTAAACAAAAAAATTCAAAATGCAGGCTTATTATTATTATTGAAAAATTTGAAAATATTATGTGTCCACTTTCCATCCATTTCTGTAAGCTGTATCTTCAATAAAAGATTATTAATTATTATTATTATTATTATTTTGAAGAAAGAAGTTTTTAGAATTGAATTAGAATTGAAGGCAAAAAAATCTGTAGTTTCTTCTTAACCTCTTACGCTATTTTGACGTACAATGTACGCCATTGGAAATTTTCTCCTATACTAAAAATAACATCCAGCGTAGGTCTACTAAATTTCTGCACTACAGTATTACTTAAAGCTTATTTGAAATTTCTTTAGATAGGATGGGCACACATTTCTGCTAATTAGTTGATAGTACAAGAGGTTAGTGTCGTGTTGATTTGTCAATATTATTGCTAATAAAAGATGTAAGATCTGAAACTGTTAAGATAATGCTAAGATACTATTATGCATTTGCTGAGGGAGCAATCAAAATATTAATGAAAATAAAGGAATGTAATATGAAAATATAGTTTAAAAATAATTCATTTTACTCTAAATTAAATAAAAATAATATTTTATTAGGTATTGATAAGTTTATGCATTTTCATTTTGATAGATGCTTATACATAGAATTGCTTTTAACTTCTTACATCCCATTATAGACATTTAAATCATTCTCAAGACATTTATAAATATGTTTTACCATTAGATTTTTAAAAAAAGAATTTTTTTTTTGTATTATTCAGTATTCAGCGATATTCTTATTAAAATAACTGTTTACTTTTGATTTGAAACAGGAGAGTATATTTCATAATATTAGGGATATGGAGACATTTTAGTTACATTTTTCATGTAATAGATGTATATATAAGTTGGTTTAGCACACATTGCATTTCTTGAGATATCAGTTTAAGATTTCTGAAGTTAAATTTTACACTTTGCATGCAGATTTATAAAATCACATTGTATCTATTTGTACATTTTGGTAGGTTGTTATTAATTTAGTTACAAACATGAGCTATAGAAAGCTTTTAATATTCAAAGCTATTTTAGAGGAAAAATGTTCAGACTTGTAAATGCATTTTTAAAAAAATCATCATCTTGTCAAATGTTAAACCTTTTAAATAAACTGCATTTTTATTGTTTAATGCTTGTTTTGTTTGCAAAAGAATTTTTTTAATTGGGATTAATCGAGATTTTGATATTCTAAATTCCTACTGCAATTATTTATTAGTTCTACTTGTTGATGATGTAGTTTTTACTTGTTTATTTCAACTAATTGATATGGTAGGAAATGTGAAAATATTTTAATTAAATATGAAAATGTGTGCATGATCATTATTGTTATTTATTCAATCATTTGACTGTAAGGCATGTTTGTATCATTGCGTTTTCTTTTGATCTATCCCTGACTTCCTTTTTATATGATAGCTATTAGAGAAGAATTAGTTGGGAAAGAAACAATTATTTGAAAATTTCCTACACAAATTCTTTTTTCAATTCTTGACATTGATTTTGATTCATTTTTCTAGCTTTTTAAAAAAAATACAGTTGGTCATTCTTTTCTATTTTTAAATCATAAGCAACTATCATTTGTGATAAACCAGTTTTGCAGCTTTGCAATTATTGCTTCCACTGAATACATTTCTTTGTTACTCTACCTGATTTTTATTGTTGACTTCAACTGCAAGTTTTAATTGCTTGATTATAAGTGTTCATTATTTTGTGGCTTTCTTTTTTAATCACTGAAAAAAGTGAATTATCTGTTTCTTGAGATATTTCCATTCTAATTTGTGATTCATTTTTGTGGTGTTAGGATTTTTATAATACAGGCTTAATAAATGAAGGCAACAAAATACTGAACAATTTGAGCTTTATTCTCAAAACAATAGTGATGATAAAGCTTGATATATATATATATATATATATATATATACACATATATATTCTATCACTCATAATTTATGACTGTCAAGGAAATTGTTTACTTATTCATTACCACTTTCGTTATTGTCGCAACCCCTAAATAGTTATTTTTATTTTATTTTTTATTTGGATATGGTTTTATATCCCTTTATTATTTACTATGATTTTATTTTTATTTGTTTTCATTATTAACCAAACCTTTTTTCTTGGGTTTATTAACAGTTTTTAATTTTTCCCAACAACTTTTTAGGACCAAAAAAACTTTTTAGGGACCCTTCAAAGCGCTGCAAGAACCCTCTCAAAACCATTTAAATTCCGAAAAGAATAGTTTAAGTGTACCATTTACTTCAATCTACTGAAAATAATTCTGCATTTATTAGGTGAGTGTGAATGTACATATTTAATTTAGTTGTGTGGACATATAAAAAAAAATTCATGGTGACTGGTCAAACTGAACAAAAACAAAACAGAAACGATTCTGTAATTAATATTAAGGAATCAGAAATCATTACACAACAGCAAATTAATGTTCTAATTCATTTATAACAGTTTTGCAATAGGAATTGCTTTATGGCTGATAGTTGCTTTTCCATTGCTAACTCTGCTAAAAGCATATGTTTTCATTGATTAATTATTTGATGTTTCCTTACTGTCTGCCCTTTGCTATAGAGTAATTTAGTGTTAATAAGATTTTGAAGGATTATTTGGTTCTTAAATGTGTATTTTTAGCATGTTGTATTAGCAGCTAATTGTATGTTGCAAGTATAAATATATTTTCAAAAGTTTGCTTTTCATTTAACTTACAGAACATGCTTTAATTTTCTACAGAAAAACAAAGTTGTTTAATGCTTTTAAGAATTTTTTGAAGCATTTTTAACAAGTTGACATAATATTTTTCATCCTTGATATTTCAGAATTTTATTTCTTCCTCTGTAATTTTTTGTTACAAAGTATCCAATATATATATTTTTTAAACATATAAAGGCAAATCATATATATATTTTTTAAACATATAAAATTTTTTATCTGTTTAATAATAGCATGTTAAAATATGTTTTTATATAAAAGATGTTTGAAATTTAAAAGCAATTTTAATTTATACATATATATTCCTTTTTGTATGAAATTTAGTACAAGTAGAATTAGTTAAATATCTGGTTTCAAAACTTTTTTTATGATACACCAGATCATTATATTGCATGCTTTAAAAAAAATTGAAACGGAATTAGTATCTATTCTTACATGCAGTTGCAAGTAATGATTTCTTTCTCTTCGCTGCTAACTGCTTATAAGGAAATGAAACATCATTAAGTGCACTTATATGGAATTTGTATAAGAGGGATGAATTGTACTCAGAAGGATATTTTCATTCTGTTTTATATTACTAATTTAGAAATCTTATTCCAAGTATTCCAAACTTGGCTGGTTTTAGCTGGGCAATTAATTGCATATGAAATTTATAAATGAATCATAAATTCTTTCAAAAGCATTTTGTCTCTTAATATTATTTGAATTTCTGTGAAAGCTACTTCAAATACAATTATATTTGTTGCATTGCTGTTTTGTGTTTCCTTTCCTATGTAATGTGAATTGAAAGCATGATTTGTTTCCCCCCTGACCATTTTTCATTTATATATTTTGAGTTTATTATGTTTTTCATTTTATTACATTTTTATCTGTTTTGTTTTTAGAGGAGAGGCTTAAAACATTAAAAAAGTATTTAAAAGAAAACATGTTTTAATTAGGAAGGTTCACTTCTGACCCTCAGGTGTGTTATAACACAACTTACGCTTAAGATAAGCTAATACAAATATTAGACAATTTATTTAACAACATAAATGGTTCTCCAAACTTAATGTTTTCTCTTTTTTTCCCTACTTAAGTTAGATTCTAGTTTCAACATAATGAGAGTAGCAGTCTTGGATTTATTTTGTAAATTCCAAATATTAATAAAATCCAAATATTGGCAAAATGCTGTCTTTACAGAGAGTTTTATTTATTTATTTTGTCTTCATAAGTCAAATATGCTGATGAAGAAAAATTGCTATTTATTACTAACATAAATAAAAATATATAATTGAAATTCCTTAGTCTTTTTCTGAATGGTCTATTTCTATTCATTTTTAGTTGTGTAAACTTTATTTAATACAGTTCATTAAATATGAAATAACAGGATTAAAATCTTGATATTATTATTTCTGTTTATTTTATATTATACTTTATATTAATTGATATTTGTTTTAGAACCTTTTTAAATTCCATTTTTTGTATTCATTTGAGTTTCACTTTTTTTTTTCTTCCGTTCTGTTCTATACTTTGGTTCAGCATGTTTTAACATGCAGTTCTTTTCTTGTTTTCTTCATCCTTTTTCACCATGAATTTAATTTATTTTGATGGCAGATTTTATGTTTAAAGAAATTAGTTAATACTCCCATTCACAAAAACATATAATTTCTTGCAAGTGCCGTTGCTGCTACTTTAATGCATTAAAATATATAAGATTTCTATTTCGAAGTACATGCACACAGTACAAAATTTTGCAAAATATAAAAAACATCTTTTTTGCTGTAAATTATTTATTTTTCTAAATGCTTTTTCAGGTTTCAAAGAAGTTAGTATTTATATATGTATATTATTCTTTTTTTTAAATAAATTTAAAACATTAAAAATGTGAAATTTTGATCAAATAATCCGCATCATGAAATTGTTTCCGAAATTTGGATGTAGTTCTTCTGGAGATATTTTAATAACTTTGGTTTGGATAATATCAAGTATAAAAAAAATTCGGTGATTATTTAATTATATAACTAAAAACTATATCCATTATTCACATAGATGCTGAAGATAGAAAACAAAACTTCAATTTTTGCTATTTTAAAGGAATGAAAACTTTTATTTATTTATTATTTATTTTTTTTACTTTTTCAATCTGATTTTTACATTCTTTTTCTCTCCTTTATTAAAGACAGCTTTAAATTTATTATTTCAGATGCTTTCTAAATAATAACCTGCATCCAAATAACTTCTTCTATTTGGCTATCAAAGCATGTTACCTTTCTTTTCTATCTGTATATTTTTCTATATTTATTTTATGTGAATAACACACCTGTGGCAGAAGTTATGAACTAGAGCCATGCACATCGTTTAAATTACGTCTCTATTGCATTTGTTTTACTGATATTTATTCTTTCTGTGTGTTACAAAAGGGAATATGTATTTTTTTTTCTGGGTTTTCCTCATAATTTCTTTTTTTTTCTTCTTATCATTGCATGTTTGTATATAAATATCTGTCTTTCCTGCTTTTCTTTCCCCCTTTAACTCTGTTCATAAATCATTCCTAAATATGTATTTCACTTTATTCTCAGCACTTGATTCTTACATTCTGTACTTACATAAAACATAGATTTTTTAAAAAAGTTACTTTAAAAATTAAGACAGTTAATAAGGCTGGAAAACTAATTTACCAATCAGAGGAGAAATTCCTTTTTACCTTAACTTATAGATATCTAATTAATGCTTCTTTAAACATCCATTTAGTTTGAGAAGATTGTATCTCTAAAAAATGCGACTTCTGTCTGCAAATACATTATGCATTTGTTATTTTTTAGACCAATGCATTCAATTATAATAAACGTGGAATTCATAAAATTAAGAAACTTTATGGGAAAGCTAAAACTGGTTGGTCCAATTTTTAGTATATTTAATAATAAATTAGTCTTATCGATTATTAAATGGTCTATTGTAAATATGGCATACTTTTTACTATGTGTCATGCAAAAGATCATCTATAGTTACTGTTGACTTTAAAACATCATTCATATTACTTAATCTGTGCTGTATATATTGAGAAATCATTGTAAAGTTTTGGAACACATATTCTTTTTTTTTTTTAATTAAATAGGAAATGATATTAAGATGGGTTGTTTGTTTATAGGTCTAAAAGACATCACATGTAAAATGAGAAGCATTTTACTCTATCTATTTTTTTTCCAGTTTATATGTATACTGTTTTGTATTTTTATTTATAAGTTTACTTTGTATGATAATTCATTGTAGCTGAATTTAAGATAATTACTCTTGTTTGTTTGTTTTTTATACTGGTTCCACAAACAGGATTATTACAATTTTGTTTTTGGCATTGGAATTTTGTTATTGTGAATTGAAGCACTCAGTCCTTGAAAGATAACTAGACTGTTGTTTGTTGAATTTCTATGATTCTCCCAAAAAGAATTATTTAGTATAATGTTATTACATATTTAAATCTAATCATGAAATTGTTGTAAATAGAAGCTAATTTATTGCCTTAATACAGATTATTCTGGATAGTAACCTGAAGCTTGGGAATGTTTTAAAATTTCATCTTTTCTTAATTCCTGATTTATTTGCTTTAAAATTTATAACCATATCCTTTGTCTTATTAGACATGTAAAACACTTAAATATTTTGGAAAGCTTTAAATTGAAACTAATAATTAAAAAAAACTAGTTTTATTTTCTAGAGCCTTTCTTGACTGCATATCTTTTTAGTGATCATGTTTCTTTCAACTCATTTTGAGTTGTTTTTGATTCCCCTTTTTCTTCCTCTTATAGATAGCCGCCTATGCCTACCTTATTCTTTTGGAACAGTTATGGGGCGAAATACTTTCGATTTGTGCTATTTATATGCTGTCAAAAATAAAGTTTAGTTGTATTTTAAGGATGTTTTCCTTTGCAAAGAGTCTAATCTTCACACGGCTCTGTTTCTTGAGCTAATGGATAATGGATAGGTGTGTAGTATTTTCACAAAATAGACCTTTTATTATAAGTTTGTAGAAATAAGTTTTAGAAAAATGCCTTCTTCTGGGATACTTTAGTAATGCACAATAAGGAAATCAAATTTGAAGTTGGACACCTATTAAGTTTCCAATATCATTTTGAAAATTTGATTTTTTTTCAATGAATGCAGATTTTAAACTAAAAATGCTGCTAAAATAGTTTTATTCATTTAGCGCTTGTTATGCTTCAGCTGAAGTCCTAATTTATTCTCTGAAAGCATTTTTTAAGTTACATTTGATAACATTTCTGCTTAAATTCTTTTCATTTCAAGAGTTTTTCTTTTCTTTTTTTTAAAATCTGATTTCTTAAATTTTGGAATAAGTTTGGATCATAAGTTTTTTCAATCTAATTTTTTGACATAATTTTAAAATGAAATATTATTTAATTAATCAGTGCTAATAATACTCAAAATATCGAATAATCAGCAGTAATAGCATTAGACTCTTATATTATCTTTAATATATATATTATTGCTCGATATTTTATACACGGATGCCAGTTTTATCAATCTTTTTTCATTAGTTTTTTTCTGTTTGAATTATTAAGTGTTAATAATTATCTTTATAAGATTCATTTTTTATTGCATTTAAAAGTATCAATTCACTTTAGGAACAATATAAAATAAAAATTATATAGAGATTGATTGAACATTTTCGTTTATTGATGAGTTATATTTTAAATTGCATTTTTAGATGGAAAAAAATGCAATATTGATAAAGATATATAGACTAAATTCAAAATATTTTATATAAGAAATAGAAATTTATAATTTGGCATGACATTCATTTTAAATAAGTAGACTTTTTCTAAATTATAAATTATTGAGGAGCACAATTTTGAAATTATTATTGTGCCAGCTACTGTTTTTCAACTTGGTATTGTTTTCATTGGGGAAGGAGAACCCTATAGCAAAATTTTGATGAATTTAAAATCATTTAAATTTATTGAATGGGGGTGAAAAGTTTTTCTTTTCTTTTTTTTAAAGAAATATTTTAGAGCTTTCAGTTTTATTTTTTGCATTTACCCCAAATGCACTCATTATTATGTATATATAAAATTTAATGGACAGTTACAACTTATGATATAAATGAATTTGGAAACATTCAAATTAATCAAATAAATGATCCACCTTTTATGTCAAACCTGTATAATAATTTTTAACACTCAGGAATTCAAAATATAATCACTTAATTGGTCTTAAGTCAGTGGTTCTGAACCTAAGTATAAAAGTAAAGGAACAAAAGTGTTATTTTTTTTAAATATTGACAGCATGATCTTATTAACAGAAAATAAACAAGTACCACATTGTTTTATGAAATATTTCATAAATTTCTTAAAAATAAAAATCTTACCAATTTTTTGACCATTAATTAATGCTTAATTCTCTTATTTTCTTTTCTTCGTACAATGGTTCTGTGAAATTTTTTTCACTTGCAAACAGGTTAAGAAAAAGGGGGTTTGTGCGAAGGGAGAATTTCACCAATTTGAGAATCATTATTTCCTCTTGTGTTGCTTGCGTCATGTATGCGTAAATTATAAAATTGGTCAAAACAAATCCTTTTTGTGATGTGTTTCGTTTTGTCTAAATCTGTACTGTGTGCATGGCTCTGATGCAAGTCTAGAAGCAAAATATTAGCAAATTTAGTAAAGGCCAGTCTCTCCTCCAAATTGTTTGAACTGCGACCCTTACCTGTAACCTGCACTTGAACCCTTAGACAAATGGAAAACTCAAACGAAGTAGCAGCTTCAGCAAATTGAGGGCTACTATACGACACAGTAGTGCCAAGCTTCTGCTAAAACTGAAAGGGGACCCCACAGCTTATGACAACATGGATTTGGCTGCAAGGTATGCTCTTGTGTGGTTTTATTTTTTACAGAAAAGGATGTGTTGTTGTGGCATTGCATGTTTTTAAGATGTTTATTTTTAAAATTTGTTTTTTACTGCTATTTTTTTATTTTTTTTGAGGTTTTACTTTTTGATTAAGTAGATGCCTGCTTTTTAAAAATTTGTTTTTGTTTTAATTGAAGATGTACTACAATAGATTTTTTAGAAAACATCAGAACAAAGTGAGGGTTTAAGTTAATTTGTACAAAATATTTGTTAGTTATTGATTTTATAATACTATTTTGAAGTAAAATAATGTTAATTGAAAAAATTAAAGAATAGTAATAAAACAAAAATGTAATTTTAAAATTTCTAAGTTTTATATTATATTTAATACATCGCTGAAATGTGTTTTCTGATTATGTTAATGCTTTTGTTGTCTGAATTATGCTTTCAGCTTGCAATAAAAGTAACAATTTTTAAATATAGGTCTCTGCTCCTGAAGATAAGCTTATAAAATTTATTATTGGTATCTAAAATATTTCTTCAGGAAAACTCATGGATGTTTCATCTAATATGTGATGAAATATTTCTCAAAACGCAAACTTTCCTCTTAATGCATTTCTGTTGTTCTTGAATATCTCAATTCAAAAATATTAATATTTTTAGAAACAAAGATTTACAATCTTGGCAATTTATGTTACATTTAAAACATATTAAAATAAAGTAATACACAATATATTAATTTAAACATGAATGATATTAATAAAATACTTTTGTGAACAGATAGGATTGTCATTGGATACTGAATTATTCAACTTTATCAAATGAATAAAATGTTCTATTCTTATTATTGATTTTAATTAATAACTATGTATTGATCAAAATAGACTCATTAGAGAAATTAAATGTAACTTTCTGAGAAATTAACTATATAGGATCGTTATAAATGTGAAATATTCAAGAAAATATTAAACAATTCCAATTTTATCATTTTTTTTCTATGTACATTTTTTATTATCTTATTTACTTTATCACAAATTTAGGTTTTTACAAGCTTATAAATTTTTTGTTGTAGTAAAAATATATAAGGAATTTTCTTTGATTTCATGGCTTAAGCAAAATTAACTTCAAAACTTTTATGTTAAAATATTTATATGTTTATAGAAAAATGCTTGAAAGAGATACTGACTATTTGCTTATTGAACATTATTAATAGTTTGAATCACTAACTTGTTTTAAACTTTCATCATTTTTATAAAATTTCTTTTTTGAACACAAATTTTTAAAAACTTTATGATAAAAAAATAATTAAATGCAAAAAATAAGCTTTTAAAGTCTACATTTTTGACAAAAAAAATGTTCTTAATTTATATATTTTTTTGAAATATTATTTGATTATTGAAGTAACATTGTTTATTTTTATGGATTTAATATTTTAAGTTTATTCTACAATTGAAGTTTATTGATTAAAATAATTAAATTTAAGTATAATGCTCCTGTCTGCATGTATTTCATTGAACTTTCTATTTGAATTCAGTACATAATTTAAACTATCCATTTATAAAAAATTTTGATAAATGTGTGAAACAGAAAAATCTGCATGTTTTTAAAATTCTAACTATAAAAAACCCAATCTTTTTGGATGTACAATATAATAATTATGTGCTCTTATGTTTAAATGTTAGTTAAATTAGTATCAATTCAAATCGAATTATTTGAATGCTTGCAATTTATTTTTTTATGAGCAGCTTCTTTTGTGCACTAGCTTTTTCACAAATCACACTAAAGGTTTTTCACTCAGCTCTTTGTCTTCATGATATGAAGAGTTTTGTTATTCTTATTTACAATAAAACTATTAAATTTTGTTTTAAGCTAAGTATTTAGTTTATCAATTATTATTAAATTGACAAATTCTATAACTAATTAAATATTTAAATAAGTCTTTTAATTATGTGTGGACACGATGAAAAAATTTGAACACTCTCTTTAAAAATGGATAGTTTGAAGATTTCTGTGTAATATGAAATAATTTTTGAAAGCTATAGCTGGCATATCATTGATTAATTTTCTAACTATGAAATCCGGTTATTTCTACGTGAATGTATTTTTCTGTCTATTTAGCTTTGCAACCCCTGAAAGTTGTCCCTGTTCATGGTTTCATTTCGGATTTTCTGGTTTCATTCAGATATCAGTTGACAGATAGCATTAGTTGCCCATGTTTCTGTGAAATATGCAAACATGTTTTGCAGCATCTTGTGGGCTTTTTTTAATGCTCAAAGATATCTGGCTGGAAACGTTTTGCAATTTTGGAATCTATTTTAATAATAATAATAAAAGAAATTACACAGTGAGAGGGTTAATTAAAATTGGATCATTACTTACAAGAATGTTTGCTATCTGCTGCATGTTTGAGGGATTTTCATATTTATATGCAAGCATAAACATATATCTAGAATTATTTCATTTTTAAGAAGGAAATTAAAAAATATATATTTACTGAAATTTTTTACATGTTATCATATTTTTTAAATCTAGAAATGTTAATGGGATTTAGTTCTTTTGTTAATTACCTATATTTTTACAGATAAATCAAATTGAACGATTTGCACTTTATATAATACACATTTAAATTACAAAAAAAAAGATAAACTATTTAATTTTTAAAGCTATTCCATAAATAATGCAAGTTAGAGTGATAGATGTATATAATATGAGTAAATTAGGATCTTAAAAAAAAGGTAAATCATGTCATTTTAAGTAGATAATCTTATGTAGATTAAAATAATAACTTCAGCATTTTTTTTATTCAAAAAGAAATTTAATAAATATTATAAATTTATTTCCAAAAAGATTGTCTGTTTAAAAGGTGACTTATTGTTTGAGGATCTATCTTAATTTGTTTTTTATTATGTGCTTGCCTCTTTTTTTTAAATTAGAAGACATTCAATTAATTGGATTTTGTATAATTTATCTTTTTTCTCTGATCTCTAACCTATTGTTTTTTAAATTTAGATGTGGATTGGTCTAAAAAAAATTCCTAATTTCTATAAATAATTAATATATTATATTTAAAATTCTCTATAAGTAATCAATAGCGATTCATACAAATATTTTGTCAAGAAATAAATGTCTTTTTTTGCACATTTTTTTTTTAGTTCATAGATTTTTTTTTTTAAAAAATCTGTTCAAAAAAGTCCACCCCATAATTATTTATTTGCAATTGAATAATCTTATGTGTGAACCTATTTTTTAATTTTTTTTTTAAAGACTTCAACATTTCTCATGTAGATTATGTATTAATTGTAGAGTATATGAATGTATAAAATTATCTTATTATATCCATTTTTGCTTTTTTTGCACTTTACAAGAATCAGTTAATGCACATTTATTTAGTTTTGTCAAAGCATTATTTTACTATTGTTATTTGTGATGTATTATTATTATTTGCATGGACTTTTAAATGATGCCACTACTGCACAACACATGCTTTTCTGTTTTATATTAAAGGTGAGAAATAGTTACCAGGTGAGAAAAAGTAAAAATATTTCATTTTCCATCTTGAATCAGATTTTGATGATTCTTTGGGAGTTTATCAGGCTAGGAAATTATCTATATTTACCAATTTTTAGTTTTTGTGGAATCAGTAGAAATTTATTTTGTAATGCAGAGTCTCTAGTTTTTGCTCTGTATTTCTTACTGAGTAGGAAATTTGCTTTTCTCCCATGCCATTCTTTTACATCCTCTCCTTTTCCCCTTTTTAATAACTCTGCAAAAACATTTTAATTACAAAAATGTATATTTTTATTCTCTTAGAATGAAACGAGCCAGCTCAATGTCAATGCTTAATTCAGAAGAACAGGTATTTTACTCTATTTTTAATTCTTTCTTTTTGTGCATGCATTGCCAGGAAAGCTGCACTTATTTTATTATTTCATTTTTGATCATTATTTTGTTTCTTTGTAGATTATAGATTGCTGCTCTCATTATACATTATTTCTTTATCTCATCAGAGAGAAATTTTACCTAAATAATATTTTGATAAATTTTTTATTGTATATTTATTACATTAAAAGTTCTAAAAATTACCCTATTTCTAAACTTATCTTTCCATAGTCTTAATGCATGTATAGTTTTTTAAAGAAAGAAATTTATTTTTCATGTAGTTTGATTTTTTGTAATATTTTGCTTATAAATTTTAATATGTCATTGTAGTCATATATCTTAATTTAAATGTGTTTTAATTTTTTAAATAATACAAAAGCATATAAATTTTGAAATTTTTAAAATATATATGTGATTGCAGAATTTGTGAGTTTCATGTGGAATTTTGTAGGAACTTTACCATAAAATAAATAAGTTAATTCTTTTGTTATATTTTTTGAAGGGACCCTTTTAAAAATTAATCATTTAAATCTTTAAAATAGCAATAGCTCATTTTAATGAAAGATTTTTTTTTATTTTTATTTGTCTTGATTGAAAATTCTTAAGAATTTGTAAATATTATAAAAAGAATCAATCCAAAATGCCTTTTTTAAAATAGTAAATTTCTTAATATTTTAACGCAAATTAAGTATGAAAACTTTTGCAGAGTATGCATATAAAAAAAATTCAAAAGTTTTTAAAAGTTCAGTCTTTGATACATGTAAAGTTGCTAGCCAATTTTATCATCAATTTTGAATGTATTTTTTTTATCATTATTATTTTTCAAATGTCTTAATGCAATTTTGTGTAATATTAGCATGCAATTATTTGTATGTAATATTTTACCTGAAATCTGGTTTTGTTATTCTTAAATATTTTGCCGAAAAAAAGGTATGTCCCTCATTAGATGTTTTGTAAACATTCTTTTAGACCAATGATCGAATTGCAATAAGATTTTTAGATATGTGCAGAATTTAGTTTCCATGTATGAATTTTCTAAGAGAGAAATATGCAGTCACTTATATAGGTTTTATTAATTGTCTTTCTGGGTAAAAATTACTTTTTTGAAACATTAAACCAATGTGCATAATGATTCTAGAGAAAGTTTGATTTTTTTCACTTGCATTTTGAAAATGACAGTCTTCATCTTTATGTGTGTTAAATAAATATATATATATTTCTAATTATTTATAAAATTTAAAAACGAATTATGATGAATTAAAAAATAATTATTAGAGATAGGTGTAAAATAAAAGAATATACATTAAAGTAAGGAAAGTAAGAAAAGGAGGGGGGGGGAGTCAACAAATCAAAGATTTTTTAATTTAAAAAGTGCTTTAGCCAGTGACAACTAGAAAACATTTTTTTAAGATGGCTTCAATCATTTACATAACTGATGAATGACAATATAAGTATTTCATCATAATTTTCTCTTTATATTAAAGAACTATATATTTGAAATAGAACAACTTTTGTTCTAATCAAATGTTGAACATTTGTTCCATTAACTTCCAATTTCGTAAGTCTAAATTTCACTTAAGTTTTTAAATTAAAAACACGGATATTTTGACTACCATGAAATAAAATTTCTTTTTTAAATAAATAAGTGAAAATATTCCGCTGAAAGTCAGTTTGAAAAACTTCTTATAAATATTCACGAATTAAAATATTTAAAAAATATTGCTTTTGATTCTTTCATATTTTTAAAAATAAGTAAACCTCATTCAGTATAATTAAAATAAAATCCAAAATAATGACATTTTGATTTTTGAATTTAGCTGATTGTTGGTATTGAAGTAGTCGAAATCTGTCTAGAAAATAGAAAATGTACATTGATTTGGTAGACAAAGTTAAAAAGAAACATTAGTTTTAATATAAAAATAAAAACTTCTTAATATAAAGATACTGCATTTTAATAGTTAATACTGAATTATTTTGAAATGATTAATAATTATGAAAGATCTTAGGATCATATTAAAGATTATTAATCTGAGTACATTCATGTATTGTTAGCTTTTCTTCTTATTATTTATTCATTAAAAATGGTAAATGTATTGGTATTTAATGTTTTTACTTCTTTTGTAGGTGAAAAGTAACTTAATGAGCATGCGATCCAAAACAGCAAGCACAGACCAACTTCGAAGCCGAGAGCCGCGTTAACCAGCATCACTCCCCCAGCATAGGTTTTTATTAGGACTTAGACTTTTTTGATCTCTGCACTCTAGGATGTCGCTAGTAATATTTAAAAGGAAGTCACCTTGAATGAGATTGTAAATATGCAACAAGAGATAATAAGCTTTCTCCTTGCCCCCTCCCCCTTCTGCAGACTTGGGATCTTTTGATGATTTGAACTGTAAATAGTGAAGCTTGTTTTACACTGCAGTTGCTGAAGGAAGACAGTGCTTTTGATTTCATACCTTCAGTTGAGTTAAAAGTATCTGATTTTTTCAATTTTTTTCGAGAAAATGTGATATTATTTTATATTGAACTACTTTATGCATTTGGTGGAGTAGAATTTTTTTTCCCTTGCATGATTGATTAATTGTATGTACATTATTTTCATTTATTCAAATGTGTGTTGTTGTATTGCCTTTGTGATGTTAGGAGGTTTGGGCAGTATAAATGAATAGCTTTAATGTACAGAGAAATTAAAATTTAGCATGCAATCGTAGCGATTAAATCCATAATCATGTTTGATCATATTTTTAATGTAGGAAAAATCTTTTAAGAAAAGTGTAAGAGTAAATTATTTGACTTTTGAATATAATGAGAAAAAAAATTACTACATTTGTATGTGTAAAGTGCGGTATCGCTGTGTTTGTTTTAGCCTCGTTAAGCAACATTTCTCCTGTTTAAAATTTTGAATCATATGTACAGTTAATAGATATAATATATATGTTTGTAGAAAATTCTGTTTTTTAATCTCTAATTTAGATTATTGCAATATGATCCTATTATAAGATTTTGCTTTCCAAAAATTAAAAAAAAAGTTTAGAGTTTGAATATTTTAAATTAATAAACTAATCAAAGACATGATAATGATTTAAATGTCTATGTAATCTCCTATATTTTATTAATAATGTTAAAGTTGAGAAATTTTTTATCATTGACTGAACGAACTTCGGATTTCTCTTTATTTGAAATCAGTGAAGGACAATTTGTTTTTGAAATGCTTTGTAGAATGCGTTTGTACTTTTTGACAACTTAACATTGAGGATATTTGTGATTAAGTTTAAGCTAATATTAGACGAGTTCATATGAACATTTTGTAAAGGCCTGAAACATAAATGTTTGTACTGTTTAAGACTAATGTTCAAGTAAATATTAAGGAAAAGTTTAAAAATTTATATTGGCAAGGTTATTTTGGTTTAATTTCTTCCAAATTTAACATTATATGTTTAATTTCAGATATGGCTTTTATTTTTTTAAATAGTTCCATATTGTTAGAATGACAAAAAACAATGTGGACATTTTAAATTACAATTTTAGCAAAATTTTTATGAAAATTAGATCTTTTTGCTTTCATTTATTAGTAATCATTTTAAAAGTAATTTTTAGGCTTTGATACTTTATTTTAAGCCTATTCCTCCTATATTGTGTTACATTTTGTAAAGATGTGTAATTTCAGTGTAAGCAAATTAATTTATCAATGTATAATTATAAATCCAGAATATATCTTATGTAACAATTGCAATCTTATATTATCAAAACTTGTCCTGTAGATCGGGAAAAGTATCTATAAAAGTATTTGGTATCACTAAAATTCCAACTTATAAAATAAAAATGAAAAAAAAAAAATCCTTGAATAGGACCTGAATATATTCAGCTCCATTCCAAAGAAATATGTTGTTGAGTTTTTACAAATTGTTTTATGTATGAGTTATGTTTTATAAAAATCCTGAATTGATATGATTTGTCAAAAAATACTTTTTTAAAGCATAAAACAGAATTCCACTTTGAATTTTAATTTTTTATAATTTTTTTTTGTTCACAATCTGATTTTTTTTTACTAGATGACCACATTTAAATGATAAATTTGTTTTGTATATTAATTTGAGAATTAACCATGCATGAAGTACTTAGCAGTACGTAATTTTTTATTGTTTATATTATTTATGTTTGGAAACCTTTTTATCATTATATATCATTGGTGAGAAATTAAGCCCCTCAATGATTCCTATGTCATTGTTTTCCTAACATGAATGTCGGGCTTATGTGTATGATATGTATGAAAGTTATTTGTCTGCACAATTTCAGTAATGCAGATCAATACAATGTGTATGTCTCCTCTAATAAAAGTATGTTTTGTGTGTAAATACTTTTGTCTTATTTTACATTTAATGTTTTTTATGTAAACATAACTGATGGGGGTATGGTATATTTGGGAAAAGTAAAATGCTTTGGTGAGTTTGCAGTGATTATTTTTTAACCTATTGAGTTTTTTATGCCATTGGTTTGAATGGTTTATAAAAAACTAGATTTTATTTAAATGTAAAAAAATTTAGAAGTATTGATTTATTATTTAAAAAATATTATTTGAAATGCTAGACCAAGAAATAAAATCATCTCCCTGTATACAGAAATTTTTTTAATTAATGAAAATATAAAAAAAGAAGTAATGGAATTTATTTTTTGTTCTTACATAGAAAAGATAAGTGATAAATAATGAAATCACAATTTTTTTTATTTATTTTAAAAGTTTTTAATTTGTCCTCTATAGCTATGTTAGGTAGTTTTATTCTTTAGATAATGCAATCGACCAACCTTTTATCGCTGTCCTTCTAATTTTAGTTTGGTGTATTGCTCAGCTGCTTGTGTAACATGAGCACCTTATCTAGCCTGTCAAGAACTGCACCAGTTAAATTACAGATATTCATTTTGAATAGTTTAAACTCATTAACAGAAATACAATCTTTACATTCTTTCTTTTGACAATCTTTTGATTTTGGATATTTCATTTATTTGAGACTGAATACTTCCATTTAAACTTTAAGGTCCCTTTATTTGTTGTATTTTTTTTATTAAGTTGTTTCTGACCAATTTATATTTTCAGTTTTGATAAAGAATTGTTATTTTCATTCCTAGGAGCAGTAGTAGTAAGTTAAATGTTTAGAAATGTGAAGAATTAATTATATGCTCTGAAAAGTATTTCCTTTTTTCAATATTTCACATCTGGTGATGTGAAATATTAAAAGAAGGAATTTTGGTATAAATGATTTTAAAATGATATCTTCTTTATTTTAATATTATCAAGATACTTTCTTTGCAGGTGCTTCTTGAAATGTGACATTTGCATAGGATTGTGGATATTCTTTTATGTATTATTCAGAAATTTAAAAATTAGAAAAAAATATTTTTAATCTTTATCAATTTTTCTGCTCATTACAATAGTTATCACCATTGCTTTTTGTATTCAAGTTATTTTTTCAATTTGTTATCATATACAAAGAAAATGAATAAGGTTAATATACTTTTGTCTTAAATAGTCTTTTGCTTTCCAAACATAACAGTTTTTTTCCAATTTATTGCAGTATGATGAATGAAATTTCTGAGGATAATTAGTGATAGAAAACTGTATTGAGGTAATTTCACATTTTTGATCAAGTTTGGAACATTCATGAAAAATGAGTATTTAGTAGATAATGTTGTTATTAACAAATGAAGTACATTTTTATTATTTTAAAAATTAATTTTAAAAAAATGATTTTTTTCTAACTTTTTAAAACCAATTTTGAAGAGGACGGTATCATCAATTTTACTTTTTTTTCTATCCCATATTTCACTTCACAGCATTCTGTAGGATAGTGGCATAAAAAAAGAATCTATTATGTATTTTATTTTTTCTGTGTCCCATTCAATAAATGGTGCAATATGTAGAATGCCTTATTCATAGTAGTTTTTCAATGGAGCTGAAATTATTCAAGAGATTCCTCATATTTTTAATTCAGTTACATTTCCAGTGGCAGATTAAAGCGTTTTATTGTTGTAGGTATTCAACACCATAAAGTCCTTTCTTTAATGACCCTGTATATTTAATTTTACATTTGTAACTTGATATCATGTTAATAATTTAGTTTAGGTTAACTTTTTAATTATTTATTTAGCTTCTTGTGTCAGTATAAATTACTCAAAATAAATAAAGCTTGATATAAGTCAGTGATAGTTTTAATAAAGAATTAAAAAATTTTATTTTATGATTTTAAAAATTTATTTATTTTTAGCAATTTGGTTAATGGTGTTTTCGATCTGTATATGGTTTTCCTTAATTGCTGCCTTTTCAGAATTCTGCTTCAGTACATATTTATTCATTCAAATTGATTATATTTAATATGTTTATGAAATAACATTTCATTTGAAACTATATTCCTGCTCATTTAATCGTATAGATATTACATATATCTAATCTAAGTATATTTTTGTCTTCTTGAAAACTTTATTAAAATTCATAGCCAGTTAAGTACTAGAAAGATACATACTTTGTATGTTTTAATCTTACTTAGTACTTTTAAAATAAGTGAAAATAATCCATTTATTGAGTAAAAGTGAATGCATTTTTTTTCAATATTTCAGTTTAAACTTTGTTCCTTAATATATGTATTTATTTAATCAGTTTTCCTGCTTCATAGACTCAAATGAATTGAAGAAATGTTTAACTAGATTTATTTTTCAAAGATTAATCCTCGACCAATTGCTCTTAAAGTGATTTATTTATTTATAAAATAAAGCTTAAATAAAATTTCATTGGTTTATTTTAAAAATTGAAGTGATTATTCGCAGGTAATGTACTTACTAAAAATGTTATGTTTAGGTATTGGGTTTATGGAAAAAAAAAATCTTATTTGCAGTTATTGTCAAATTTAGTGCTTTTTCTCTGAACCACTTTTTTTTTTCATCTTTTTTTTAGATGACAAAAATTATTGTTATTATGTGAAATTTTTCATCATTTCAATGAACATTCAATGCTTTTACTTCTATTATTTTGTTGTGGATGTTGGTTCGTCACAAATTTCATTTAATTCTCTAGTGATAAAATATTTCCCAGAGTATTTAGTGGGGAACTTGAATTTTTAATTTCTGATTAATTACATTTTACATCCTTATCCAAAATACGCAAATGATTCTACATCTAAATAGCATTATAAATTAGATAAAATCTGCTATTAAATGTAAGTTGGAGTAATACATGTGGATAAGAAAAATTAAGAAACTTCAAACTAATCAATTGGCTTACCTGAATATTTTCCTAATATAATACATTAGAGGACTTTATAGAAATCTCAAAAAACAAAGGGGAAAAAAAAGTGAAATTTAGTTATATATTAAAGAATATAAAAGAGTAAACAATTTCCATTCTATAAATTTAAACAGTAAAAAAAAGAAAAAAAAGTATTAACAATGAATTTCATTTCTAGAATGAAAAATATTGTTGCTATTTATGCATTAAAAATTGTTAAAATTAGAGGAATAGAGGTATCATTTTTTGGTATTAAAATGTGGTATAAAAAATAAATTTTTTATAATATTTTTAAAAATTTCCACCAATTGTGCTTAATATTTAATTAAAATTTCTAAAAACTCAGCCTGAGCTGTGTATTTTTATCTTTAAAACTATACTTTGTCAAATTTGGTAGTTGTATGCCAACCGATGTCTTCTGTAGAGTATCAGGAAACAGATACTAATTCCTTTTTTTTTATTAGAAATAGTTTGTTTTGCAATAAATAAATTGGATGATCGACGCATAAGAATTTAAAACAAATTATTTGCATTTACATGTCAGGCTACTAAAACCTTGATATTGTTTTTAAAAATAAATCTGAAATCCATAAAATAGTTTTTTTAAATTTGTGCACCAATTTAGCTATAATTTCTATTTTTGGATTCATTTAAACTCATAGCTATATTTTTGCTTTCTCAGATATAAAAAGAAAACCGTCGGAATGAATTTGAGATCTAAATTAATCTTTTCGTTTCAGATTTCCCAAGAAACGCAGCTTGAATCATGAACTTTTTAATGAAATCTTCAAAAAATGTTGCTGTCGTAATAAAAATAAACATAACAACAAAACTTGAAAAGCCAGGTGGATAAAATTCGACACATTCAACATTTAAAGAATAAGTTTGTTTCAAATTTTTAACCCAAAGCTGTCAGCGAGTTAGCATCTTTGGCATGCCTGTAAATACAGTCTATTTAGAGTGCAGATTCATCTCAAACTTTAAGCCTTAGGTTGGGAGTTTATAAGTCTTTACTTCTCGATTCATGGAAAGATGATAAATATCAAGTTTTTATTCAATTCCTACTTATCAATTAATAGTAAAAATTGAAAAAAAAAAAAGTGAGCAGAATTTTCGTGACGCATCTGTTGGTACGAAGCCGAACTGTTCACATTAAATTCAAATATTGTAAATTTCCTTAATTTTATTATTTATGAATTAATATTTGGAAAAAACTGTATTAACATCGAATGTCATCCGCTTCAAGTATTTAAAAATGTATTTGAACTTGATTGGGTGAATAAAAAATATTTTATTGACTAGAACATTTGAACAAGATATGTATTGGGAGAATGTGAACTAACAGTAAAAAATGAAAAAAGCGGAATGATTTGAAGAAATGACATTTTGCTGGAAAGTTATCTCGTAACATTGCAGTTCTATATATAATTCTGGTTTCAATCCACCGAAAAGTGTCCAAAATACATGCTTGGTTTTTATTTATCATATTAAGAAGAACAAAATGCTCATATTCTGAACTCTAATTTAAGCACTCATGGTTTTCACGGCCTTGCCAAAGTTTTAGAATTTTATATTTAGGTAACATCATTATCGGGATGTATACCACTGTGGTGAAAGCTTTATAATCCAGACCACATCTACGGTGCACAAGTAATTACTTCTGCAATGTGGTCATGACTCTCCACTACAAAGCAGAACGCTGCAAGTTCGGTCCTAGGGTAATCCGCATTTGCCATACCACCAAGTTTCAATGAGATCCGCCGTCCTTGTCTTTCGAATCCAAAGACATTCGTTTCAATTATGAAAAGGGAAATGAGAAGCATTTCTGAAGTAAAAAGAACATCGGGTATCTTGTAAAATAGTAATGCAATTCGCATGTGGAGGACTCGCCTCTGTGACGTCAAGCAGGCAGACGTCGCTTTCGCGACCGAGGGATCTAACGTGAACGCGTGTGAAACTTCCCTTTGTATGGCTGTGCCGTCATATTATATTTCACTCGCTCTCGCGTCGAATGGCGGGAATTTAGGTGCGAAAAAAATGCAGTGACGAAGTGTAGATAGATGACGGCCGGGTTATAATGTTATTTCATATTTTAAAGATTACCATGGACAAGCCCCGCTGATACATCAGATTTTAAGCCGAAGATATGCGACACTTGTTTTTACAAGTAGCGCCATCTAGGGCCAAGAGTACGACTTACATGCATACACGTCCAATCCTTTTTAGTGGCGGACTTCATTTTCGCATATTCCTTCATTCATCTCAGATCGTAATTTAGAACTGGAACAGTGAACGATCATCTCTGACCCAGTGGTATTACTCTTGACATGGAGGACTTTGCGACAATGAACAGATTTAACGAGCGCCAGCCGCCACACACTCGGATTAATATGCAGTTTTTGTTACTAGTGCATGATAGCAAAAAATGAATGCGTTAAATAATCGAGATTATTAAATCGTTCTAGAAACTTTTATTTGCAATAGGTCTTAACACACATGAAAAACAGAAACATAATTAAGATAAACCAAGGGAGTGGTCTCCCCAAAAGTTTCTCGCATACTCTCTAAAAAAAGGAGGTTTCCCAGAAAAGGCCATTTTAAGCATTTTTTTAACATTTAGAAATCCCCGTGCACCACTATCACACGGGGCTTGCATAAGTAGACAACGCATTACATACAGAGCAGCCACTTACGCGTCACATTCGCTTGCACAGCCCCTTTTTACAGGAGGGTCAAACAAGTCACTGATGAAAGAACAACCATGCGCGAACCCAGAACGCCCTGATCACGGGGAAGACGCCCTACCCCTGTACCAGGACGTCGGCCTGCTAAGCATTGAGTCATGAAATATTTTTAAAAATTTACCGAGTCGTCTGATCCTTGTTGATTTTTTGGCGATTAATCTTTGTCATAAGATTAATATTGTCCAAAAATTGAATTTGTTTTTTAGACTCGTTTTTCGTTTTATTTATGTATTTATTTTAACCCGAGAACTATACATGCAGTCACAAAAACGCATGTCAGATTTGATATATTTTAGGCTTTGCATTTCTCGATCATCGCTCGGTTTACACGCTTCTGAAAATACAGACCCTCCAACCCCTCATTGGAATTTCCTCAAAATTTCATTCTGTCTATAATTTAAATGTTGAATCTGTTTACCAAATTTTATATATCTACTTCTCTTCGTTTTGCATCGGAACCTGTATTCGAACAGGAAAACTTCCTCTGAATATAATAGAATCTACGAATTTGGTGTAAAGACCATAAGCCAGACTTTATCCGTCAAGCTCAAAGGGTATTTGAATTGACTTAATCACAAGCATTTTCTAAAAATGTGTTTTTCAAACTCGGGCTGGTTTAAAACTTGGAGATTCGTCTAAATTTCAAGACATACTTTTAAATGCTAAAACGGGAGATTTATACAACTCGCTGTATTCTCCAGACGTTGCTGATTGCTATCACCTTCTTTTCTTTCGATCGATGAAAGTCTGGCTGATCAGCATTTTCACTCTCGTGAAGAAGTTTTAAAAAGGTTCGATTCATGAAGATCAGCCGTTTTTTTCCGAGATACAACCGACAATTACAAAAAAGACGTAATAGACAATAGACAGTATTTTTAACCCGGCAGGACGGGCGTGGGGTGTTTCGACACCCCATGCCCAAAAATATTCATCTGCTGTTTGTCTCTATAAACCGAAGTGGTCTGGTCCATCAGTACCGGCCTCTAAGGTCACTTTCCATGCATAGAGTCTGAAAACGGCGAATTCACACACC
This sequence comes from Argiope argentata, assembly GCA_026289955.1. NCBI lineage: Eukaryota > Metazoa > Arthropoda > Arachnida > Araneae > Araneidae > Argiope > Argiope argentata. The sequence goes on from JAOUZG010028144.1 coordinate 2,159,389, forward strand.
ATTTTAGCCTTGTAGAACGATTTGGGGTGTGCGAACAACCCGTGCGCGCGCTCGTGTTGGTATTTTTCAGTGCAATATCATGGCTTGTTCCAGTCGTTCTGTTCGGTCTTTTTCTCGTTTGACGTATGGGCAAGAAATGAACAGACTTTAGAAGATGTCAGAGTAGATTTCGTCAGACGAAAAGAATATCGAAGAAGAATTAAACGATTCAGATAATGATGGCATATTCAGTGATCAACAGTCTGAATTAGAAGAAGAATGTGATTCCCCAGAGGAAGTTTTCGACCAAACTGGCTTTTTTATCTGAAACGATATAAAGAAAGCTGAGTCACGGAAGATGCTTTTTGTGCTCAAGAAACAAGGATATTAAATTGAAAACCATGTGTGTGAGGTGCGACAAAAATATATGTCGAGAACACTCAGAAATTGAAACTGTATGTAATCACCACAAAAATCTAAAGTTTCAGGTCCACGTACACTTAAATTTTTAAGAAAATTGATTAGTATCAGTATTTTTATTACAATAATGTATTATAATAAAAATTGTAAAAAAAACTCAAGTGTTACAAGGGAAAAGTTTCGTTTTTCGAACTGAAACAAAAACGGTAAGCGCTTTTTATTTTTTCATTAATAATTTTTAAAATTACGATATTTTAACATATTTATCATTTGCCTTGCAAAAAAGTGTGATTATCACAAATGACTTTAGCAATTAATTTTTTTAAAAAATTCGCATTTATGCCATTTAATATGTTTGGGGTGTGCTGACAACCCATGCCCGTTCTTGCGTTACTTTTCGCGGCGCCCGTCCTGCCGGGTTAATCATGAATAGGTTATCAGTAAAGTTCTCAAGTCAGATTGTTTGTCGTGTGTGGCAACAGGAGGAAAAAAGGATAACGAGAAGCAGCTGGGGCAACTCAACTCAAGAAGGAAAAATAACGAGGAGAGAAGGCAGACATGGTGGTGGGAGGACGGAAAAGATGTCTTTGGCAGAACAGCGGATGTGAATGTTCAATTCAGTATTGGAAAGTTGTGACTGTATATAGTTTTTATCTGGTCTTATTAATTTGTGTTTAATGTGCCGTGCTTCTGTAGCAAAACGAATAAAGTAGCAGCTGAAAAATCTTGGAGTGATCATTGAAGTCTCTCACCGATGAGATACGATTTACTTTGATATGAAACCCCTGTTCTTTATCCCTTTTTAAGAAAAAAGTTTCAAATTTTAGTGGAGAAAACTATAGAGGCAAAATTGCTTACCTAATAATTAACTATATATATTTTTTAATAATGCAATATGAATTCACATTCTAATCCTAATTAATATCCTTTTATCCCATCTCAGCAAATGATATTTTCTAATCAAATATGTCTGCGGCCCGTCTTAAACCGAGTGACCTTAAGCAGTTGCACTAGTTGAAAATAAGCTTCTGTTATTCAAGACACTTCAGTTCTCGGGAATAATGAAAATGTCAACCAAGCAAAACGTGAAAAAAACTTTATATTGACAGGAAACACTTTCCCAACAGGGCACTCATTATTAAAGGAAGACCGATTTTCACGGAAGAATATACGCACGCATGCAGACAATATGGAAAAGAGGAAAACGCTGCAGCCAGAAACTGCTTTTCTTTTTAAGCAAACTATTTAAATGAAACCAGACACGTGCTAGCACATCATTAACTCACTCTTTTAAAACTCTTGTCATTTAAAACCCATTTAAACATTGATTTTCAGAATTTACCTAAAACCAACGCATTTTGAATTTAATTGCTTAGTATTGTGTAGAAAACCGAGCATGTATCTGTGATGTTTTTCTTTTGAATTGTAGAATCCAAAATTTCATACGGACCTATAATTTTAATGCTTATTAATAACATTCCAAATTTCATTTATCTAGCTTCTTGCACTTTGGTGAAAGCCTATTTGCATACTATGGAATAATAGATATACGGCAGGCAACCAATTCCTCTGACAAATCTCGTTCAGAGTATGAAACTCATTCGTAATTTTACTGTAATAAGCACAGTGGATTACAAAATTAAATCGAAGTATTTTGTGCATACATGTAAGCATGAACTGACTACAACATTACAAATAACGATCTGTCCTATTTTGCATGCACTAAACGCTTTTGATGATCAGTTAGTACACCAATATTGATGGTTGTCAAAAATTTTAATTAAAAATTTTGTGTCAATTGGCTTAATCGTTCTTCCAGCAAAGTATTTTTAAAATACAAATTTCGATAGACACATAATTCACAATATTTTAGAAGCTCTACATCGGTCTGTTCATGTACTTCCCTAATGCACGCAAACAAACAATATACATACACAGAATAATCAAGTCTGATCCTTACGCCATAAAATCAAATTATATATATATATATATATATATATATATATATATATATATATATATATAGATATATATATATATATATATATATATATATATATATATATATATATATATATATATATATATATATATATATATATATAATATAAT
>JAOUZG010028144.1:2175421-2193700 GCA_026289955.1 Argiope argentata
TTATCCCAGATAATGTCTAGCATGCCTATAACTAGCAATAGTTACTAAATATTAACCTTTGATATAAATTTATGAATGTTAATGAATCTTTCGTGATTCTTGTTGTGCCTTGGCGAATAATCCCGAGAATGCGGTTATCCGAAATATTAATAGTATCCGAAAATCGAATTTGTGCTTCAGACGCTCTTTTTTTCAACTGCTAAAAACAAAAATTTGACTCAAATCTTTAGTTATAGTCACAATATCACATATCAAATACCAACAAGTGGTCAATCTTTTGTTGGATTTGACTCTAAATTAGATACGCGCCCATACTGTAGATGTTTATTCTGCATATGGAATTTTATTTATATTGCTCTCTTCGTTTTTTAGTTATCTTGTTCAATTACATTCGAACAGTCGGACAAACAGTCTTCTATCTAACAGATTTTATTCAAAATTTGACAGAGATCTACAAATTTGAAGTAAAGGGCGTATCTTAAATTTCAACGTCAAGCTCCAAGCGGTTTTGAATTATTTTTTGCCACAAACAGACAGACAGACATTTTCCAAAAATGCGTTTCTCGAACTCGTGAAAGTCAAAAACGTGGAGATTCGTCAACATCTCGAGTTCGAATATTTTGACGATTGTAATACTTCTTTATATGCGTATACGTGAAAGAAAAAAAAATGGGAGGGGGGTAAAGTTTTTTGTGTGTTCGAAAATAATTATTATAATCGCTGAATGGACGTTACAGATAAAACTGTTATGTAGTTCTTTCAAAGGAACTACAGATTCAAGCTGGATTTTTACTTTCTCATTTACGAAGTATAGAAAGAACACATATTGTAATAGTCAAATTCGAATTGCAAATTTTGATCAATGTCTACTTTCAAACTTAAGTAATATCTTGCCTGAGCTTCAAAAGTCTTCATTTTTGGAATTATATTGGAATTACATTACACAACAAAAGAACACAAAACGTTTTAAACTAAACAGGTGAAATTTGGTATCAAGTCTTTACATTAAATTTGTAAATTTCTATAAAATTTTGTTCGAAGCGCATTCAAGGGATGTCTATTCAATTTTTAATGAACAAAATTACGAAATGTTAAGACCTACATATATGTAAATTTAACATCTAAAATGTATTTCTGCCTCTCTGTGACAGTAAACATTATTTCTCTTTAATTCTTTATGTAAATTAAATGATCTCGTTTAACCAGTTCTAGTTTCGCGGAATCGTTTGTTTTTGTGCTTCACACAAGCTGAGTTATTTAGAAAAAGGAAATATGACTTACAGTGGAGAAAATCTTCTGTTGAAGTTTTGAAGTGAACGCATGGCAACATGTCGATCAAAGCTGGTTTTTCTCTCATGATATGCCGGGAAGTTCTTATTGAGAGTGGAACTGTCATCCACATGAAAAGATTCTAATTTAAGCAAATTACTTTTGAATGCGTCATTTTTTTCGAAACAATTCTTAGTTAATAAGAAGCATCACGAATGGTTTTCCGAATCAGCTGTTAGCATAATTCGTTGATTAAAAGGGGGCAGTTTGGTTGAAATATAATTTTTTGGTAATATTGTTATATGCATAAATTTTGCAAAATGCAACTATGACGATTTATAAAAAAATCTGGAATACAGCGTGTGTTTACTTTAATCTATTGAAATCATCTCTATAATTATTTTGGATAAATGCATGTGTGTTGGGCCTCGGCAGTTAGACCGTTTGAGTTAGAGCTGTCAAACTTGGCACAAACATGATTTAGATGGTGAGAATATGCATCTCGGTACAATTTTTTTTGATATATTAATTAGAATCTTAATTAACAAAAATGAAGCGAATTTTTGATTTTTGAAAATATTATGGCACACAAATTATTTTTTTAAAATCTTCTTACTTAAAACACAATTTTTGTAATTAATAATAATTTTTTGTCGTATACTTTTATTTATTTAATTAAATTTTAAAATAATTTAAATATGTTTTACAAACTATGTATCTTTATAGAAATGAAACTGAAATCTTTTTTATCATTACTACCCATATTTAATTCTGTTTATTTTTTTTCTATTATTGATAATCGAGGAATGAAAAGCCAGTTTATTTATGGTTGTTAAATAGACTCTGTAAAAGGAATGTTTTTAATAAGAGTTTTGAAGTTTTGTTTTATTCGAAAGTAAGTTATCACTTCAGAATCATGCAATGGTGAAAATTTTGAAGTGCGTCCATTTTCAAACACAGCTGCTCTTTCCTGTCATATAAATGGATATATAAAAATATAGACAGGAAATAAGAAAAAAAGTATAAAAAAGGCGAACAAATGAATGAAGTAATAGTTCTAAAATGCGAATTATATATTTGAGACTTAAAGCTATTTTTAGGGAATATTAATCTTTTCAAACCAGCATATAACCAAATGCAACTAATAAAAATTTAATTACCTTCTCTATTTCTACAAACAACAAAGCAAAATATACAAATCTTTCTGTAAGAGTGTTGGCTCTCTATCCACATATATTTTTAATATGTTAATTAGATAATTATTTATTTAATATTACATTTGACATAATATATCTTAGAGAGCTGGTATACTTATCATGAAGAAATTTTTAAAAACTTTATTTGGAGTTTTAATTCATTAAAAATTAAGAGATATTTTTGAAGTTTTCTGTTCTAATTCTCAAATATTGCACAAAATTTATTTTTATGTAATTTTAGCATCAAACAAATTATATAAAAATAACCTTTAAAAGTCAATTCCTACTTAAGTCAACAAATAAAATTTTTATTTTAGTTCCTTTTTATTTAATAATTACAATTAATACCAATAATTTATCGAAAAAATTAGGGAGTTTCGCAAGTATTGAACTCACATTCCTCACCTTCACGTGAAAATTACTGAAATCATTACATTTTACTGACTGAGCTACTGCCTGTTGATCTCAATTTTCATTACTAACCACTAAAACTCTATTTAAAGTATTAAAGATGAATTAAATTAAATCAATGAATTAATATTTGAGAAAAAACTGTATTAACATCAAGTGTTTTCCACTACAAGTTTAAAAAAAATTATTTATTTGAGCTTGAATGGATGAATAAAAAGTATTTTATTAAAGATTGAAAATTTGAACAAAAGACATATTTAGGGAGAATATGAACTAAGAGTAGGAATTGAAAAAGTGTATTTTTTAATGTTATCAATTCAATTATGACGCAAAAATTTTGCTGCATTATGGCTTATTTTTTCTTTAAAAAATGATTAATTTTCGACAATTGGTAATACTGTTGAATTGAAATTCAAACTATTTTAATTGTTCCGTCATATATTTAATCGCATTATTTTCTACCATTGTTGAAAGATAAACAGGAAGGATTCTACTGAATATTTACGCAGCTTATATGATGAATCAGAAAGTGGAATTACGCTATCACAAAAGATAATCCACAATACGAGATGCATTACTCAGACACTTAGTCTTTAATGGCACTAGTGTGTCATGAGACTCGACTCCATTAAAAAGACTCATGTGTATGATAAATCAAATGCGTGGCAAGTAATTAAAATAACAGAACTCTCATGCCTGTTACAACCTGATGCTTGAAAATAATTTATTAAAAGGAAATTAAATATGAGCAATATTTATGGCGCACCAGCATTTCTAGACACCATTAATATATTGACTACTGTCATCAAAATCTTTGGAGATTTTTTGAAAAATGTTATAATATAAACGAACTTTGCCATTTCCTTCAGAAAAACCGAAAAGGAAAAGAAATGCGCTATCGCTGAGGGAAATTTTCATTCAGTTTAGATACGAAGTGCGAAAGGGTATGACTCGATTAAAGACGTTCAGATTTTCCTTTGCAGAGAGGGACAGATCATGGGTGCTGTGTCACAATAAATTGCTGTTCGTAGATTCCTTTTGGCATCAAATAGCTTTCAAAACATCACATGTATTACTGTAATACCATTTTATCACGGATCCATATGGCTTTTTCTTTAAATGGAGAATTTGCATTAAACGCCAACGATTCTTAAGTTCTGAAGAAGTGCAACGATGAAAATACTTGAGGAAAGTAGAAAAAAAAAACAAGCTTGTTACCTGCACAGACTTCATTGTTTGAACTGTGCCAAAAATGCACACTTGTAATTTACAGTACAGTTATTTCGTAAGAACACTACAGCAAACTGTAGATATACTTCAGTAATAATATTAGATTCGGATTTTTTAAATGTAACAGTAATTACATTTTATCATTAATTATTTTAGATTTCAGAATTCGTTAAAAACCAAGCAAAGGAGAGAAAACCAGCAATAGAGATCTTTTCAAAAACTTTCTCGCATACTTCCGAAATAAAAAAAATATTATTTTCCTTCTACCACTCATAAAATATATCACAGTACTCAGTTTCTTATTTCCAGATTTTTAAGCCTGTGCGATTTGCGCTTCTCAATATAGTTGAAAATATTTCCAAAATTGGACCCAGAACTAATATTTAGTAACAAGATCCCATGCACTCAATTACCTAAGAAATAGCATTTATGAGCTACTGTGTTTACATGTATGCAAATGTATAGACCGGCGGATGTAAACAGCTCATTGACGGATTTTGTTCAAAATTTGATGCACATCTGTAAAAAATGTTCACCAAATTTTAATCAGGTAGCTCCTTTCATTTTTAGTATTTATGTTCTCTTGCATTCAAACAGATTAACGATATTCTTGGGCAGAATAGCCTGGTTGGTAGGGTGTTGGATTCGCATTCCTTGGGCTAATCCCTACAACCGAAGATTCTCCGTGTGTGTATTGGCTGGAGCACGTTAAATCTGTCATGTTCACAAAGTTCTCCATTTCGGGTGTAATACCACTGGGGATACTGGGTCAGAGGTGATTATTCTCTGTTCCATATCTAAAATACGATCTGTAGATGAAGGAATGAAATGCATGGATGAAGACCTCCCCGTAAAAAGGGTTTGGGACGTGTGTGAGCTAGAAGTTAGACTTCTGCCCTTGGATGCTAAGAGGTCCAAAGTACCCTCAGAAGTTACTGCATCCCTCCTTCCGTTGTAAAGCGGAACACGAGAACAACAACAAAATTCCTGGGAATTCATTTTGCACAAACTTTGGCATAATGTAACACATTTTGTTTAAAAATCACAGCGAGTTTTTTGGATCTATCTCAAAGATGCGTTTCTGTGTTATTGTGCTCACCAATATATTCCAAACAGAGGGAGTGGTGTTCCCCAAACTTCCTCGAATACTCTTTAATAAATTAGTCATCCCAGACCTCATCTTGTATGATACTGGTGCACAATAGATACAAAATATTAACTTTTGGCTCAAATTTAGCATTTTTAATGAATGTATCGTATCTTCATTGGCGACTGTTTTGGCTTTTAATCCCTGACATTCTGTTGATAATATCCGAAAGTCGATACAAATGCTTTTGAGTTATGCATTGAGTTACAAATGCTTTTTTATTTTATTTCAGAACGATTGAAGTAAAAATTAGACACAAAACTTCCCATTAGGCACAAAATTACATATCAAATTTGATATATTTAAGTCACTGCGACTTGAAGTTATCGCGTTTACATGGTTCTGAAAGTACAAGCAGACAGTCAATCTTTTGTCAAATTTAGTCCAAAATTTGACAGGTGTCTAGACTGAAATCTAAATTTTGTATAAAATGCTGCGCATCAAATTTTATCGATCTAGTTTTCTTCGTTTTGAAGATATGGCGTTAAATTATAATCTAACGGCCAGGCAAAAAAATTTCATCCGAATAGATTTTGCTGAAAATTTGATAGAAATCTACAAATTTGGTGTAAAGACTGTATGCAAACTTTGAACCATTTAGCTCAAAGCAATTTTTTTAGTTATTTTTGTCACAGATAGTAAGATGAACATTTTTTTAAAGGGTGTTTTTCGAAGTCAGGGAAGTTTAAAGTGGTGTAAGGTCTCGTCTCAGGTTCTCAGGATTCCACCGAAGAATCGTCGTGTTTAAAGGGGTATATACGACGTTGAGTATGTTAAGTCCATTCTTCCTTCGGCTGGAGTGGTGTGGAGAGGGGAAGGTGTGCCAGCTCATGTGTCCTCCTCTTCATCTGTTCAAAATTACGAGGTTCGTTCCAAAATAGCTCTAATGCTACTTTACATTGGGATGTTATTTTAACTAAATTAAATTAAACAGGGAAGTTTAAAACTTGCAAGTTTGTCAAAATCACGATTTCTAATTTTTCGACGGTAATTCGTACAAGAAAGTAAAATCGAATCGATTGACAACCGACAACTTCAGCTTTACTGATCAACAGCAGTAACCCGCTCTTATGTATTATTAATAAGTCATATACCTAGAAACGTTTATGGGATCTAATTTCCAGAGGCAGTCAGAGAGAAAAATTCATGAGCCGTTTGATAGGTCAACAAACAAGCAAACAATGAAAAAGAGATCCGTTTTTATTCCTCTTCACAATAGCCGGAATGAGTTCGCGCCGTTTAATTCGGCGCGTATTAGAAAACGTCTCGTAAATTTTCTCGGCTCTTTTCCGACAATAAACATGCGAATGGTGTATGTGGTTACGATACCGTTTTGTCCGCAGAGGAATTTTTATTTTACGACACTCTTTAATTTACGGAATGCAGCAATATTTCAAAGACACACCTTGAATTCGGTCCGTTTTTCTGCTGATATTTTTATGAGTTGTTGAAAAGACCGAGAAACGTAAACATTGTAAATAAGGGTTGTCTGAAAAGTTCTTTTGCTGAGGTACAAAACAATCCGGTTCGCTGCGAATGATTATTGTGAGTGAGAGAATTTGTTCCATTGTGGTTGGTCTTTGATATATAGTTTTGTTTTCAACTTCGAATCATCTTAATTGGCTAAAGATTCATTACCGTTGAAAACAGACACAGGAATCAGATTATCTGTTTGTGAAGTTTTTGTTTCTGAAAAAAAAAAGGTTTAAGCTCATTTAAATAATTTGAAATGTTTGTTTTTTAGTGAAAATAACAAACACTCCCATTTCGTTGAAATAATAAACGGCGTTGTTGGTTATATGAAAGCTACACTGGAAAACACACACCCTTACGTGGGTTCAGTACTGTGAAGTACATAAAATAAGCAAAGAGTAAAATAATTGGAAATGATAATAAAATCAAATGACTTGACAAAAATGTTCTACTAAAAAAAAAGGTCTTTCGTCAGATCGATAATTTAATTCTTAAAATGTCAAAAGTTTTTGTACATGAAAAATCTAATTTTTAAATTACGAAATAACAGGGTGTTAGTTATTTTTTAAATAGATAAATATTAATTCTTATTGACCTTATTTCAACCCTTTCGTGTAATTGTTTAGGTATGTCTCATACGGGATATTTTTTAACCTGATACTTCATATGAGTTTAGTTTCAGTTTAGTTTAATTTATATTAACGTCCCATTTTTAAAGAAACACTCGGGTTATTATGGGACGGGCTTCATAATTTTGAACCTCGGTCAGATGAAGAGGACGCCTAAGCTATCAAGCCTCTCTCCACACCACACTAACGGGTGGGCGTTTGACCCTGACGGATTGAACGTGCAACAGACCCCCTTACACGACGGCTCTTCGGTGGAATCGGATATCGAACCTGAAACCCTGCGGCTCAGGAGCCGAGTCGTTACCACCAGGCCACCGCGGCCGCTTCATATGAGGTATGCAAAATAAGATATATAGAATTCATAAAGCATGGCATACTAAATACATAAAAATGATGGAAAATTAGATATATAAAATTGACAGAGGACAGTGTATAAGGTACTTGGTATCATTTTTTGGTAGAATTGATCCTAGGTAATGTCCTCGATCTCGTTCGTTTACATTCGTGTGGCACTATACAATATCAATCTGTTCTAACAATGAATCAGGTCGTTACAATATCACTCAGTTTTATTTCGCCGCTTTGCTTCGTTGACGTTATTATGCGTTACATTTGTTTTCTTTAACTAATTATATTCATCATTTCTTCCTATTACTTGGAATAAATATTTTAAATACAATTTGTAAATCTTTCCTTGAAATGGCTATTAAATAGAAACTCCCTTTAAATTTGTATAAGAACTGATATACTTTGCTATAAGCTCTTTTTTAAAAAAAAAAATCAAAATAAATAGACAAATAGATTAGGATAATCATTATCAGTAAAATAAACTAAATACAATTGAAAACTAAACTTTAAACACGAATAGAATTTTCAAATTATTACAATTTAAAAAAAATATGCTTAAAAAGTATTAATATTTTTAAGCATAAAATATATGATAAAATACTTATAAACAAAATGAAAATTTAAACCCCTGCTAATTGTTGTTTATGAAAATTCTCCATTTTTTAAATAATTGATTGCATTGTAATATTTTCATAAACATATCATGTACCATCGAATATCAATATCAACCTGAACCTGATTCCGCAAACACAGGTACTAACCCAATCTTAGTGATTGCCTCGATATCATCGCCAAGGCTGTCTAGGCCAAAATTTTTATTACTTTTTTAAAGGCGATCTAATTTTTTAAGTGAATTAGTCCAAAAATTATAAATGATCTGCTATGAAGAAAAAATTGAAAGTAATCATTATTACGTCGGCATTATTTTTAATTAATAATTTTAAAACAAAATGAAACTGCAATAATTTTTCATTTAGGTTGAATTAATTTCTGAAATTTTTTTTATCAAACGCAAAAGCAAAGAATTTAAAAAGGCTTGGCATGACGCAAATGTATGCAAATATTAGCTTCATTGCTTCCCTGAGAATGAATTCAAATCAATTTGTTGGTCATTTAATTAATTTTATTAATCTTCCAGACATTGGCTATATGCAATTATTTTAATCTCTTTTTATCTTCTGTGGTGATGAGTAATGCTAAAGGATCGTTTATCCTTGAAACAAACCGGAACGCACCGCAGATACGTGTCATTGTTTTTAAGTCCTCTTGAATAGTTTCAAAGAGAAATCGATTTTTCTAAAAAGAATAACCACCTTCTCCGACTCAATGGCTCGCCTTTTTATCAACAATAATCAATTTGCTAAGGAATTTCCGATCATTTGAACATGTTTTAGAAACTGCATCTAAAGTGACTCAATGCATATTCGGCGCATTGAAATTTTTTAGAAGGGGCCACTACTTAAAAAGGTTCTATGGGCGAAAAAAAAAACTTTGAGAAGGTGAAAATATATTTATAATTAAATATAATAAATTCCAATATATTGAATACTGTTTAATTATTTTATTATTTAATATTACGTGTCTAATATAAAAGCAGGAACGAAGTAGAAAGTAAGAACTTTGTAGAATTATAAAAATATTTATAAAATATAATATAATTTATAAAATATAATAAATATGTTTTATATTTATTAATAAAAGGCTTTTAATCCATTTATAATTAAATATAATCTAATTTAAATGTGACATCGAATAAGACCGAAATTAATGCAGACGAAAACTGAATTGGATTTTCATCACCGAAAAAATTTCTAATCAGGTGGGATATACTGCACAGAGATGTAAAGTTTAAGAAAAAAAATCTCAGATCGAAGAAACAAGATTTGAAACTTCAGTTCTTGTCATTCTACATGAGTTTCTTGCTTATGCATTGAGCCATTTTTTGTGGTATTGCCACCATGACATTTATAAAATATTTTATGCCCAAGCCATAATTTCTAAAATTTCGAAAAGAGAAAGATAGTTATTCAAGATCTTGTTGTTGCCTATCGAAAATTAATTTGCCAGTGGTGAATCGTACTTTTGAAACATAAATCGGTACTTTTGAACATAAATAAATTAAATAAATAAAACTTCAAATTTGATAATTTTCTTTATTATATTACCAAAAATAAAAAACTGATGCGCAAGGCTCTGAAAATAAAGATTTGAGCACTCACGATTTCACGGCCTTGTTCACGATCCACAATATTTATACAGAAAGTAGGGGATAAAATCTTTATTCAGAAGTATGACAGGGAATTTTTGAGAGATCATTCTCGAAGGTTAATTTAATGCTAATTTATTATTATGCCATTTAATTTTGTTTAATTTTATTATATTTAATTTCAATTAATACAATTCAAAATTTAACTGCTTATAAAAAATTAATAAACACGTAGGCAATACAAGATAAAATTCATAATCTGTTGTCTCTATTTTTTGATGAGGCTTCCGACTTAAGCAAGTTGGCATGCATGCAACAAATTGCATTCTAATCTTTGCGATCTCAAGGTTTATGTTCATACACTGCTTAAACAAAAATCACGCTCTAATGATTACATTTGTCATTAAAATATTATGAATTTTAATGAATGAAGTATACAAAACAAAAATTGTGTATGTATTACAATCTCAAAAAATTCGAATTTGAGATTTAGACTAATCTCTATGTTTTAGAGCTTCCTGAATCCTAAAAAAAATCTTTTAGAACTATTCATTGTTTCGATCAGTTGTATGTGAACACGATAACTGGAGAATGCATTGAACTAGGTGGATAAAATTTGGCACGTTGACTTAATATCAAAATTATAGATTTTAATCAAATCTTGAAAGAAATCCATTCGCAAGAGTCTGTCTGCCTAACTGTTCGAATCCAAGTGAAAACCCGAAAACTACAAAATGTGAAGTTAAACATATAATGTTCGAAATACAGTTTTAGGTTCTAGAGTGTTAATCCATATCAGATTTGAGCAATATCCGTCAAAAAGTTAGCCGCCTGATAAAATGTACTTTTAAATAAATGTGGATGCAAAAACTCGAAAACACAACGAATTAAATAAATTATATCTGCATGCAAACTTGCAACAAAATCGTAGTTCTAGTCTCAAATGGTAAAAAAAAATGGTGTCTAAAATGTTTACTAGACTCTATTATTCTAAGAAACACAAAATTCTCAATTGAAAAATACTGAAAAAAAATTGAGCTTTCATGGTGTTCATGGCCAAGCCCTAATATCAAAAATTTTATGCGGTTGGAGGGGAGATAACGCCTTTATTAGAAAATATACGAGAAATTTTTGCAAAGAAAACCCTCATTGACAATTCCTCATTACTTACCTTCATTGTAAAACGTTTCAACATCTACTTGTGAAATGATGCCTGCAATTCAAACGAAAATAATATGACCGAAAATTTAGCAAAAAAAACCAACCAAGAATGTCCGCAATTTGAAAACAGAATACACTAATCAAGTGTACGTTATTATATTTTTAGCTTTAATTTTTAAATTAAAATGCAGACAGCCATAAAACGCGAGACGAGAATCACAGTATTGCATTGAGTAAAGTTTCACGTAAAACAAATAGGATCATTGCTCTTGTTCCAGATAATTACGTGATGCCAAATTCCAGTTTCATTTACACAAAAAAGGAACTTCAATCGACAACTCCGCTGTCTTCCTCAAAACGTGGATTTAAATTTTCGAATCGAAAATAAAAAATAAAAAAATGATAATAACTTCAATGACAAATCTGGCAATCGGTCACGCTTGAATGCAACAGCTCAGTCATTTCAGAACCTTAAAATAAAAGTCTGGCAGATTCTTTTAGAACAGTGCAACAACTTCCCTGTTCCATTCTTTTGTTCTAAGAAGCAAAGATGGAACTTTTTGAGAAGAAAAGAACGAACAAGAAAAGCTCCGTTACAAGCAGCACGATTTTCCTTTAAGTGGTTATCTTTTTTAATGGAAGATTTTCCTGCTGTCTACGGCTACCGTGTTTTCTCAGATGCTCAGATAAGGACATCAAGTGTTTAACCAGGCGGACCGCATGTTTGTTACGGATTCATTTTATGAGATGAAAAATAAGTAAATCACGTATGGGGTAAGACGACGTGGAACGTTTTGAATGTCTTAATAGCATGTGTGGATGACTGTGGTATGTTATTTTTGTTTCAAAAGTAAAAGAATTATGGAACAAGAATTCTCGTCTTTTGTTGCTACGCGAAGTCGACTTTTGTAAGCTAAAAAGATTTTCGATGAAGACATTTTGTAAAAGAATGTCAATTTTGTTCCAAATATACAAAATTGAAGTGAAAAAGATTATCTTTTTTCGTGTTTTCAAAAAATCAACTTTTATTTAATAAAGGAACTTGGTAAAAAAGTTTATTTCTGTTCTAAATACAAAGAAAACGTTTTCTCTTTTAAAAGAAGAAACACAAAAGTATAGGATAAAGAAATATTGTGAAAAGAAAAGATAGAAGAGAATTATTGTTAATTTAAAAATTAAAAGAAGTTGTAACAATTTTTTCTTTCAATTTAAAATAAGAAATCCGTTTTTTGAAATAATTTTAATTAACATATAAAAATAATAACTAATAATATAATAACATATAAAAATAATAATATAAAAATCAAATATAATACCAATATAAAAACAATTTACTTAGTGCAAATTTCAGCAATAGGATAAATAGTTTGCACTCTTGTCAAGAATACAAAAGCTTAATGTTTGGTTTCAATGTTTCAAAAATATAAAAAAAAATAATTTATTCCTGATTTTAAAATTTACTTGTATTTCGCAAAGCGTCGTTGTCATCAGCCAAGAAAATAAATTTGCATAAATTTTGAGTTTTTGTACATTATTCGGTATTTACCTCTATATTCATAAAAATATGAATGCGAGTGTGTGTGTCTGTATAATTGTACATGTATCGCACTCATCTACAGGTCAGATCTTTGGATATAGAACTCAAAAATTTCATACTTTAAAGAATGGAAATGAGAACCTCGCAGTGATTTTTTTGAAATTTAATTAAATAAAAAGTAGGCTAGATAGTTATGTTTTTTCCGAGAATTTCCACAAATATTTCCTCAATAAATAATTTTTTTACATAGTTTTACAGACCCAGTAGTTATCTTTATATTGATGCTAATTTAGTTACAGTAAAATTCTTTAGTCCAGATTTAATTCACTTTTTAAAATAATTTGATTTAAATTTCAGAACAATATTTTCATTTATGTGAATGAATCTTAAATCGTTTCCATTGTTTGATCCAACGTTTGATAATGTGATTTTCTTCCATAGATAAAAGCTAATGAAAGGTTATACCTAATATCTTTGCACTTTACAGGATCAATAAAAAATGAAATTACTATATCGCTAAATTTAGAAATTAAATGAACTGGACATTTAAGTTTTTAATAGAACTGTGATGTCACGGAGCTTATCGCCATTAGAAAAGTTCTATACACAATGAACAGAGCTTATGCAAAACTATTAAAATCTGACAATCTATTCATGCTCTCCTTCAATCATGCTCATGGAAATTTTATCTAAACGATTTAACTGAAATGAAATATAAAAAAAAACATGATAAGATTAAAATGGAATCTACTATGAATATTTCAGTGTATCATGTCAGAACACCATTTCTTGAACGGCCAAGCACCACGTGCTCGTGCCAGTTAAATTATATTTTTAATTCATTTTAATTGTTTCATTGAATGAGTCACTTTAGTACTGCAAACCATCCAAAAAATTGTCTCGCATTTATTGTTTTTTTAAAAAATATCACATTTCCTATTTATTTCATTTCACATTATCACGAGCTCAAAATAACATTTTTCTAGGCTTTATTGGCTGTAGTCATGAACTTATTTTTTAATCAGAGCTTTCGTAAATGAAATGGCAACGCGTTATTAAAAACTGATTTTTTGAGATGCTCGTTCAGATAAAATTTTTATTTTTTCGCCTACTATTTTTATTTTTTCACCTAATTTTCAGCAATATATTACTTTTTTGTTCTGAAATTTAAATCATTTCCATTGTTTTAAATAAAATGCAAAAAGCAGAATAATTTTTATATATTTATTTATGATTGCAATATATAAAATTCATTTATAACTATAAATTAAATTATGTTTGAAGTTATGCAGATTTATTTAAAATTCATAACATAACGGATGATATTTTTTACCTAACTAGACCGAGCATTAAATAGAAATGACTAATAAGAAAACCATCTTTTCTTTTAATGTAGCATATAAAAAATATGTTTTAGTAAAGCCTTTCTCTTTTTTTTTCTAGCAGAATTTTTTTTCCACCACAGTATTGAAAATTGTGCTTTATTTTTCCATATTTTGAGACTTATTTTCACTGAAAAATATTATGACCTTCTTTATTCTGAAAATAATTTATGGAAAATCATAAATTTCTGAAAAATAATTTATCGCCTTCTGTAAACTATCAACGTGACATATTTTAATTTGAATAAATGTTAACCTAGAACGTAATGCAAAATTCGTGCCATAGCAACTCAAGTATGTCAAAAATATTTTAGACAAAAGCCAAGAGGGAAAAATAAATAAGTTAAGAATTTTTCCTTGAAAAGAATGTTGGCCACGATCTTGATAAAATTTCGTGTTTTGAATTCATATATATTTAAAAATCTTAATTTTGAATATTTTTTGTAGTTAGGTGCCACAAAAAAAGGGCATGACGTAAATATGGTTTCCTGTTAAGCAATGATATTATTTCACAGTCAGAACACAACAATGCTTTTGGCTTTCATTAAAATTAATTTTCTGCCAACTTGAAGATAAGTAATATTCAGTCACATTGCAATTTATGTTTCGAATGTTTTTCCTATATCGACCAATAATTCTGTCATTTCGTTTTAAAATACAACTAATATATTTCTGCTGACACTGGATGTAAGACGCATAAGAAACAAATATAGAATGGTGTTCCCAGTGAATAAAAAAGTAAATAAATAAAACAAACAACTTTTAATACAAAAGAAGGGCCATATTATATTATCCTGTAATTATCTATACCCACTTCCTGCCATGCTAATCTTACTGCTAGAAAGAGATTTATAAGGATTCTTTGAAAAGATTTATATCAAAGATCCCTTAAAATGGCGAGAGAAATACTTAAAAAAAGCAGAATTAAAGCTCTATTTCTATAAGAAGCCGAGAGCTGAAGATTCTTCTGGAAAATTCTATGTGATCTATACGACCAATCTCTACAAACTCGGGAGACTGAAGCTATGCCATTTTCTTTTTCAATTCCTACTACTATTCATCCAATCAAGTTCAGGTAAATTTTTTAAAACTTATAGTGGATGACTTTTGATATTAAGGCAGTTTCTTCAAATATTAATACATTAATTTTTTATTAATTAATTAAAAACTAACTTTCTCGCCAAAAATCTTCATTTTCCCCATCGCCAAATAAGTAGCGAATTCAGTTTGTTTTTCCCCATGCAAATGAGATTAGGTTTAACAGATTTCCGGCCGATTATTTAAAACGATTCTGTTTATTTTCTTAATGTTTGATGCATTTAAAATTAAACATTGTTAATTAATCGATTTTTCGGATTCATTTTGAATTAAAAGAATCATACAGAATAAAGAAAATTAAATATTTCTAATCTCTATTACGTCAGCCCAACTTGTGTAGAAAATTCACGCATCTTGCGTTGCCTCAATTGAATACTCAATTGGCGTTGAAAATTCAACGCTACTATAACTATTTATAGTAAGCGTAATTATCAGCCCGAAATAGCCTGATTAGTAAGGCGTTGGATTCGCATCCTTTGTGCTGCGATTTCGAACCCGCCAGCTGAAGACTGTATGTGTGTGTGTGTGGCGGACGTTAAATCTGTTCGTGGTTGCAAAGTTCTCCATGCTGAGAGTAATACTACTGAAGGTACTGGGTCAAAGGTGATTGTTCTCTGTTTGAGATCTAAATTACGATCTGTGGAGGAATGAATGAAGTCCGCCCCGTAAAGAGGGTTTGTGACGTATGTGAGCTAGAAGTCAGATTTCTGCTCACGGGTGCCCTCAGAAATTACTGCACCCCTCCTTCCGTTGTAGAGCGGAACACGAGAAGAACAACAATTGTAATTTTTTAATAAAAAGTAGCTAAAATACATTTTTTTCCTTACTACTTAAGTAGGAATTGATTTTAAATAATTGTTTTTTATATTACTTGTTTGGAGTGTTAATCATATCGCAAACTAGTGATGGCCACTGCTGTTATTCAGTTGGCGGTATTTAATTAGAGATTTGATCTTTGCTCGTTTACCTTGCAAGTGATATTATTTGTATATAATTCGGTTGTGTTTTTGCTGCTTGTTTCTTTTTTACTTGTGGAATGAAACATCGTTTTTCATTATTCAATAAGCTCGAAGTCTTTCATTTTATATCCATTGGTACATCCATCGTACATCATAATACATCATAATATTATTTATCCTATTGACATCCCTTTTTTCAAGAAATACAAATCCTACTGCAATGGATTCTTGTACAAGAATTCTATAGACTTTTCCAATCGTACAATCATTTTGCGATAAAATATATTATTTGTTTAAAATTTAAGTTTAAAAAAACTTAATTAAGTAAAACTACTGTCAATTACCCTTTTAACGATTTTATTTATGCCGTTATACTTGAATAATGAAGAATGCATAAAAATCAAAGAATTAATTATACAAAACATTGTAATGAAAATTTCAAAATTTACTACCTTTATGTTCTGTAGCATTCGATGATGGAATTAATATCAAGTTGTATCATCTATAATCTTTAAGTAATATAATTTTATTAAGCCTAGAAACATGAAAATCACATCTGGAAAAAAAGATATTATTGTCATGATCAGAAATTAAAATGTTAAATGAAAACAATGTGGCAAAAGTAGTTGCCATGCACCGCAATACTCCGCTACTTGATTATGATAAAATTGTTGTCATATTACGAAGTAAATACATTCCCATTCAATTCAAGAATGCCTTTCGAAATTACCTGATGGCAATTCCTTTTAAAAGTTGTTTTTTCAGTGGATATCAATAAATGTCAGAGGGACACTTCAAAGATTTGGAGTATATTTGCCAAATACCGTATTTGCTCATGAACAACTTTAGACAGCCGTTCCAAGAAGCACAAAACTGAGGATAAAAATAGGCGAGCGGAGGAAAAAGATGTTTCAATAGGAGAATTTTTTTCATCTAAATAGTATGACTTAATTTATAACGGATTATAACTAAGATTAAAGAAAGAGAATTAAAAATAATATAATTTTATTCTCAACATAGATGCCTATTATTTCATTTAGAAACTATTGTAAATCAGTTAATAATTTTTCCCATTGAAAAAAAAATGTGAAACTGAAATGCTTAAAATTTTTTTATTGTGAATATTAAATGTTGTGTATTACTTTAAGATTTGGAAAATTAAATTCGACAGAAATAATTGTTATCGGAATTGTTAGTAAAATTCTTAACAGTGTTCTGATATTTAATTAGAGAAATTAATTCGTATTTGGCTATTTTTTTAACATTCTAGAGAAAGTCAATCTAGAACATTTTCACAGAAAATATTAACGACATTCGGGAGGAAACTATTCCATATGCTTTTAAAGAAAATATTAAAGATACTTAAGAGGATATTATTAATCAAGAATTTAAAGAAAATATTACAGATTACCTTTATAACTTTAAAGAGATAATTTCACTTAATATCACCATTGTTCAGTCGTATTTCAGAGTTAGATGCAAATCCATACAAAATTTTCTTACTCTATTATTTCCTTTATAATTTCATTTTTAGGAAACTGAACAAGTTATTATTACAAGTTTATTTATTGGGCTTGCTTCTGAATAGAAATTACATTCTGGTCTTCTATTTTTTAAAAAGTAATCTAGCTAAAAATTAATACCAGTATCATTAACTTGGCAATCTGCAGTTTCGTAAGTAAAATTATTTTGTTTTTTATTTCGGATATTATACTATTCTAAACGATTATTAAAAGTCCTTGCATAATTTGATTAAATTTCATTTGCAAGTAAGATGGGTTTTTTTTCTGTTTTGGATACGATTTTGCTTGTATTCTTATTGATTATTAAGAGATCTTACATAATTTGACTAGATTTCATAATTTAAAACATTTAAACAGTTTTCTGAACAAAAAGACACAGGCACAGACATATGCTCTGTTTATCGACCTTAGAAACGCTATTTCTCCGAACTAGCATTAAGTAGGTTAAATATCTTAATTGTCCATTCATAAAAACTTGAATAATGTTTCCCATATTTAAAAGGCTAATGTCGTCGAATCTTAAATTGCCAATTATTAAATAAAAATCTAAAAAAAGAAAGAATATTGAAATCATAATTTGTAAAAAATTATTGATAACGCTTAATAAACAGCTATTTTTAAACAGTTCAAAGCATTTATTCAATTCCTTATTGATTCTGTTATTTCAAAACTTCATTTCCTATTTCGCAGTTTAAAATGTAGTTGTGTAA
>JAOUZG010028144.1:2208700-2228883 GCA_026289955.1 Argiope argentata
AAAATTTTCATATAATATTTTATTTAGCTGTGTCTCATAACAGGTTTTTCATCAAAATATTTTTAAACCAAACAAATTTTGATAATCATATAATTCATTTAGAGTATTATTTAGTATTATTTTCTTTAGATGTTCTGTTCATTGTGCTATTCATCTTTCTCTTTCTATCCGAGCAATGATTGTACCGGAATTGATATTTTACTAAAATGGTGGAGGGAAAGCTCTAAAATTCTACATTTTTATAGAAGAATGAGATTCAAATTTTCATAAATGTAAACACACTAAACAATAAAGACAATTGGTTTTTAAGAGAAGCGAAAGTTTAAAAACAGCTTGGAAAATGCCGCGCACATAGAATATAATATTGAAACACACACATCCTTTTTTTCTTTTTTTTTTCTATCCTTTTTTTCTTCACTAATTTTGTTTGTACAAACCCTATTTTCACTTTGTTATTCTTTTTTTTCTTCCCTGCCCAAATTTTATTTTGAGCAGGCATAGATTAAATATTCATACAGACTAATAATAAAAGCAGCTATTTTGTTTCTTTTTTAAGCATCCCGTTATCTATGAATGAAAACCAACTGACTTCGCGTATTTCTTTCTAAACAAATCATAATTTATTACTTCCTGCTATCTTACTCGGTGTGGGGGAAGGAAATAAAGATTTTTGGCGGGAAAGTAAGAAAAGTGTCGTTTTAACTATTTTCCTCTCAGTTTTTTCATTCATAAGAACCATCCTCGTGTCTTAACGAAACTATTAAACAAAAAATTAGCCTAATCGGTCGAGCCGTTCTCCAGTTTTCTCTTAGCAACGCATTTCGAGCTCCATTTTTATTATAATAGATATATATATAACGAACAAGTAGAAAAACAAATTTATATCTAAATCATGCCAAAAATAATTGGTCAAACGCATGATATTAGAAAAGAAGAATCAGGATTACAAATAATTTAGATCGTGGAAAAGTATAAATATACGGTGCCACAAACAATTGAGAGTCCATCTTACTTTTACTTGATGAATTCAATTTTCAATATAAATAACACATTACCGAGATGCGCAAACATATTTTTATTTTTATACATAACAAATGGTTTAATTTAAAGTCAAAACAAAGAAAATTCAACGAACTTCTAAATTGAAAAGTTTCAGAAGCCTTTTAAATAAATATATGCAGATTTTTGTCTCCAATGAACGCCAATGAAAAATTTTTTTTGTTTCATTGGTTTCATTCAAGGAGAGTGCCCATATTTAATTGCATGTCTTTAGTCTTTTATAATGGCTTCTAAATGTCTTGGTACCGATTTGACCAACATTTTGTGGTATCTGAAGCTATTTTACCCCATTCTTCTTACAGTCCTTGTTATAAATGGGTTTTGTTTTAATTTTGTGTTTTTGAGTCGCTGTTTCAAAAGTGACTCATAAATTTTCATGGGCATTGATGTCGATGGACTGGTGGTAGCGTAACTGCTATTTACAATGAAAAAGGCATCACATTTTAATTGCTGTTTTGTTTGGGATCGTTGCCCTAATGGAAAATGAAATTTCCATCTAAACTGAAATGTCTAGCACTTTTTTTCCTTTTTCATTACAAACTATTGACATTTAAGTAAAGTTTACTACAAAAAGTCTAAAATCATTAACTAATGTTTAATTCTTTATACATAGTAGCAATCTATTCTCATTCCTTACGACTCTGGAGAAAATTGAAGCGTATTTAAGTATTAAAAAAACAGCATAATTCCACCTGCTTTTAAGAAATATGAACAAAAATATTAATAAAAGAATTCTTATTTTACGTTTGAGAATTTTTTATTCATGATAAACGATGAAACTCTTGAGAAATTTAATTTTGTTCACATTTATTTTATTACTAAAATTTAAACCCATTTATTTTTACTTTAAAATTTAGAATGATCTTAGAAATAATTCGTATTTTTTGATTCGCTCTCTTCAAAAAGTAATTTCAAATGCCATTTAAATACAAATTATTTTTTTCTGCATTCCTTTTAATAGATTGCTTTTAAATTTCTTCCTGCGTTTTAAGATTTTCTGACAATTAAAAAAAATCATTTGCGTAAATGCTTTGAATCAAAATCTTTTGTTATAAAAATTCGTAATTTAAGATTTTCTTAGCTTTACGCTTTGAAGTTGATTCTTAACAATAAAGAACGCTTTAACTGAGACCGTAAGAGCTTTAGAGATATATAGAATCTTATTCTGAAAAAGCTGAATGGAATTCTTTTTTCCCCATTTCTATTTAAACATATTCGATGACGATGAGAAGTATAATAAGTTTTCGACTTCCAAGGATTTTGTTATTTTTTTAAAAAATAAAAACCTTAATTTAAAACCTCTATTGTTATTGATGATAAGCAGGTGCCATGACAAATGATATCTTCGCAGGTGTTCTGCATTTGAGTATTTAAACATGCGCACGTATTTTGCTTTCATAAAGTAATGCACCATTTCCTCTTTTTTTTTTTCAAAATAAAAAATAGCTATTTTAAAAAAAGATTTTTTTTTCTTAATTATTTAACTGTAAGATACTTTATCCATGATAAGTATATTCCTAGGTGGCATCACAAAATACACCATTCATAATAGGTAATAATACAGAATAAAAGACATTCTCTTTCTCTGTGGGTAATACTGGAATTTAAAAGGCAACTTTTAAAACATATTTAAAAAGCCATTAAAATATTCCCGTGGAGAATTATACTTTTATTTTTTTCATAGAATTTGGAATTATTCTTTATTTATAATTATTTATTTATTATTTATTTTTAATAAAAATGATACAGAATTTATTTCATTATAAGCAATCTGTTTATTCATCTTCTAAAAACTTGAACTGTTAGGACATTATAACTATAGTTAATAAAAATAATCATTTTACGCTTTCCTGTAAAGTTCACTGATATTTTCATATTGAATTTAGATAATCTGCTACGTATAAATATCATACCATTTATTCATAATCGGTGTATCATTTGAATTTAAAAATTTATCATCATTTCCCTAAATTCGATTGCAAATGGAAAAACAAAGTGTTTTAGATTTCTTGTATGTTTTCATATAAAGATAACATTCATAATTTATGATCAATATTTGTCTAGTCTAAATTTTATTTAACCCAATTTTTAGATTGAAATACATTAATTTCCCCAAAAAGGATTAAAAATTATCTTTAAAAAATCTTTTTCTCTGTTATTTTTTTACTTTCATAATTGAAATAATAACTGGTGTTAATTTCAGAGAGAATCATTTGGAAGAAATATTTTTTCTCTGTGGTTGCCAGAATTTTTTAAAAAAAAATATTTAAATAGAAATTTATAAACTGCAAAAAATACATGCATTTTAAATTTTTAACAAAAAATCCGGCAATGGATATAAATATAATGACTAAAAATCCATTTAATATTTTTGATAATTTTTGAAAACTTAGAAAAGAAAATAAAATTTCTAATAAATAAAAGTGCCTTTTAAAAAGTTTTTGTTAAAAGTTTCATAAAGATTTTCAAACTTGACTTTGGGATTCCTTGTTAAATTTCATTTATCTGATGCTCTGTATTTCTGAGTTATTTTATTCTTAATACATGAACAGGCATATAGGCATCCAAAACGATATTTTTTTCAGATTAAAAAAGTTTAATACATGAATATTATTAAAGTCTCAATGACGATTTTTTTGTTTTGAGAACGACAATGTTAAACAAAAAGGCAACATTTATTTGTCTAAAATTGAGTATCAGATTGCATTCGGCTACATTTATTCTGTGCACCACTTTTTATTATGGCAGCTGCGCCGAAAAAAAATGAAAATAAATAGAATGTAGGTGACAATATTAAATATGCTTAAATAATTGATATTATTCAAATATTTTTAAAGAACATATGTATTAAAATATTAACAATACCACACAAATTTTCTTTTTCTTACAGATTTTCGAATTTTTTTAAAGGAAATATAGCCCAATATGAAATATCAAAATATCATATGAAGTATCATAATTTAAAATAATGATAATGAGATCTAAAATGGTACGAGGATAATGATAAATAAAAAATGGCAAATCCTAACATCAACTTATTACGAAGAACAATATTTTAATCCGTTTGAATATGCTTTCCAATTTTTAAGGATTAAGTAGAATCTTTTTAAAGAAGAATGGAAGAGCAATTTTTAAAAGGGAAAGGAGGAGAGTTATATAAATTATTAATATATTTTTTCAGTTTCAAATTTTACTCACAATAAATAATTTTTTTCATTCATGCAGACCAAAAATAATGATTAATTTCGGAAATCAAGCAACCGATTGTATTATTTAAAAAAAAAGAAACACATCAATCATCAAGTTGTGAAAAATTGTCTAGAATTATCTCATTTTTTTATTTTTATATAAACAGTTCGTAGAAAAACTAAAAAGAATAAAGTTAAAAGTTTAAAAACTACTGTAAAAAACACACTCTGTTCTTTCTTATTTTAGTTGCGATTAATGGCCGAAAATTAAGGTTTCTCTGTTTAGAATCATTTTTCTTTCAGAGGTTGATACATATCTGTACGAATTTTACATTTTCTTTTCGTGATAAACACTTTTTGTTGATAGAAGCATTCATCGTTACTAGTGCAGTTTGAAAAAATAGGGGAGAAAATGAACTCTGTTTTCACCAAACGATAATTTTCTCTCTTGTTATCGTGTGCTAACATGATGTTGTTTTGAGAATAAGGTCAATACCACTCGCTTGGAACCGAGTTTGTCAAAACTATATATTTCGAAATCTCCCTTCTTTTTATCTTTGAAAGGAAATGAATTTGATATCAACAGCTTTTAAAAATAAACTACCATTAATGTACCAAAAATATGATTGTTTTCTATATCATAGTTTTTAATTAGTAATTTATTATAGAAACTTTATAAACGCACACAATATTTTTTTCCAAATGGCTCTAGGTGGTGGCAATCGTGTGGAATCAAAATTAAATTAATCGGTTGATTAGTGATTAAATGCTGAAAATATATTTTTTAAAAGGCACTACTATTAAAACTGTATCAGAAAAATCAGAAAATAAGTGATAAACTAATTTTCTTTTATATTTATAGATAAGTCAAGTTAAATATATATGGGTGTTGGGTTAAATAGGTATGAGGTGTATTTGGACTGTCTTTTTAAAATTTGCAAAATATATATTAATAAAATTTCCAAACCATGTATTATCAACATTCGATTTTTTTTCCATATAAAATAATGGTTGAATCTATAATTGGCATATAGATAGAATTTGAGGAAAAAGGATATATAGGATTGGAGGAAATTTTGCTGCTTATAGATCGAGAAACAACTCGAATTCAAACTTGTTTTTTTAATATAATTTCATTATTATAATAAAAACTATTATATTATTATTTAATCAATAATTAAGATTACACAAATTAAATTAAATTTATTTGATTGCAACTTTAAGTTTTTCATATCAGAGTGAATTTTGTAATCTAGAGAAAAATTCGAACCTAAAAATTTTGATGATGAAAAGTCTCTTAAATATTTCATAAGTAGACATTTTTAAGGAAGTTTCATAATAAAATTTAATTTATTTTTTATCATTCATTATTTTAAAAAAATGCGTGGTTTTTGAAAATTACGAGATATGCTTAGTAAAAAATTATGAATAAATATAAAATTTTCCTAGGTCATGTATGAAAGGTATATCTACCGCTGTTTCATGCATAGTGATAGATATGGGTATTTTTATGTACACGTTCAAAGAATAAATGAAAAAAAAAGGATTAATGAGTTAAAAAAATATGTCTTTTCATAAGTTAGATATAAGTATTTAAGATATTCTAATTATTTTGGAGAGGCAAAGGCGGGTATCCCTTGAGCTTGCAATCGCAATAAAAATATCACAATTTATATTTTTGAACTATGAAACTTAACTAAAATATTACTAAAATTAAAAAAAAGAACCTTAATCTATATAAAAAATTTTTTTTGTTATAAACATTGCTAAATTACCCAGTGAAATACGAAACAGGTCGCTTTGCTTTAGTGAGATGGGAAATATGTATACGTAACAATATATTTTTCACACCCAAGTAGTTAATTGCTTGAAGTTTTGCGTGAAATTTTAAATATAAGGGTTGCAGAATATTTTAATTAAATATCTAAGTGTAAGTGTCGCCACTCGCGATAAGTTTTGCACTTCCTGTTTCGTTTGCATCTTATTATAACTTTTAATCTGGCAACCCGTAATTGATTAGAATAGAATATGTTGTTTTGCTTTAAGTAAGATTTTGATACGTTATGCTATTTCATCTCGGATGAACGGATCATTAGATCAATTGAGAATGCTTCATCTGTAATCATGCCCATCAGTTTCAATCATCATCTGTAAATACACTCATCAGAAATTCTCCGTCCTGTGTTGTTCGAAATAAATGGATACGAAAACAAAAATAGAGTTACGAATCATAACAGCAAAATCATGGCCATCAGAAACTTTAAAACTCCTACATAATTAAATCCAACTTATGTAAGGTATCTTTGCTTATACTACATAATTTACAATAATCCAAAACATTTTTGTTTAGTCTATAATAAAAATATTATCCTCAACCCACTCCACTCGTATAACATTGGACACGTTCTAAGAAAACGCGAGCACTCTGATTTTTGTTCAAAATTTCACACGTGACTGTTTTATGTTTCGTAGTGAAGTGTGTGTTTTAGACATTTATTTAGTTAACCGATTGAAAGAAAATTTGACGAAATAACAACCGAATTTCCTCCTTCTGAGTCGTCGCGTTCGGAAATTATTTCGTTTAAGTGCGTATGATTAAATAGACTAACAGACATTTAACCCCTTGCCACGTTTGGCCCAAATCTTCGTTACAGCTCTACAGTTTAGATGCCAAAACTGTGTGCTAAACTTTATACATCAATTTTTTAACGTTTATAAATTATCGTATTCACTTGTTCTCAAATAGATAAACTTCCAGCGAAGGCATTTCGCTCAAATTTTGGTAGGAATCGACAAATTTGGCGTAAAGATGACATACTAAATTTCATAGATCTACCTCAAAGTGTTTTTTGAAGGTGTGGCGATAGCTTCATAAGCCAGATAACAGACTATGGACACGGGTGATCACTTTTGATCAGTAGTTATGTTACGCGGCTACAAACCCTAACTTTGAGAGTTCATTCCTACCCATTACCCACAAAGGCATGCAAAATTTCTTACAATGGGATAGAAAAAATTTTACTACTGAATATAACTAATCGTCTTTGGCGATTACCTTTCTTTCCCAGATTATTGGCTTTTTATATTATTAAACAATTAATATGGGATGCCTCTTTAAAAACTTATAGTTTATTTCATGCGAATTATTATGAATTCAATCGAATCTTCAACAAATTAATACAAATAACTAAAAAACATGAATCTACAACAAATAATTGTGGACCAAAATTAAAAGCACATTTATTACGAAATAAAATAAGTGAAAACACAATTTCGGCATTAATATTAAAAATGTTTTTTTTTAATCTTAATTTTAAAACTCGCAACAAGACGCGATTGAATATTTTGACATGTGAGTTTGAATTTCACAGCATTAAAAACATTGCAAATTAAACTTGAGGCACTTATTAAAAGAAAAAAAAATGCACAGAAATTTATAATAATAAAATCCATATAGTTAAGAGGTAATTTCTTGAGTTTTAAGATAATTACAACTTTTTGTTGGATTTGACTAAAATTTTGATAAGTATCGAAAATATGGATAGAGAATCTGTGTGCTTAATTGTGTCTTTCTAGCTCTCTTTATTTTGTAGTTACTATGTTTCGAACATGCATTCGAACAGCCGGATCAGGCAAACTTCCTCTGAACAGAGCTCCGCTGGTGTGGTGTGGTGTGCTATGGTGAGGGGGATGCCAGCTCAATTATCATTCCCATCATCTGATAGCTGCTTAAAATTACGAGGTCTGTCCCAAAATAGCCCTAGTGTTACTTTACAACGGGACGTTAATATAACAAAACTAAACTCTTCTGGACAGAACTAGCTCAAAAAGTTCAAAAATTATATTTATCAGAGATAGACAGGCGGATACTTTACAAAAATTCGTTTTTCGAACTCAGGGAAGTATAAAATGTGGAGATTCATCAAAATCTGGAGTTCAAATCCTTTTTTACGATTACAATACTTTCTCTATACCCCATATACAAAAAAGTAAAAAGTTTAAGCGCTAACTCTTTTTTGTTCTATTCATATTTAAAAAAAATATGCTAGACTCCTCACTATTCATCTGAGAGCCCATAGAATACTAGAGATGCTTATGGATTCCACGTCATTTCAGCTTTTGAGTCTAAAAATGTAAACATTCGTAATACCTATGACTCATGTACACGGTAGTTAAGTATTCAGGAGAAGGCTAAAAATATTTAGCTCAATAATAAACATGAGATAGCAGTATCCCTTACAAATTCGTTTATCGTTGTTTCTAAATAGTTTAGTTAGTGATTTTTAAGCTTACACTGTATTTTTTCTTAAATTCTTTTCAAAGTTTTGTTAATTAAATTGTCCTTTTAACTTTTTATATATCGAATTATTTTGAAATGATATTTTTAACAAAAACAGAACTCTAAAATCTTTTGATTATCGAAGTCTGACTTCCTGTAGCATTACAAATTTTACGACCAATAATTTTGTAATGGGGTTTGATATCGTAAAAATCTCATAACACAGAACTTTGTGTTATTCAAAGAATCTGTCCCACTAGGCTTTTTAAATACGAAATAAAATAGAACGGTAAATTATTACCTATTTATTTTTCTATAGGTTCTTTTAACCTACAGAAAAATAAATAGGTTAAAAGAGATTTTATAGCAAAATTATGGTATGATATATAGTTGAATAATTTGCAGATTCAAATTGCGATTTTATGAACTGAAAGGTAATTTTTTTTAGAAATTTTGAATTATATCAGATTTTTATCTTAATTCTCTTCCAAAGTAGACCAATCCACTTTTTTGTTTGTTTTCGCTAACGGTATCACAGAGGGTAAAATAAATCTTTTTTTTCTTCTTTTTTTTTTCAAAGTAAGTAGTGACGAAAGCAGTGTTAGTTATCCTATAATAAAAAGTAAACAGAATTTCAATTAATATAATTTGATTTTAATATTTTTGTGATGTCGTGATCGTTGTTTAAAGAAAACTAACTGATCATACACAGGTATTTGCTCTAAAGTTTTTGTTCTTTGGAATGTTGTATATGTAATGTTATTTTAAACGCTAATTTCAATTGTTGCTAATTTTCAAAGTTTTGTCTTAATTTAACTCATAGTAGTAACTTCATTCTAAAATGTTCACTTATTTCCTGAACCTCTTACACTTTTTCTATCAAATAAATCAAACGAATCATTGTTAGATACTGCGGCCATCAGTCCACCTGCGGAGAGAAGGAATAGGGATGAATGATGCATACAGATTCTTCTTGACTCCTGCGTTTCTCTTGTGAAGGTCAACAGTGACAACAAAGGTGTGAGAATTCTCGACCGAAATCAACACGTATCAGTTTTATGAGAATAGCATGACTATACAACACCAAATATATACTTAAAGTACATAAGACCAGTTAAAAGATTTCGTTCCTTTTTATGCCTTCTTGTGTGTTTGTGACCGCACTGCTTGTTAACAATACGTGCCTCTCGAAATGGAATAAAGCGAAATTAAAAATTCAACATGTCCTCTCTCTGATTCACGGCCACGACTCTGCAATCTTATTCAAATCAAAATTTATATATATATATATATATATATATACAATCGTGAAAAACAGATGTGGAATCTTTAATGTAAAATTTCATTTCCGTGTTGGTTGCTCTCTCCTCTACATATTGTAAGAAATTTGCATGAAAAAGTTATTTGACCCGAACATAGATGCAGGATATGCTTAACAACGTCCTCAGTTCAATGTCAAAACCTGATAGACATTGGATTATGTCTCTAAGCATAACAATGACAACTCTATTGGTTTTCTTTTGAAAACAGACCTTTTGAAAGATATAGTTGCCATATGTAAATGAGAAATCTATCTCCTTTTTGCCACCGCGTACCTTAGCTTAATATATATATCTACATGCATTGAGATTACAAAAGTAAAGGAATGCCTCCTAACAGCGTGTCTGACTTTGTGATACCCGGCGAAGTGTAACAACTCGCCGGAGTATGAACTCGACAAGTCATTGGAAGACCCCTGTATTTAAATATTGGCCCATTCTTCTTCTAAAGACGTCCATAATTTCGAAAAATATTGCCTGTACAGGATTTTGAGTCCGATCTCTCAGTTATATTTTATACATGTTCGATGGAGTTATGTATGAAAGGTAATCTAGTTCTACAAATTATTTACTAAAATTGTCCAGAATGTGCTTCTAATCAGGAACAGTTTGCAGCCCGGTGACGTGGGGTGTTTCCATAAATAAAAATTTCACCATTGTTTGGTTGCAGGAAGCTCATGAATGGCTGACAGTGGTCTGTAAGTAGCTCAATATAATTATTTCTTGTCAAATATCGACTCAGTTGAAGTTCACCTGAGGACTCAGTCTATTCCATATAAAAACAGGCCACACCATTATGGAGGGGTCCTTGAATAGGGTCCTTGAAATATGCAATTCCAAAACGATTTTTGAAATGGAATTCTCTATGCATTATGCCTTGTTGACAGTTTGGGTTCCTGGCTTCGTGGGGTTTAACCTATCATCAGCTCTTACCAACTGAAATCGTCACTCATATAACAAAGCCAAGGTTTTCCAGTCCTCTAGGATCCAGCGGATACAGTCATGACTCCACGAGAAGCGCTGCAAGTGATATTGCGCTGTTAGTAAATGTACCTGAGTATAGGCATTCAGTTGCCATAGCCAAATTTTGACAAATTATTCTAAATTACATGGTAATACGTCCCATATTGATTCCCGCGGTTACTTCAAGCATTGTTGCCTATCTGTTAATACTGACAAATTTATGCACATGTCGCTGGTTTTATTCATTAAGTGCAGGTGGTCTGCTACAGTGCTGCCCATCGTGGAAGATTATGCTTGAAATTAGGTATTCTCGAATTCTATTGGTACTAGGGTCCTTGAAATATGCAATTCCAAAACGATTTTTGAAATGGAATTCTCTATGCATGCATCTAGTAACTACTTTTTAGTTTTCAAAGTTTGTTGATTTCCGTCTTGCGGCTATAATCATGTTAGAAAACTTTTCACAGTAATCACTTGAGCATAAAGTAAAAGCCTTGCTAAAATTACTATCCATTTACACATTTTATACGTGATACAATTGCTATCAGTATATTTGCATATTGCCATCTCATGACTTTTGCCTCCTTAATGTATATATAAAACAGTAACTTTTGTGTTGCAGAAATCACTGTTATTACTTTTTTTCGAATGGCAGCAATCAAATATAAGCAAACCATTAGAGGAATTTCAAACTGTTTAATAGAAGTTTTTTTTTAAATTTATTTTTTTTACGCTTCGATTAGATAATCAATGGACCTGTAAAATATTATTGGAAACGTTTTGGAGATGGATCACTTCCAAAACATCCATTCAGCGACAGAGGAAGGAAAATATAAAGAAAATCAAGAAATAGGTTTCAAGAAGAAAATTTAATCGAGCGAGACAGTAAATTTCGCCCTCCACCAGATCGTTAAACGCTTTGACTTGCTTATAGAAGTTGATATTCATGCATTGCAAAAAAAAAAAAGTCTTTATTATCTTAAGACTCATTATATATAATTATATTTTTAAGATGTATCAATTTCAGTTTCGTACAATTTTCGCTTAAATCTAATAATATTTTTGATTCACATTTTTACACAATATGCGACAGTGTTTTTTAAATGTTATGAATGAATTCAAAATTTGTCTATAAAAATATTTAATTGCCAATCAATAAATCTGCTGTAGAATTTTCTTTTACTTTTTTATTTCGTAATATATACACTTTTAAATATGCACTGGACTAATTTAATTGATTTCATGTTTTCCAGTCGTATCAAATAGAAAAGCGAAATTTAAAAAAATCCATTCCGTAATAATTATTTAACAGCTAAAAAAAGGCAACAATCTGATTGAAGAAACTGGCTGCCAAAGACGTCTAATATATAACGCTGCATTAGTGATTTTTCGTTCATTTTCTGGTATGTTAGAATTTTATCATTTCGCAAACTTGCGAGTTCCCGATGACAATATAATAACTTCAAATTTTCAGAACTTAATAAAGTAGTTAAACAAAATTCCGCTTTCATACGTGTTTCATATGTGTAGTAAATGTGAATTTAATTATATTATTTTTTTCTGTTTCCATCATATTTATAATAATGAATCTTATATTAAAGACTTAAATATAGAAAATTATAATAATTTTTTTAAAAATCCTTTTTTATTTCAACAGTAAAATTGTTTTCCTTTATTCCATAGGCAAATTGAGAAATATAATACAAAAATTTGCTTTCTATACTAATTATCATAAGTCATACAAAATAATAAATCAAATAAATTTATATCAGATAATTGCATTTTTAATATGCATCCTGCTTTCATGATTATTTTAATTTAGATAAAATAGCTTTTACTAAAGTTAAATAATTGCTATTATTTCATATTTCTAAACAGTGATCAGATGACGATGTCGACATCTGAGCCAGCATTCCTTCCTACAGAATAATTAATATTGTTTTAAAACAGCTTTAGACTATCTTTAAAACCGTGGTCCATTTGAATTAAATATCTAGAGAATATATATTAAGACATATCTCTATTTGTGAGGATTAAAAAAAAACTCAGAGGAAACAAGTTAGAAAACCTTTACAATACGGCTATATTTAAAATTTTGAAACGCAGTAGAATATCAAGCGAGCATTTTTTTGTGACCGTCGAATCATCGCACAACCCGGTCAATTTCGCAAAAATCTTGACCTCACAATCCAAGTTTTCTTTCCCAGTTTCATTTTTCATTTCCTCCCTTTGTTCGAAACGAAGAATGAAGGTCACATTGTGTCTAAAATTAACAAAAATATCTTGAATGTTATGTAATTGCTTGACGTGTCTAAGAGTTTTCAGATTTGATTAGATGTCAGATAGCAAATCTAAGCGATGATACCCTTAACTGATTGAAGTGTGTGAACTACATGCTCTTAGACGACACAATTCAATTTCTGCTCTAATTATATATTCTTAGCGCACTTTGGAATTCATGGAAACCAGAAGTGACCCCTCCCCTTGAATTTTTCTCGCTTACTCTCTATTACGGGTGATCTCTCCTCTTTCGGCATAAAACCGAGGAAATTGAGAAAGGTAATAAAGGTTGTGAACGCTCAGATTTTTATTTTCAGGGTTTCTCACATAAGAATATTGCGAATATAGAACAGAAACCCGAATATGCATTTTGGGTATCTGTTTTTCAATTCAATTCCTTCCATTAGGTCACACTCTTCCTATATATATATACATATCTTGTTCAAATTTTCAATCGATTATAAATACTTTTTATTCATCAGTCAAGTTCAAATACATATATTAAAACTTGTAGTGGATGATACTCGATTTTAATACAGTTTTTTGAATATTAATTCATTCATTAAATTTAATTCAATTTTAATACTTTAAATAGAGTTTTAGTAGTTTATAATGGAAATTGAAATCAACAGGCAGTAGCTATCGGTAGGCAGTCGGTAAAATGCAACGATTTCAGTAATTTTCACGTGAAGGCGAAGAAAGCGAGTTCAAGTTTTGCAAAGATCCATAATTTTTTTCTATAAATTATTTATATTAATTGTAATTACTTAATAAAAAGAAAATAAAATCAGATTTTTCTTTGTTGATCTAAGTAGGAATTGACTTAATTTTTCTTAAAATTACTTGTTTTTGTCAATTGATTCCAAACTTTGACACAAAATAACAATTTTGGCATAACAAATTTTATTCAAATTGTAGGGATTTTTTTTAATTATCTCATGAGAATGCACAGATAGACAGATAGTCAACTATAAAAAATACATTGTACAAAATGTAATACTTGATTAAGTACTATATTGTATTTAATTTAAATCATTGCATATTTAAATTATTGTGTTTGTATGCATGCGAAAGTACAGACTGAAACACTATAAACTCTTGCAGTAATTGCCTCAAAATGTTATTCAACTGTATACTTAAGATATTGCCATTGTACTAGCACAGAAGTAGCAAGTCTTCCTCGTCATCTGGGCGTTCCGGGTTCGAGCCCCGGCCAGGGCATGGTTGTATTTCTGTGTTCTATCTGTGAGGTGAGTGAATGTACCCCCCCCCTGTAAAAAAGGGCTGTGCAAGCGAATGTGATAAGTGTGTCATCTTCATGTGAGATAGAAGTCAGAATTCTGGCCTCGAGTGCTCAGGGATCCGTACACTACTTCTTCCGTTGTAAAACGGACACGTCATCATCATCACTTAAGATATTCAATTTTTATATCAAATTTTATCTATCTAGCTCGTTACGTTTTGTAGTTATGGTTCTTACACATCGACAGACATATCAGCTTCTTGCCAATGAATTATTTCATTGATGGAAATCTATAAATTTTGTATAAAAACTACGCTCGAAATTTCATTCCTCTCACTCAAAGCGTTTTTTATTTATCGTTTTCACAAATTTATTTTTCAGGTTCATGGAAGTTTGAAATGTTGAGATTTGTTAAAATGTCAAGTTCGAATTTTTTTTTGAGGATTCACAACACTCTTCCCATTCTTCGTATATGAGAAATCAAAAATGATTCGATCCTTTGTGCCATATCTACCCTCAAATTTATAATCGAACTTTCGATACACTCGGTACTTACCCAATAACCTCGGTTTAATCATAATCTAAAACAACAGTGTTGATTTGAGCAATATCTCATCTGTTTTTCAGACATGCAAATAATAATATTCTTATTTGTCGAATCAGGCACGACACAAGGACGTGTTTCAAACATTCGTTTTATGAATTTACTTAACAACGCTCAGTAAATACCAAACGGCATTGCTATATCTGAAATCATTTCCTGCTTCGTTGTTAGGAAACAAGAACGCATGATAGCAACGACTCGCAGGTCTAAATAATTCATACAGCGCTCTGGAAAACATAACAGTCCTCATTGATTCAGCTCACGTGACGTCACAGTTGCTTAAATGGAAATGCCATCCAACTGTTGTCAATATCCTGTGTTGGTGTCAGGGGCGGCCTCAGGCATTTTGCGACCCTAGTGAACGCACACTATAATAAATTCTTTTAATAAATTTGTCAAATTTAATTTCGTCTTTCTGCACAATTTTTTATTTAATCGGCTTAAAAATGACCTTTTTATTTAATAATTTTATATAATTAGCTTGTAAAATATAACTTGTTTTTTTTATCATGTCAGAACATAATGTTGTTCTTGGGATGAGGCTTTTCGCGTCAACAAAAATCCGTAAACGAAAATCCGTAGCCGAAAAATTGAAATTTTATTATCTGAACGCGAATCTCAAAAAATCAGTTCACAAAACAGATTTTATCATGTCAGAAATGATGGTGGTTTCGGAATGAGGTTTTAGGCGTAACAAAAATCAGTAGGCGAAAAATAAAAATTTTATTAAATACACGAACATCTCAAAACATCAGCTTTTAATAGCGCGTTGCCATTGCATTTACGAAAGCTCTGATTAAAAAATAATATCATGACAACAGCAAGGAAAACTTAGAAACATGTCATTTTGAGCCCGTGATTATATGAAATGAAATAAATAGGAAATGGGATATTTCTTTAAACAATATATGCGAGACAAAGTTCTTTGGATCGTTTGCAATATAAAAGTGACTCATTCATTGAAACAATTAAAATAAATAAAATTATAATTTAACTTGTACGAGCAAGAAATTATGCTCTGACA
This sequence comes from Argiope argentata, assembly GCA_026289955.1. Taxonomy (NCBI): domain Eukaryota; kingdom Metazoa; phylum Arthropoda; class Arachnida; order Araneae; family Araneidae; genus Argiope; species Argiope argentata. The sequence goes on from JAOUZG010028144.1 coordinate 2,224,660, forward strand.
TGATACATTGAAAGAGGCATAGCAGATTTCATTTTAATCTTTTATATAATTAGTTTGTAAAAAATAGCTCGTTTTTATATCTTGTTTTGAAATGAATATTATTGGAAAAGTATCTGAAATGTTAAAATTCTTGAAAAATCAATAATTAAAGTCAGTTAATGACTTCTTTAGTTATAGTTGTAAGCATTTAATTATTGTAAGAAGATTATAAAAACTATGCAAATTTCAAACAAAAAGAAATTTAAAAAATTACCGTTTTAGAGGTTTTATATAATGACGTTTAGCATAAGTAGTAAATGTATGATTAATATTTCAATATATTATAATTACTATATACTATATCTCGTGTATCTATTACTGTATATTATATTTAATTACATAATCATTAAAAAATATGTAATAACCAATCACTTTTACTTTAAATAACCAACGAGAGTTGTCTCTCCAAAACTTCATCGTTTATCATCTAATAAAAATGTTATCTCAGGGAAGGACTTGAATAGCATTTTCGTACAACGAAATATTAGTGAAATAAGCATTTAACTGAAATTAGCATTTTTACTTAATGTAACGTATCATCCCAAGTTATTTGGCGATCAATCCATCATATGAGGATGGGCCTTGGTAGTAAGGTCTCGGCTCGAGAGCCGTAGGGTTCCAGATCCGAGATCCGATTCCACCGAAGAACCGTCGTGTGAGGGGGTTTGTTGCGTGTTAAATCCATCGGGGCTGAACGTCCTCCCGCTGGTGTGGTGTGTAGAGGGGGGTGTCAGATCCGGTGTCATCCTCGTCATCTGACCAAGGCTCAAAATTACGAGGTACTTTCTAAAATAGCCCGAATGCTACTTTACAACGGGTCGTTAATATAACTAAACTAAATACTTATATGAGGAAATATTGCTTTTGCGCCATAAAACCAAATCCTCATATGAGTTCAAGAGTGTCCGAAAATCAAATTTGTGTTTTAGATGAGTTTTTTCCCCGCCGATTGAACCAAAATTTCACACAAAACTACAATAGTAAACAACATTCATATATCAAAATTTATACACTATACATTTTACATTTATTTATACATTGTGTCTTTGAGTATCACCTTTACATGTTTCGAAATGTTCTTGATGAATGTCTAGACTATAGTTGTTAATGCTGTGTATCAAATTTTATCTATCTAGATCTCCTCATTTTGTAGTTAACGTGCTAAATTATATTCGAATACCTGGACAAACGGATTTTTTCTGAGCAGATTTTCTGAAATTTTTGTCTAAAATTCCACAAATTTGGTATAAAAACTAAATACCAAATTTCAACTATTTAGCTTAAAGCGTTTTCGTGTTATCGTTGTTACAAACAGAGACAGACGGATGGACCGATAATTTCCAAAAATAGGTTTTCGAACTCAGGAAAAGGCGGACATTCTAGAAAATTCCGAGTACAAATTTTTTAATGATTACTGTATTTTTCCTGTACCATGTATAACAGAAAGTAAAAAAAGCGTACAGAGATCACCATTTCAATTATTTTATATAAAATATTATTCAAAACGAAACAAAGTCTTAATAATATTTTAATCAGACTGTTTCAATATTCATTTTAAAATAGCAGTTCAACATCATTTTTAATTCCTCATGTGTTGGCATATTGAGTCTTAAAGGCAAAAATTATTTTATACGAGCAAAAAATAATACAGTCATAAGTTTATAAAATAAAATAAAAATTAAAAATTCATTATTTTTTCATTATTTTCCTTATATTGCACAACGTGCTACATAGAATCAACGACATACTAATAGGTTTATTAAGTGTAGAATATTTTGTTTTTACTTGCATTTACTGCTAGCTTAAAGCATTGGCAATCGAAAGAAAACTTAAGTAAAGTATTAAATTGTATGGATGATTTCAACTTTTGAAGGTTGGTTAATATTTGCCCAATCCTGAATAAAAGATTTAACAAGAAGACAGGACAGTTTTCCATCCACCTAATGTCAAAAAATTAAAATATTTTCTATATTTGCATTTGTTATCTAACAACGTAAATAGGTTTAGTAATGCAGAAGAATCTCGATTATTCGTTGGCGGGTTATCGGGCTTGTGGACAATCGATATCAATAACATCCCCCCAACTAGATGGATAAATTGAACTGATGGAATTATTGAAAGCATGTATCACTATGGAATGTTCTATCAAATCTGTCAATGAGTCGATTACTCTTTCGCAAGAACGTAGTGATTAAAAGTAAATAAATGAAATTTGGTCCAGTGACTGCAATAATAATTCTATATGAAATGCTTGTTTTAATCAATCTTATAAAAGGCGGGCCAATCATATATTCTGGACCACTGTGGCCTGATGGTAAGTTCTCGACTTCAGAATCGGAGGGTTTTAGATTCGAGACACAGTTACACTGAAGAACCGCTTTGTAAGTGGGGTTTAGTGCTCGTTAAATCCGTCAGGAACAAACGCCCTCCCGCTTGTATGATGTGGAAGCCTGAAGAAGGAAAGCCAGCTTAGCTTAGGTGTCCTCCTCGTCATCTGAGCCAGGTTCAAAATTACGATGCTCGTCTCAAAATAGTCCTGTGTTGCTTTAAAACGGAACATTAGAATAACTGAACCAAACCAATAATATATTCTATTGTTGTTGTAGTTGTTACCAATAGCACTTGTCCTAGACAAGCCCGCTGACGAGGTCAGTGATTTTAAGCGGAGAGAGGATCTCTATTTTTTTTCCAGTAAAGCAAAGAATATCTTAGCTATTCACGCATCACAAACCTTTTTACGGTGTGGATTTCATCCATGGTTTTCATTCACCCATCCACCCATCGTAATTTAGACCTGAATCAGAGAACGATCACTTCTGAGCTAGTACCTCCAGTGATATTATTCTCGACATGGAGGACTTTATGACCACGACAGATTTATACTTGCGCCAGTCACCACATACACGTGAGTTTTCGGTTGACGGGGCTCCACTCACAACCCAAGGGATGGGAATCCAAAGCCCTACCAACCAGGCTATTACGCCCAATATAGTCTGTATATTTTCGATATTACTAGGCACAGAAGTATCATGTGTGAGAACTCTGAAAATAAAAATTTGAGCACTCGTGTAGAGTTTATAATTTATAATATTGTAAACCATATATAATAAGGCATAATATTTTATACCTTGATCAAGGTATAAAATTTTAATTTCATTGGTGAGGCATCATAACACTTTTATTGGAATTTATATTAAAAGATTTCGGGAAAACCATTTTTGTTAGCTTATTTAAAAGTAAGCCAATATATTAGTAAGAGCAGAAATCCAATGTTTATTAAGTTCTTAGTTGTATGCTCAAAGCCCCAACTGTAAGTAAAAATTGTTCAATTACATTTTCATGCTTATTAGGGTTTTTTTTCTTCAGAGAAATTGTAGATCCCTGGTTGCCTAGTTAATTTTCTAATCAGTGGTTAGCCGTATTTTAATTCTAACTACGCATTTCAACAACACATTGCAATTACACGTTCTCTAAAGTAGTTATAAAATCTAACAATTATTAACTATTAAACAGCAATTAGAAAATGAGGTTGATATCCTTATGTCCTTCTGTATTTAATATTTGACTTAAAGTTAGAATTCCTTTGGCGTTCTTTGGACATTTTTTTTACTGTTATGAAGTAAGATTTGCATACAATAAAAATTTCAGGCAACTTTGTAGATCAGTAGAATGTTTGACCATGATTATGCCTGCAATATACTCCCACCGAAAAACAATTCAAATTAAATATAATTGAGCGAATTCGAGTGTTCCCACGGAAATGAAAAAAATTTACCCCGTGGAAGGTTTCGTCGCAGACTGGAACGCCGACGGCATGGCACCACTGCCTACAGTCTAACATTATACGAAAAATCATTCAAAGAAAATGAATTATTCCTTGAGCTCTCTAATGAGTTTGATTTTCCGATAATGATGTTGTTATGTTTTTGCGCTAAGAAAACTACGACTCATTGAGTATCAGACACCTTTCTCCTTGAGTTTAAATATAACTTTTGTCTCTCTTTGTCATACGCATTAAAAACTTTTCATTCTTTTTTGGACCGTTATCCTTGCACCTACACACTCCCTACTAGTTGTATATTTCTATTTTATTTCCGTTGATTGCAGAATTTCCAGTAAGGGAAAGTAAGTAATTATAATAAAAATGATTATATTATATTATATATATATATATATATATATATA
>JAOUZG010028144.1:2233883-2307968 GCA_026289955.1 Argiope argentata
CGCCGCCAATATCTCACCCTTGGCGCGCGTTTCGCCCGCTTGTAACAATATATTTCAAAAATATTATCATAACTCCAAAATAGTATATTTTTATTAAATTTTGGATTTTTCTCGATTAATCGGAAAGAGACCAAAACATATACTCTCGAATTATGAGAGTCCGGCGAAGAGATTGTTAATGAAAGAACACTAGACGGTTATTTACCATATGAATTCAAAAATACTTTGCCTAAAGGAACAAAATAATAAAATAGGAAGTACAATAGCATATTGTTACGGATTTTTAATATCGTCTCCTTACCATTTTGTAGGGCCGCTGTGATCTGGTGGTAGGTTGTCGCCTCGTGAGCCGTAGGGTTTCAGGTTCGATACCCGATTCTATCGAAGAGCCGTCATGTAAGGGGGGGGGGGCTGTTGCATGTTAAATCCTCAGGGCTGAGCTTTCTCCCACTGGTGTGGTGTGGAGTGGAGAGGGGGGTGTCAGCTCAGGTGTCGTCCTCGTCATCTGACCACGGTTCAAAATTACGAGGTCCTTCCTAAAATATCCATAGTTATGCTTTACAACGGATCGTTAATATAACCAAATTAAACCCTGCCATGTTGATTTTACGATTTAAAAAATATATCAATAGCCATTCTTAAGGAATGTCAAGTCAATAACCTTCATTCTTAATGTCAAGTTTAGTGACCTTGGTAATAAAAATGCAAATTTCAGAAATTGAAACAACAGTTATGGCCCTGTTTATACAAACCAATTTCTGGGGAATTTAATGTTACGTTATGTTCTGTTGAAAACCCCTATGTAGCCGAGGAGTTCAAACGAATGATTCGATCTCTCCATATAAATTTGTTCACAAAGCAAGTTAGTAAGCTATGGATGCTCAGTTCTATTAGTGTTATTTAATAAGCAATCGATTTAATTTCTTTTGTTGTTGATGTTGTTTCTGAGGGCACTTGCCCTGGAAAAGCTCGACGGAAGCTTATCATGAACGAAATCGTTGATGCATCAGCGAATTTAAAACGAACCAGAGTCTATTCTTTTGAAGCAGCACCAACTAGGGCCAAGAGTACAACTTAGTTACTTGTTAATCACGTTCGCTTGCACAGCCTCTTTTTACAGTGGCACATTCACACACCTCTCAGATAGAACACTGAAGAACATCCATACTCTGAATGCGGTGCTCGAACCCGAGAAGCCCAGATCACCGTTAGCATTCACCACCCCTAGGCCAGGACGTCGGCCGATTTATTTTCTATTTGTGTTGATAGTTTTTACGACCGTTGTTCTTTGTGTACCTTTCGAATGCATTTCTTCGATTTGAATTCCATGTCTTTATAAATATTCGTGAAAAAAGTATTGTTAGTCTTTATTCAGTTCATTTGACCACGTTTAATGGATCGGATTCACCAGAGTTATAATAAATTAAACATGCTATAAATGTTTTCAGGTTAACCAGTTTCCAGAAAAATATCGAAGAATTTATTTAGATGATCAAATTAACTTTCAGTTCACTAGGTTGGAGAGGATTACTTTGGGATCTCGCCATACTCAAACTTAATGAATACTCGCCATAATCAAAACATAATGAAAACGACATCTTAGTCTAATGCACCCCTTCCAAAATTCAAGATGATGGGATATGTTAGACCCATGTTGGAAATCATGTGTATTACAAACCAAACAATTCTTTGGAGGATAAAGCACGTGTCATAGCGAAATGGCGCCATTTCTGGAAATGAAGATCTTTCGAATCTGTGGCCTCACCAGGCCTTAGCGGCTCCAAAAACGTAGAGGAAAATATACTCAAGGAAAAAATAGTTGAAAGAAAAAAATTGAAGGAGATCGGAATTTCTAATATAATAATGTATCGTCGTTATTAACACAAAATGAAAAAAAAAAACTTGTTTACTCTTTTCAATATTTGCTGGCATTTAGAACATCGAATGACATCATGTGAATATCATATAATATCTTGCTCTAATAGGAGAAATTAGATTTAAGCTTGAATGTTTCTATCTTTACATTAAAGAATATATTTTTTTTAAAAAATAAAATAGAATCAGATAACATACATACAAAAAAATTTACTATTGTAATGCAAATAAATATCAATACAATAAGTAGAATAACCAAAAATAGTATTGTAAAATATTAAAAGATTTTATTAGCCATCATTCGCTCCTAACTGTTCACTAAATATTGACGGTGTTAATCAAGTCATTTCATCTTATTGCAATAAAAGAAAGTCCCATTATCAATTAAATTTATAATTGTAATATCAGTTAATTGTCAAAATCGGTTCAATAGTTAAGACGTGGGGTTCTACTAAATGTATATTTTGCAATAACCCTTGAAACTTTATTACGTTAGGAGACAAACATTGTTCACGGATATAGATGTCAAGAGCTTACACTGACATAATTATTTTTTTTAAAAAAATAACTCAGTGGTTGAGGTTTAGAGACTGATTGGTTCATTTTTTGTCTTTTGTTTAAAATATATAGATTGGGATAAAAGCAAAGAATACTTTCCAAAAATAAAGTTGGGGTAACTCGATAACTAAATCTTTGAATAAATTGCCCGCAAATAAAACTGGTATAACTGAAAATCTGATCGCTTTGAGAAAATTGTCTAAAAATAAAATGGCTGTAACAAAAAAGTGATAGCTTTGAAAAAAATTTTGAAAAATAAAATTGGCTTTACTGAAAAGCTTATAGTTTTGGGAATAAAATCTGTTCACAAATAAAATTGGTGTAACTGAAAAGTTGTTAGCTTTGAGAAATCCCACTAATAAAATAATTGAGAATCTGATCGTTTTTAAGTAATATAAAAATTATTTCTGACCGATATTATTTCAAAAAATTATCGAGGAAATTTTTTTTAATTTACAAATTTTTAACTAACAATTTTGTTGAAATTTTGAAAACCTATTCATAATGAGTTTTTACTATCTAAGAAGTATATTATAAACTTGATATTTCTAGGTCCAACAATCGGGCCTATCAAATGTTGTACATATTTTTGACCCTGTATGCCGAAAAGCGAAATGCACAGACAATTACGCCTGTCCATAAGCATCATCATATCGAAATTTCCTCAAATGAAAATTAAGCGATGCATAGCCATTCACAAAATGCATGAAAGCAAATAAAATTTACAAATGAATATGCTGAGATTGTGCCACTCGTGATTAAATGGCTTTGGAGGAAAACGATAATGGGTAGAGATATTCCTCTTTTCGGCACTGGCAACAGCAGCTGTTAAAACAAAAGAGACAGATCAGAGTTTGCGCAAGACAGATGTTGAATTATTTCAGAATAATCAGATTCCAGAATTAACCAGTTCCAACATAAACGGTCTTGTATATAAAAACGATTAGTGGTTTACAAATCTGCAAAGAAAGGAGAGAGAGGGAGAGGAAAATAAAATATTTGGCGGTGTGCTTGCCTTGAAATAAGGAGGGGAGGGAAGAGAAGATTAAGGAAATATTAAGTGTGTAGGGGACGCTTATGCCAGCGCTTTATTCCATTACTGATTAAACTGTCGGCAAATTGGTCGATTTTAACAAAAATTAAAGAATTTTTAATGTAAAATAAAAGAAAATTTAATGATTATACTTAAACTACATAGCCAGTTTAGATTAGAACTTGTTATGTCTGTACTAGTTATCTCCAGGAATTTTAGCTTCGGTCCCAGAAATATGATTTCATGCGAGATCTGCCTAGTATAAAGATCAAGTATACGTTAAAGCTCAAAGGGAAACATATCATAACGTTGATACAACACAGAAGCTTCGGAGAAAGAGTGTTGTCGTTCTCGTCATCTGGTTGTGGTTCTAGGTGTCAAAAATAGCTCTTGTACAACTTGAAAATCAGATATTAGTCTATTGAAATTAAACCAACTGGATAAAAAAGAAGATAAATTAAACCTTTTTTATTTTAATCTATAATAGCTACAATATACCGCTGAATAATTTTAATGAGTAGAATTTAAAAAGAAAGAATTGCATTACTAAAAACTTCATTTAAAAATTGCACCCAACATACGACTACTGAGTTAGCCAAAATTCATAAAATTAATTTATAAACATTTTTGGAAAAAAATTACGGAGAAAAGGTTTAATAAATAAATAAAAACAATATTAAATATTTTTAAAATTGTGTTTAATAAACAGCAAACTAATAAAGATTTTATTTGCATATTTTGAAAGGCTTAGTTTTGGACTTTACATATTTTAACTTTTTACATTGAGACTTTGAAATTAGATTTGAATAAAATCAGTGAAATGCATATAAATTATTATAACTCTTCTTGTTTTCAATAATATAATTAATGCTATGTTGCAATTATATAGCAGCCTTTATTATGCATTTCAATTAACATCTAAATGCTAATTGTCTTAAGATGTTCTGAGAGGAGACGTTTGTTTCCATATTAAATTAATTATAGCATCAAAGTAAGGAAAGCATAATCATATTTCCCATCACTATAGTTTTACTTTTAAATGCTATCTGTTAACATTAGTTAGAGGATAATATTATTACATATTAGCTAATAATCTAATTAGTGTTAATTTATAGATAATACTAGTACGCATGAATTAGCAGATAGTGATTGTTCAATTAGCTCAATTTAGCAAATTTATTTAATAAATAGAAACTCATAATAATTTAATTATAAATAAGCAAATTAATCCACACTACTATAATCTATTAATATTAACTAATAGATAGTAGCATATACTAATTAAAATATAATATATTCTATATATCTTATAGTTAACAAATATGTGATGTATTAATTTGGGTACATAATAAGTTAGAAACGTAGTAAGAAATAAAATTTTAAATAGATATAATATTTTAAATAGAAATTATGTAACAATTTCAGAGTTCCTTTGCATATTTTTTCTCAAAAATCGATCTCACTGATTTATAAAATAGAGTCCCCATTGATCTAGTTCAAAATTTTATTGATCGCCAGGTGCTTCACAGACAGATGTTAAATCCTCAAACTCAAGTTTCGACGTCTTTCATTTTACAAAACCAATTAATGGGCGGGTAAAAAATATCAGACGATTTTTATTGCAAATAATTCTTCACGAACAACGAGTTCTTTGTCTTTATATTTCATTACTTTTTTTTTCGCTTCTTATTTTTTTTATTTGTTTCACTTTCTTCCTAGTTTGCTATTATTAAACAGGTTAAAATTCTATATTTTTAACAGTTTTTTTAAATTCTAAACTGAAAAATTAAGAAAAAAAAAAAAGATCAATAGTGCAGAAGCCTAATTTTCCGTACTTAAGGGTTAATTTTAACAGCAATCGGGGGAGACGAAGGTAAAATAAATTATTTTTTTTATCGAACAATATATAAATGAATTTAATTTTTATTTATCGACTGGCATAAATTAGTAATATTAAAAAAATCAATTTTTGTCTTGTCTAAGATTTTACGTTTGACTGTTTAATGGACACAATTCTTGGTAATTGCATAGCCTCCTTAAAAGAATAATGATAAACTTTTTCAATTTCATCAAATTCCTAAACAATTTTTTTCATTAACTCTTTAAATAGGAATATAATTTATTCATTATTTTTTCTTTTTGATAAAAGAATTTATAGCGGATAATAGGTTAACAAACAGTTCACATTACAAATAAATTAGGTAACCAACAATTCTGTGAAAGATTTTTATGGTAGTACTGCGAATATAATATAGAAAACGAACATCTTACAGAAGAAACAGAAGAAGCCGCAAGATTGTATAGCAAATTAAAACAAACAAGTGAGTTGGATACTTGTTTTCTGTATTGCAGATAACTTCGTTGAATTAGCTGTTTGTTGTCTATTGATCTGTTTACATTCTGACTAAAAGCATATGCACGGATAACGAGCACCTCACGGAACAAACACAATCAGAAACAGCGCAAAATTATTGGGTAACAGCAGAGAATTGGAAAACTCAGTTTATAATTCTTATAATATTTCGATTATTAGCTTCATAATGCGTATAGTACGTATCTTATTCCTAAAACTTCATAGTTTTAGGAATAAGATACGTATATTCAAATCAAGCTAAAATGATTTTTCCTTTTAATATATATTCTATGAAATCATCAGGGTTTTAATTTTCTAAAGCGTATATCAGTAGAAAGATTTGAACCCAAGTTTTTTTTCATAAAAAATTTATTTAAAAGTTTTTAAAATTAATTAGAAGTTTTTTTTATTCTCGTACAAAACGAAATGATCAAAATCACTAGGAATTATGTCAACAATAATGTCGAAAGACTACTTTCATGATTATCAAACTTCACTAATTACCTCAGTTAGCAGCAAACATTGAATTTGTAGTAATTTGTAGTAGTATTTGTAGTCTTTAGAATTGTTTTTTTTGGGTGGGGTGTGGGGGGATAATCAGGCCTTTCTAGCTTAAATTTATCTGTATAACATAAGAATTTTAAAAAAAAACTTAAATATTGCTCACCATTTTATATAAGATTATAGATTGAAATAGATAAAAGATCAAAATAAGCATTTTAATTAATCGTATCATTTATAGAAAAATAATGCAGAAAAGTTTATTTTGAACTTCCAAAATTCAAAGCATTTCAATGCCTTTTCAGATTAGAATGGAAATCTTTTTCAATACGTTATTCCAGGAAAGATAAAATATGAAAGGCATTATAAAATTAGTAATTCTCTCTCAATATGTGAAACCATCCAGTATCAATTCCACCAAGTTTGCTCTATACGGGCACTCAAAAGATTTTGAATATAATTTCCTAAATCAGCTGTACCCAACTTTTTTGGTTGTGTATACCACTTGCTGAGAAAAAAATATCATGTGGTTCACCAATAAATATACAAGTAAAAGAATGTAAACACAATAATATGCCTTATTTGTACATATAAATAATTTTTAAATCTTACTATAGAAGTATTAACAATACATTGTTTATAAAACAAAAAAATAATAATAATTACAATTAATTAACTGTCACAATGTAAGATGACCTCAAAACATGTGATCAGAAATTAAATTAAATAATAGATGTCCTCCTCCTAAAAACCAAAATTTTATTTAGAGTTTAAAGGGAAAAAATTACTATTCGGAAAAAAGATTTTTAATGTATGTTCATATGATATTTAATTAATGGATCTTCTACATTTGATGATTTCCTTTCCTTATGCCGTCCTCTTCAAAATGTTTCTGATCCTTTGGTTTCAGTTTTAGGAAAGTAGCGCACAAAACAAATATAAAAAAATCCCTTCTGTAACCCATTAATACACTATCCATCACCTTGTGGACCACACGTTAAGAACTGCTGTTCTAGGTGACGAATCGGTTTCTGTTGCCAGATACGTCTTTGTTAAATTTCGCTGGTTTTTTGAAGACAAATTCCTCACCTTCAAAGTTTCGGATTTAAATAAAAATTCTTATTTTTGTGCCATTAGTTTCATGTGAAAAACGTAGTTGTACGTCACACAACAACAGTTGAAATTCACTTGGCGATTACTTAGTTTAGTTTAATTAAAGTAACGTTCTTTTGTAAAGCAACACTATGGCTTTTTGGGACTGACTTCGCAATTTTGAATCGTGATCAGATGAAGAGGATGACACAAGAGCTGGTACCCCCTCTCCATATCAAACCAGTGAGAGGACGTTTGGCCTTGACGGATTTAACGCCCAACAAACTTCCTTACACGTCGGTTTTTCGGTGGAATCGGGTCTCGAGCCTGAAACCCCATGGCTCACGAGCCGAGATCTTACCACCGGGCCCCTGCGGCCCATAGCGATCCACTTATTCATTTTGCATTCAAAACATTAAAGATGCTATCTTAGAAATTACGTATGAAATTTCGAGAACAATTCAAGTTCTAAACCTAAAATTAAAGAACCCGACTTGGTTGTATAAGAGATTTTACTGCAAAAATTTGATTTTTATATGATCTAAGAATAAAATTAAAATTTGGAGGATTCAAAAATAGCTTTGTTTTTAATATAAGTAAAATAGAACTGTAGATGCAACTATTTTACTAACACACACTAGAAAAATATTGAACCGGAAGTAGCGATATTTTAAAACGGAAGTGAATGATTTATTTTATTTTTATTTTAAAATTCAGCAGATATAATATTTATTTTTTAAAAAATTTCCTGCCTAGCTGCTTATTTCAAGTACTTTTTTAAAAAAGCTGGAAAACGGCTGTAGTTTCTATTATATTTGGATGAACTAGTGTATACGTACATAACTGACTGCAATTTGTATTGTGTGTGCACGGTGTTTTGTGTTTATTGATAAAAACTTTTTTTTTTTTTGCTCTCTACATAAGGAAACAGGGGATAACAGTTATTGATGCTATAAATCCCAATCTTTTCTCTTTCAAGTATCAAGTTTCAAGTACATTTTTTTAAATACATTTTCTGAAAAATCAATATTTTATTGTGATTGTTTCACAGAAAATATGATAGTTCAAAAGTAATTCAATAAAAAGATGTGATATCTTCAATAAAAGTCTTCAATAACACCTTCGCAGGTTTTCATATACTGTGGAATTTTAAATTTCAAATGTTCAGAAAAAATTTATTAAAATAATTTTTAACTTGATTTTTATCATATTCTAGGTAGTTTCAGAAGTATATGAGTGAAATAAAAACTAAGAATATCCAATATTTTTACTTTCTCGTACACGTAGTACAGAAAAAGTATCGTAATCGTCAACAAAGTTCCAACCCAAGATTTTGGCAAGTCTACACATTTCAGACCTCACTGAGTTCAAAAAACAATTTTTTGGAAAACGTCCGTTTGTTTATACTCAAAAATACTTTGATTTAGAAGTCTGAAATCTGGTATGAAGTATTTACACCAAATTTTGATTGAAATCTGTTAAGAGGAAATCACCTGTTCGAATATAATTTTATAATGTAAATGCAAAGAGAGCTGGGCAGATATTCGGTACAGAGATTTAACAATTATAGTATAGACATCTACCTGTCAAAGTTTGAGGCGAATCCAGCGGCGAATTGACTGTCTGTCCGTCTGCACTTTCCGAATAAGTTAAACATGATATTTTAACCCTTTGCACTCCGATGATGCCTCTGACTTACCATTCAAAAGTGTGTGTCATTTTGACGTTTTATTCATTTATTTTTCAAATTTAATTGTTAAAAACGCCTACATAATGGTGAAGAGATGTAGATTAATTTTTCAAAGAAATTCGACATAAAAAGAATTTTGCATATTTATTTTTCATAGCAATAAACAAATCTTTGTATTAGATGAATAATTTTGCATCTAACTATTTATCGGAGTGCAAAGGGTTAAAAATGCAATGACAAATGTACATAATTTGATATAGGATTTTTTAATACCAATGTAGCTTTGTGACAAATTTTTATTTTACTAAGTTCGGAAAAACTCGTATAAAACATAAATTCAGTTTCCAGATACTATTAATAATATTCCAGGGATTAATCATCAAAAACCTCCCCTAGAATGACACGATAGATTCAGTAAAAATGCTGATTATTCTAAATATTATTCGTTTATTTCTATTACAACTATTGAACGCTAACGTGCAAGTTATTCTCTGACATGACTTTATTGGAGAATATGCTAGAAAGTTTTGGAAAAATCATTCTCTCAGGTTAAACTTATGATATTTCTCTTAACAAAGAAAATTTTGCTGATATTTCCTTCATTAATTTATTTGTTTTCCACAAAAACTAATAATAATTCATTTTTCTCCTAATTGGGAGCATTTAAGGCCATTTCAATAATTTGGCACTATTAAAATATTATGTATCCTTTTTTTAAGAATTCCTCTTCGAACCTAATTGGATCCTTAAGTGAGGATAAAACTAAAAAGTGCATAATTATCTAGAACAGATCCAATTATCTGATATTCTGTTTAAACCGATAGTAGTTCTGAATTAATTAAATATCAAGAATCTTCACTTTTGTTAGAGGGTAATATTAATCCGGCTGATAGTTAACGTGAGTATTGCAAGTGAGTATTGCATTCAACTTCAAAATTATTTGATTCTGCTATTAATTTTTCACCAATAAAAAAATCATTTATCATTGAAAATCTTATTTTCCCTTCTCTCTTTATGGTTGAATTTTATTAATGTAAAAAGGAAAAAGAATTGTTCCAATTGATTAGCTTGAAATACAGCCGAACGTACTCAGAAAAATTTCGATAACATGTAGAGATTTGTTTCGTTTTTAATCAATATTAATTTCGAACATCATTAATTAAAAAAATACACTCAACAATTTTATTTTTGTTAAATGAGTATTATTGTTTATATTATCTATGGTAATAAGTCATCGTTAAGTTGTTATCAGTTAGGATTGCAGACGATTCCAAAATGAATCAATCTGGTTGTTAATCGTCCTTATTATTTTTTTTATGTTTCTTTTTTAATCAGTGAAAATTTCATTTGTTAGCTGGCTGGTTGGTTTTTTTTCGTTCGATTTGTTTCATGTCTTAATCAAAAGAGTAGCTTTTCGGTACACAATCTTGATAAAAAAAGAACCTGAGTTATTTCAGAAAAACTAAAATGAATGCGAAGGATGAATAAATTCTGAAAGCTAACATATACAATGCAAATTTAATGGTCGATTGTTTTATATTTTTTAGACTTAACATATTTTTTCTTCTGCAAAAGATTCCGAAATTTAATGGAAGTTCAGTTGCATTAGCTGTACCCAGTCCAGTCTGAGTTGATTCCACTTAAAATTTTATCAAAAAGTCTACCATTTTTTTAAAATTAAGTAAAATAAATATTAGGCTGACTTCAAGAAAAATGAAAGAGGGGCTATCTTTTCGTTTGGCTGCGTATTTGCAGTTAATTTGATATGAAACTTGAAAAAAAGTAGTAGTAAGTTTTTTTTTTCTTTTCTTTTATAAATATGCTTTTGATTTTAAAATTCACCTAATAAAAGTTAATATCCACATAAACTATATAATTTAATTTTTGATGTCAAGTATTTATATGGAAGAATTTTTTTGTACTTTTTTATAATTATTTCTGAGCAATTTTACTGCCATCCAATGAAATTTCTAAAAATTTAAAGATTATTAAAGAGCTCCGAATTCTAAACCGAGCCTATCTTTATTTCATCGTTATAATTCTTTTGGCAATAACTTTGAAATGTAACTTTTTATCCTAAGAAAACGATTCTTCCGCCATCTTAAAATTCAAATGCTTTATTCTTTTTGGGTTTCTTTGATTTTTTGGATGCAAAAAGAACTATTTAAAATTTAATTTCAGGTTCTGGCAGCGATGACTGGTGTTATTGAAGACATGAAAAATTTCATTGCAGGGCATGTATGATGTATTTAAATAAACTCAATAAGCTAAAATGTTTATATTTAAATTTATTTTTATGAATATGGCGCCTTTTTAAGTCATTAAATAAAAACGTTTTTACTGTATAGAGAAGCTAATTGAGTTCTACTTCGAAATATGACTGAATTTTGTTTAGTTATGATTTAATAATATCCATCTAGATCATTTTATTATTAGTCTATCGTATCTCATACAAACAGACATCATTCCAACAGATTTTTTTTAATTTTTAGAATATATAACTAAATTTTAAAATACCTCAAAATCTCGATACCCATTTTGTGTATGGTTTCAATTATATGTATACTTCTAATAATAGTAAGTGGATAAAAAGTCATACTGCTTTAAGTTTTTTTTAACGCAAGAAACTTTTCCAGTCATTTAAGTCAAATTCTCAAAATTTGGTTCGTTTTTTGGAGTATTTTTTACTCCAATTAATATCATAAAAATGCTTAAAAAGCTGAAAGAAAACTTGATATTACTGTATTGTTATCTCTTCAAACAGGATTCCCATCAGTACCACTACAGGCGTAAATTCAAAAGTGAATCTCGGCGAACTTGATTCCGTTTGTCAAAACTTCTTTCTTTATTTCACCTCAGCTCTTGCATAACAATCGAATCGTCTGCAAAATGAATTAAAAAAAGAAAACCTGGGCTGTTTTACCGGCGACCTGTTTTCAGCATGCATCTTTCCTCGTGGAAGTACGAATACGAATGCAATTTGCTAAGAACTTCTTAACTATTACGTCATAACGAAACAGAAGTTCGTCTTTCAAATTAAATGCAGAATTATTAAGCTCCAGCATATTATTCTCATTATTCTCTCGTTTTCCTTTAAGAGACCAGGAATTATTTTTTGATAGTACCATTTGGGGTCATTAAATAAATTAGGCAACTTCTATTGTCTCTCCGCATTCGAGTTTTCGCAATTCCCCGACTGTAATTGGAGTATTTTGTTACAAAATCATAAGATGGATGTTTTTGCTTACAGTGATAATTGATACTCAATTATGTATATCGAATTTTGTTGACGGTGCCTCGGGCTTTTCTCAGAACACAAGTATCAAGCTGCATTTTTAACGTATCATATTTACATCATTGATTGATAGAAAAAAAAAGTAAAGCGAATAAAAATGTTAAATTGATGAATTGACAAAAATGTAATTGAAATATTCTTTATTCTACATTTCGAATCTTAAAAATCTCCTACTGACTTTTAAATGAGAAATAAATTTTTATCTTTTAGTAACTAATTGCATTCATTGACCAATTCTCGCCAGGAATAATCGATTATATTTTATATCAATTAAATCTTGTTTACTATTCTTGCTCTTTCCGATTCTAGTATTCGAAATCTTACTTTGCGATTCATATTTAACCTATACTGTTTTCGGAGCATTGATCATGATTTTTTTTCCTTGGTGATCACATACTTCAAAATTTATGATTTATTTTACTTTAAATTTTAATGTGATGACGTAAATGGAACAAAACTCCACTAATATAATAGCATAAGCTGCGTTGAAGGATATAACCACATTTAGGCTTACAAATAATCTTTAATAAGATCAATGGCGGATTTCAGGCTAGGTATCTGCATATAAGATCACTAAACTAACTGAATTGATCAAAACAATATGATTAGCTTACCTGTAATATATATATATATATATATATATATATATATATATATATATATATATTCTAATTGTAACATAATAAAACAATATTAAAATTTAATAAACTAGTCAAGTTCCGATAAGTTTCAGAACGTTCACTCGGTTATTATAGAATTTGAAAATCATCAAAATATTGCTTTATAACATTTTTTATAAACAGGAAAATCGCGTAGCCTTGATTCTTAATAAATAAAAAAAAATCCGTTTTCACAAAGCTATTAAAATTAAGAGAGAGTGAAATGTCCTTGCGTTGATGTGGCTTGAAAATCTGGATAATAGAGTGCCGAATGACTTGGCTTCCTCGTCATGTGACAATGTTACCAAATGCCAAGGTTCATACCAAACTAGCTTAGTGTTATTTCAAAATGAGGCGTTAATTTCGCTTAATTAATCAACTTAATTTCTAGAAAAAAATGTATTGTTGGAAAAGAGAAAAGCAAACTAACTAAAAGTCGAGGTTTGATTTTTCCTTATTATATGTCTGTTTCATTATCGCATTAGGCAATCGACGTGTCTGCCTTTCAAAGGACGAAACGTCTACCGATCCATTCTTTTCAATCAAGAAGTGGTCAAATACCCCTTCACATCTGAGCCTCATAAACAACATTTTTTTTCTTCATCATTATTGTTATTGAAGCGATTGAGAAATAGTTTTATCGCGACACATCTGTGGTTATTCCGATCAGCACGAGTGCGCACGATCGCGGGGGGAATTGTTAGTTAAGAGCGTGTTCGCCATGTTATGCGGTGAACTGTCGAGGAATCGAACCAGAAAAATTTTTGGATTATAGGTCACTTTCACTGTGTTAGCGTAACTGAAGGACCTCGAAGAAAAAAAAAATTAAGATAACCACACACGTAAATTTTAGCCTTGACGCTGTCAAAATGTTCACACGTATGCTTTAGGATTAGCCGCTTTTAACTAGGGTTTATACAAAAACCGGTTTCCGAATTCAATATTTCTAAAAAAATATATTTTAGTTGGTTTTCGAATTTTTTCCAAAAAAAAGAATAGGTAAAATAGTTTATTTAATTTGAATAAAATAAAATTTAAAAAACCGAAATCAATATTAAAATCAAAGTCAAAATATACAAAAAGGAAAACCATATACATATTACCTGTTGTTGTTGCTTATGGCACTTGCCATATTGGACAAGCCCCCCGCTGATACAGCAGCAGATTTAAGCCGAAAGTAGCGTCTCTTGTTTTTGAAGTAGCGCCAACTGCGGCCAAGAGTATGACTTAGCTACATGCTCACCACATTTGATTGCAAAGCCCCTTTTTACAGGGGGGCACAATCACACATCTCAGATAGCATACAGAAGAACAACCATGCCCAAACCGGGATTTGAACCCAGGACTCCCTGAACACGAGGAAGATGCGCTACCTCTGAACCAGAAAGCCGGCACATATTACCTACACAAAATAACGAAAATTCAACAAAAGTTTCAAATAATATTTGTATTATTTTCACTAATTTTAATTTCACTTAAGAAAATAGGATTTAAAAAATATATAAAATATTCACTGAGTGATTGCTAAGTCTTATTCAGATTTTGGACACAATAGAACCTTAACCACTTAACTGTTTTGCTCCTATGCCGTACGTGCATCGATTTATCGAATTTTGATGTAAACAAAAAAACCATTTATAACAATTATAATTCAATAATAAAATGACTTCGAATACGCAGATAAGTCAAGTATTCGATGGATTTCGATTTGAATCAAAATAAGAAAATATTTCCAGAATAGAAGGTGTCCTCTTATTAAATAATAAAGAAAATAAAACTGTTGAGTGGTTGAATTGAAAATATTCTTACCCTAACTACTGAGCTTAATTTTGTAGTTTTCATGGCATCGAATAACAAATCTAAGTTTTTTTTGTTCGTTGCCTCAAATTATGAAAATTCAGCTTTCAATGTCTTTAGATTTGTAAGTTTTACTCCAGGTTCTTCAAGGAAACTTTGATTTAACTGATTTTTTTCCATGGCTTCTTTTAAAACAGCATTTCTCTGATGAGTGGTTTCTTCTATTTGCTCTTCAACAGAATCGGTTTCCGCATAAGAATTTGGGAACATTGTAGAAAATACGCATAGATATAAAAGAAAATCAAGTAAGTTTAAAATTAATTTTTGCATAATGATATGAATTCTTTAAATCGGTTTTCTTACGTTAAAAACCGGTTTGAGAAACCATCAAACCTTACTTTTAACCCTTTGTGATCGGAAAAATAATTCGATGCAAAATCATTCAACTAACATAAGGGTTTTCTTTATTGCTATCACAAAAATATATTAATTATAGTTTTAAGTTGAATTTTACCAAAAAATTAATCCACATTGTCTTACCATTCTTTAAATATTTTTTTACAATCAAAATTCAAATAAATAAATGCATAAAACGTCAAAATGATGCACCGTCTTGAATGGTAAGTGAAAGGCACCTTTCGAATGCAAAGGGTTAAATGTTCTGGATTTGTTCTAAATTTAAATTAAATATTTCAAACTGACCTTTTTAAATTAAAAAGTGTTTGTTAAAACATTGAATAAAATTTAAAACCATTAAATTTAAATGAGTTCTGTTTTCCTACTCTTAGAGCAAGACCATTGCTTACTTACTTTTGGTGTTTTGACGGCGAAAAAAATGGGGATTTTTTTTTTCTTTCCCCACCCACCCTTTTCTTTTGAGAAGTATACAAGGAAAAAGTTTTGTAATCCGAAATCAATTTTGACGAATATTTACGTTTCAGACTTCCTAGAGTGCGAAAATACGTATTTGGAATTGTCTTTCTGTCCATGAACACGAAAACTTAAAAAAGCTTTAAGCTAGATGGTTAAAGTTGGCATATTGTCTTTAATTTAAATTTGTATTCCTATCAAAATTTGAGCGAAATCCGTTCAAAGAAATTCTGGTTGGTTGGCTGGTTATCAGAATATATGTCAATAACTACAAAACACATATAGCGGCCGAGGTGGCCTGGTGGTAAGTTCTTGGCTCGGGAACAGCAGGACTTCAGGTTCGAGACCCGATTCCACTGAAGAACCGTCGTGTAAGGGGGTCTGCTGTACGCTAGATCCGTCAGGGCCAAACGTCCTCCCGCTAGTGTAATGTGGAGAGGTGGTGCTTAGTCAGGAGCCTTCCTCGTCATCTGACCAGGGTTCAAAATTATGAGGTCTGTTATAAAGCAAAACTAGTCCAAGATAGACCTAGTTTTGCTTTATAACAGACCGTTAATATAACTAAACTAAACTTATCAGAGTTAGATGGGCAAAATTTCGTATTTATTTAAGATCTAAGTGTAGATATTTATCAAATTTAGAAGCAGATACATTAAAAGTTTGGTCATCTGTCGACTTGTGTTTTCTACACGGATGGAAACGCAATAAATCAAAAACGCTATGACAACATATAAAATTTGTTTTGTGTTTTTATAACTACAATTATAACTATATATCAAATTTGATTTCAATCAGTCAAATCAAAAGACGTCTAAAATGTTTAATCAGTTTTCTACTGCTTGTGTATTCACTGACACCTGGCGATTAATTGGTTGAAAAAATCGGCAAACATCTCACGCTAATAGGCTCTTTCGTAACTTTTGTTCTTCAATAACGAGCGGTTAATAATACACAAATACATTCACTCGAGCAAAATGGAGAAATTTCGGGGAGATCACTTTCACTGGCTTCTTATTTAATTTTAGTGATTTAGACAGAAGGAGAAATAACATTTTATTATATGCGTGAAAAATGATACTAGATTACATTTTAAAAACGGTTAAATTCTGAAACGTTTCGGGTTTTTTTCTCTCATATCGATTGTGTCAAAATATTATTTGTTTACTTTAGTAATTTGGTGGAGAAAAAACAGAAATTCTCCATTTTTTAAACCCATTTTTGTGATATAAATAGGGAAGGGACAAAAAAGAAATAGTTTAATTTAATCATGGGTAAGTAGGAATGAAACACGGAAATGAAATAATTAGTTGATTATTCCTTTTTTTTTCAATCTTTCTTTCCTTGAAATGATTAGTCCTTTGAAATGTTTATTTTTCTAGAATACATCGTATCGGATGTAAATCTGTAGATATTTTTATTCTGGATTTGAATAAAAAGTTTAATTTAATATTTTTTTAATTATAAATTTGCGTTTAAAAAATTATCGATATTTGTTACATTGAACTCTTTTTTCTAAATATGGTAGCTATATTAACTTATAATTAATATTAATGAATAATCGCAGTTTATTATCGTATTTTGTTCGAATTTCCTTTATATGTCTGTCTCATAAATTGTATGCTTCTGCTATGTTAACGTCAGTGATAAGACATCACGGATTGGTTCCTATCTCGAATCGGAGATGCAAAAGGCGCAATGGTCTTGCACCGTTGCCTAATTTTTTCAAAAAGAAAATAACTTTGGGAACTATTTGATAAAAATTTTCTTTCAATTATACATACATTTCAATATTATCACATTGCTAATGAACTTTTCATATTTACAACTATGGTATGTTGTTGTGTCAAATGGCACTTGTCATGGACAAGCCCGCTGCTAATCCAGCAGCAGATTTAAGCCTAATGAAGCGTCTCTTGTATTTGAGTAGCTCCAACTAGGGCCAAGAGTACGACTTTGCTACACACTCACCACATTCGCTTGCACAACCCCTTTTTACAGGGGGTCACATTCATACATCTCACAGATAGCACACAGAAGAACAACCATGCCCGAACCGGGACTTCCAGAACACGAGGAAGACACGCTACCACTGTGCCAGCAAGCTGGCACAACTATGGTATGGAACCAGTAAATGAAAGCTTAATCAAATGAAATGGTCTCACCAAAATTTTCTCTCATTCTATTAAAACTGTCATCCCCCACTCGCATAAAATTGAGATTTTGTTTAATTATATTAACTTTCTGTTGTAAAGCAAAACTTGGACTATTTTGGGATGGAACTCGTCATTTTGAACCGCGGTCAGACGACGAGGATGACACTTGAGCTGGCACCTCCCTCTACACATAAAATTGTGAACTTTAAGCAGGATCGTGAACACAAGTTCTGAGTTTTTTACTTCCACGCGCTTGTGAATTGTATACTTCTTAGCGTATTAAAGAAATATGGTACTTGTGTATTAATTACATGTCATTTGTGAGCAGTAGTTATGAAAGATAAAATTTTAGCTTGAATCTAGTGCTTTTATTGAATAAAGCTTGTAATTTTCGGCTGTTTTTTGGACAATTAATTTTTGGCATATAGTTAATACATTGGTACCAGGAAAGTAGACTATGGATACTCTTTTTTCTGACTGACTGAAAGAAAAATATGAGACAAAAATACAACTGTAGTCATAAGATCCGATACTGAATTTCATTTATTTATATCATTACCTCTTTGAGTACCATGAATGCAATTATGAGGAATCAACCACTGACAGATAATCAACCCTTTCACAGATTTGATTAAAAATTGACGAGAATCAGTAACTAATCGATAACTGTCAAAATATTAAAACTGTGAATCAAAATTCATATGCATAAATTTTTACATTTTATTTTCTCATTTTCGCAGTATAAAGAAAGTATTGAAATCATCAAAAAATTCTATCACGAGCTTCTGATGAATCACCGCATTTCAGATTTACCCGAGTTCGAAAAACACATGTTTAGAATATGACCTTCTGTCTGTGACAAAGATGATTCAACAATGTTTTGAGCTAAATGATTGAAATTTGGTCTTTACATCAAATTTGCAAATTTCCATAAAATTTAGAATAAACTCTGTTCAGAGGAAGTCCGGATACTCGAATAGGAATTAACACGGTAATAACAAAACTAATAGAGATAAAAAAAAATAACATTTAACACATATAGAGAAGGCACCTATCAAATTTTGTGAAAAATCCAATTAAAGGTTGTTTGTTTGTCTGTACTTTCAGAAACATGTAAGCTGGTGTAACTCAATATTTACTTAAATGCATCAAAATTTGGTTTGGGATATTGAGACCACAAGTGCAGTTTTGTGTCAAATTTTTATTTCAATTGATTGAGAATATGTGCCTAAAGCATAAATTTGAATTTTGAATACTATTATCCACATTGCAAAGATTAATCACCAAATAGATTACTAAGGATGACACAATAGATTCAGTAAAAATGCTGGATTCGAGCCAAAAATTAATATTTCGTAACTATTGTAATCTAACGTCATACGAGATATGTTAAG
The DNA here is from genome assembly GCA_026289955.1 of Argiope argentata. Lineage (NCBI taxonomy): Eukaryota > Metazoa > Arthropoda > Arachnida > Araneae > Araneidae > Argiope > Argiope argentata. The sequence goes on from JAOUZG010028144.1 coordinate 2,253,154, forward strand.
TTTATTAGAAAGTATGCGAGAAAATTTTCGCCAGACCCTTACCGCTACATTATATTGGGTAAATGCAAGAGTTTTACTCGTTCACATTACCCATGAAGAAGAGCACTAAAACTCAAAATGAACAAAACCTGTTATTATGCATAGTCTCCATTGCTATTTGTGACCAAAGTTATTCATTTTTATTGAAACGAATAACTTTGTGGGACAAGATGCATTTATATGTGTGACATCCACATGTTTCATCAGCCGAAGATTTGCGCCATTACAATGTCTGTGTGACGTCAGTTCCATTGCAAATTTATAAATCCCAAAACGTGTAGAACTTTCGAACTCACCCAATATGCTTATATGCATGCAAAAGTAAGAAACCGGCAGATAGTCTACTCGTCGAGGAATTCAATTCGAAATTTGATGCAGGTCTACATTATAAATGATAAGCATGTGCATTAAATTTTAGCTATTTTGCCTTTTACGTTTAATTTTGCATTTAATATGCTTTCTACTCTTTGAACAGCAAGACAGAGTCAGATTTCCAGTGTAGAAATTTAGTTCAAAATTTGATAGAAATCTACAAATTTGGGATCGGACATATACTAAATTTCATCAATCTAGCTCAAAGCTTTTTTAAGTTATCGTACTCACAAACAGATAGACACAACAGATAGAGATTCAGTTAACTCTTAATTTCGATTTTTTTTAGTAAAATATATCATGTACTAGAAAATACAAAAAATGTGCGCGTTCAAACTGCTCGGACGCACACATGAGTTTCATTCAATTTTAAGTTTTGATTGAGGCGTACTAATATGTCTGTCTGAGCTTTGCAGTAAAGCCTGTAAGATCAGCTCTGAAAAGAAGTGGCAAATGATTTTATTCGCTTATCAGAGAACAGTAATACGATTGACTGCTGGGAAATTTACTTTTAAGATAAAAGCAGGGCGTGCGCTTTGGGAAGTAAACAGATGAAGAAGTATTAAGGAGGCTTCCTGAATGGCAACGTTTGTTAAACAAACTAATGAAACGCGAGAACAAGAAGTTAGGCGTGTTATCTTTGTGTGAGTTCCACTTATGTGACTGGATCTTCTTATTTGCATTTCGAGATGCTCGAGCGGAATCTAGATTCACAGAAAATCTGTCTGTACATTTCGAGTGCACAACATGACGTCATCCTGTGCCCCCGGTGCCTATACGGTGAGCACAAAATGGAAGGAAAAAAAAAAGAAAGAAAATTTATTAAAAGAAAGAGACAATAAAACATCCATGGTTCTCCAGAGATAATTCCATCGGTGTCAAATCCTATACGACTGTATTCAATTTTTGGTGAAGTACTAACTGAATGGAAGGGACTAGAATATTTAGATGATGACTATGGGATGACTAACAGGGAAATGGGATTACTAACGGAAAAGAAAAAAAAGTTTGATAAATTATACTGAGAACATGTGTATAACATTTAGAAGGATATAAACAATCACTGCAAAGTCAGAAATCTGTAGCGTCTATTTGGGTACTGAGGTTTTGTTTTCCTCCGAGAGAACTGTATTTTTGAAGTTATAATTTCAGCTGATTTTGATAAGTGGCATTTTGGTCTCAGCTATTGTAAGGTATTGAAGAGGTCTTGGTATTTATGAATACGGTTTACTATGGAGTGGATCTTGCCGCACGAAAGGGTATTCGACGCAATTCTCCTATATCATTTTACCTCAAGACTTGTTTCTGACTTTCTCAAATACCATAAGAGAGTCATATTCCGAATACATGTGAACTCAATGATTACAAAAGTTAGATGAATGATTACAAAAGTTAAAAGTAGTTAGATGAATTAAATTTGCCACACAACTTCAACATCTAAAATATGGATACATGTCAAATTTTCAAGAAATTAACTTCTGGCAAACCGTACTTTTTTAACATTCATATAAACACGATAGTTAAACGATGCCAATATTTAAATAAATGAAATTTGCTGTATAATTTTATTTCTAAAATTATTGTTTTCATTTGAATTACTTCTTATCTAATTTCAGTTGGTTGAGAAAAAAAAAAGGTTCAAACGTATATTCTGTTGAACAGAATATTTTCATAATGCTATAAGAACAAAATGATTACATTAGTTATTCGGAAATATGCAAGAAAGTTTCGGAGAGACCATCCCTATGATTAATTTTAACTTTATCTAATGCATATTTTCCCCATAGAAAAATAACTTTTTGTCGTACAGCTTCATTGTCCACAATATGTTTCAATTAATACAATGCTTGATTCAGGTTTCCTGGATTTTTTTTCTTTTCATTTTCAGCTTGTTGCCAGATTCAGAAAGGAAAATAAATATTTGTTATTTCGATCCAAACACATAGTAATGATACCTTAATGGAGATAGAAGTTGACTATAAAATATATATGTGGAAGATAACGGTTAAGTTTGGGTTTCGGAATCGTGATTCACCATTATTAAAAATTATTTTGAAATAAATTTAAATTATTATAAAAGCGGAACAATTTTTCAGTCTCTGTATTCTTCTCTTCGCAATCATTATATATTTTATACTTATAATTATCCGTCAAAGTTGGCTAACTATTTTGCCGGGATAAATTCTTCTTTTTGCCGGGATAAGGAGATATTAAGAAACAGGGATAAATTTGGCTTCTTAATAGCTCCCTCAACAAAATATTCTAATGATTCACATTTTAAAAGTTATGTACCTTATTTTATTATAGAAACATTGTTCGTTCTTCATTGTATCTGTTTAATTGATGCCAGCTGCTATTAAATTTGAACTTTAAATTGATATCTAAAATGATTAAACTTCAATAAATACAAAAACATTTTTGTTGAAACCAAAGACATATTTTTTAAAATATTAGTTTAAAAAAACAGAATCGTTTAGTATTAAAGTTTGATATGTACTCCAGAATCTTTTAAAAATAATTTATGTAATAACTCAAAGAATTATTCTATAAAAAATCCCTTCATCTCACTATAAATTTCAATTTTTAGTTTTACGTTTAAAAGTATTTAAATGCCATATATAATACATTTTATTTTGTTTTGGTCAATAAATGTACTTTTGAAAGAATCTAATCAGTCGTTATATACGCCTTTGATCCTATGAATCTTCTTTAAGTAATTACATTCACACTCCAAATTTTTAATGAAAAAAAATCTTTAAATCCAATTCAAGTATGAAATTTTAAATTTAATCATTTTAGGACATTTTCATAATTTTAGGTAAAAGAAGAAGCTGCAGGGGCTAATTGGATATCTTCTTTAAAACAGTGAAAAAAAAACTTGATAGGATATAAGATTGTAATGTACAAATTTTTATAACTCACTCAATTTTAGTCTTTCCTTTTTTTAAAAAAAAGTTTTAGTATCTCAAGAATATTTTACTATCTATGACTAATAGGACTGAAAGCTCTGATGAATTATTTATTCAATATAAAAAATAAGAAATAAATAATTCCTCAAAGGATTTATTCTCAAATTTTATAACGTTTGGACTATTTTTCTTAGTAGATGTATATACTTATCACCAATTGTTTGGAAATTAATTGCTGGGACCTGATTAAAGTAGATATCCTAGCTTATATGATGAATCAGGTTTTCTTAAATAAAATAAATAGTGTGTTAATGATATAGATATTGTAAAAGAACATAGAAAACTTTTTTTGGTCTTATTTTTCCTATAAACTTTTGTTTTTTGTGTTTATTTTCCTTTCATACTCACCCGTGTTGAAAATTATACTTTTTTATATTTAGCTTGCAATAATACCGGGTTTACACTCGGCCAGTTGTAAGACGGCAAGTAGAAAGCGCATGCGTAGAAAGGGACTGATTTATGTTTGCCACAACTTCATAAGAAAGATTCAGACATTCCATGCTCGGCTATACATTGCCATTTTGGCGTTCTTGAATTTTTATTTTTCACTGCTTATCGTATTATAAGTATGGATGTTTACACAAAGAAACTTGGTAAAATAAAAAGAAAGGTCAACATACTTAAATTTGAGAAATTATAAAAAATAAACGACAAATAAAATGAAAACACATACACACACTAACTAACACTAAATATAGATGTTAATTCTAATCATATAGACATAACCAATGCAAGTCCCACAGGTTATCACTTAAACTTTCTCCAAAACTTTCTCGCTGTAAAAATGTCAACACGAGAAAGCCTTGCTTGGCGTTAGAGTACAATATTTACAAAATATAAATTTTTGACTTCAGCCTTTTTACTTAATCTGTCTTATCGCCCTCGGCAAATGTCTTGGCGATTCATCAGTGGCATGCGGCTAATGGTTTCCGAAAATCGAATTTGTGTTTTATATGCGTTTTAATTACATTTGCAGCTACAAAGTTCTGTACAAAATTCGATATATATATATATATATATATATATATATATATATATATATAATTTCATTTTTGAGTTGTTATTTTTAAATGTTTCTAAAAGGTACAGACGGACAACAGACGATCAACCCGTTGTTGGATTCGGCTCAAAATTTGATTGAAATTTCAGCTGTCTAGCTCAAAACAATTTTTTTAGTCAGGATTTTCACAAACCGACAGACAAGCATTTTCTGGAAATGTGTTTTCCGAATTCTTTTATGATTATTATATTTTTCTACACTACGTATTCGAGAAAGTAACAAAAATAATGAGAATTGAACCAATTTCATCAAAACAAAAGAAAAAATACTTTAAAAATTAGAATTTGAAATTTAAAATTATTTTGATAAATGCTAATTAATAACATTTAATTCAACAAAATTTCTATATATTTCCGCACATATTCTAATTACAATCCGATATTGGTTTTTACTCTACAAAAAATATTCAAAGTGATTGAATCTATTACTTCAAAAAAACGTTTAAGCAACCTTTCACAAAAAAATAAATTTGAAAAACACTAATAAGTCATTATTTATATATATTTTATATATTGCTTCCTCAGAAATTTCTTTTTTAATTCACAAAACTTCTTTTTCTATCCCCATGATATTTTATAATGCAATGAACAGACAGTTAATTCCATTTCATAAATTTTTTATTCAATATCAATGTATATAATCCATAAGTTGGTATTCGTGCAATTTGGTATTGATATTCTACTGCTGTTTTACAAATTCAGTGCCACAAGTCCATGAGAATTTTATCAGAGAAATCTTGTTTCAGAATTCGAATGATAAATTTATCATTGAAATTGAGCCACGTTGGCACAATATGCCATATGACAAAAGAAAAGAAGAAGGGGAAAAATAATAACAAGTGTGTGATAAGAGATAAGATTAAAAATTGGAAACTATTCGCAAATACTTTAGTTAAGGAAGAAAGAAACAGTGGAAAAAAAGTTCCATTCTTTTAAAGGAGAAAAACAACATAATATCTATGGTTTTATACATATAAACCATTTTCAGTTAAAGCAGTGTTAAAAGAAACAAAGAAAATAATGGAAAGAACAATATTAAAGAAAATAATGAAATTAATTGACTTGATAATATAACTCTTATAAATATAATTGTGAATGTTAGTTAATAGTTAATTGCGTGTAATTTTGTGTTATAATGTTGTGTTCTTTTTTCCAAAGGAGATTGCGATTATCAAATGAAATTGTAGAAGCATTAATGTATGTATTTTATAACTGAATACAATGCACATTTAATTAATACGTTTAAAAATCATACAATAGCATTTTTTAATCAAAAATTAAAAGATTCTGAGAAATAAATACTATCCATATTAGAAACATTAAATCAACCAACATTAAATAAAAATAAATTTTGAGTTTTTGTAAGAGCTGGATAACAGAATAATCTACAAACCAACATTTAAAGAATGCTGATTAATGTTTCATTGAATTCAAGTTCGGTAAACAGTTTCAGCAAATACAATTTGTCAATAAACACATAATAGATATGCATAAAGTCAGCAAACCGGCTTTTACAACACCTCTAACAAATAATGTAAATAAGTTCTTCGAAAATGTTTTTCTTTCTAATCAAAAAGGTTAAAGATCGCTTTAATTGCTTAAAACTTAAACCTTAACACATTTCTGATTTAGAATGAAAATTACAAATTTGAATAGCATTTAAGAAATTAAAAATACAATGAAATTCTAATTCTGTAAGTGAAGTATCATCATAGAAAATTAAGTATGTTTTATTCATCTACAAAATGAGTAGCTAAATATTCTCTTTCTACAAATATAATTAAATGCAAAATATATTACATGCAACAGTTTCAATACATAAATGAAACATGTACTAAAGATTTAAAGAATATCTTCATTTTTAAGCTCTGCCTATATCCAAATATATCTATTGTATGCAAATATGTCTGTTTTCAAATATGTCTATGGCATGAAAATATGTCTATTTCCAAAAAAATATAATTAAATGACAAAATATATTGCATGCAACAGTTTCTGTATGTAAATAAAAATGTATTAAATAGTCAGGGAACATCTTCATCTTTGAAAATACGAGAATATTTTAAAGCGAAAAATGTAAAACGAAAATGAAACAAAATTAAGAATTTGCTTGTCCTTGTATATTTATTTTTCCTTTTCTTTTCAATTATTAAAAGTTGATCACATTATACGAATAATTTTCACATTCGTATAATTATAAAACATATTTGTACAATTTTTATTAATTCCCTCAGACTTGTTCTTAAAAGAACGTTCATAATCTCAAACCTGTTCTGGTTTGAGGCCCCTTTACTGAAAAGGGGAGATTAGAATTTGGAACATTCTTTCGCGTTGTGCAACTTCCAAAAATTCTGTTTAACTATCTTATCCATTACTTTTTATCAACGCACTTTCTCTGCGCTTGTGACACTAAAGACACACGTGAACAAAATCAAATAATAAAAAAAAGGCTTTCACGAGACGAGTAGCCCATTGAACCTGATTGAAATAGCGTTAGTCAGGCCACCTGATAGACACAAAATTTATCTTCTTTCATCAGATTAAAAACCGGCAGTCAATTTTTAGAACTTCAGCTTACTTCGAACGCCGGGTATCTCCCCGTTTCTGGTTAGATGGCTGCGATTCAGAATGCCAGATCAAGGTCATTTATAGCACGAACATAGTCAGCTGATAAAACTTCGCTGAGAAAGGCCGTGGCTAGAATTGTAGCGAAGAAAGACGAAAAATTGGGTAATATCGTCTGCGTGGGAAAAATTGCCATCGCAAACAACTGAAATGTGGAAGGAAATGAAAGAATTCTAACTGCAGGTGAAAAATGGCTCGAGGCTACGTCTGCAGTGGATTGTGGAAAATGAATACGATACAGTCGACTGCCAGCGTGCAGATTCAGCGGATTTCCTATTACTAGGATTAAGCAAAGATAGATGAAAATTGATTTTGAATCGAAAAGTTAAAAAATAAAATTAACTGTTTCAGATATTTAAAAAAATCCAGATTATATATTCAATTTTGATATTAGTTTAAAACAGGAGTACTTTTCTTTTTCTTTTCTTTCTTCTTTCTTTTTCTTCGGAACCCTTTACATTTACCGAAATAATACTTAAAAAATTGCAAACAAACAATCTGAATTATAGAATATAGATTTAAATTTTTTTGAAAGTATTTGGACTTTTTTATTAATAGGGATGGATTCTTTTATTTGCTTTTCTTGGTGTAGTTTATTACTACACTGTAATAAAATACTCTGGAATACAGCAGAATAATAAAACACACAAAAATTTAATTAAGGTTATAATAATAATAATAGCATTATAAAATATAATTACATAAATTGGAAATTAGGGACATTTAATAACAATTGCATGCTTATATTATCATTTTCTTCCTTCCCATTAAGTTTTCTGTTTTAGAGAGTCAACATTTGAACTACTCGTTTTTTTTTAAATTTTTAAATCTGTTGGGTTAGTTGACTTATATGGTACAGGCTCAATCTGCTCGATTGAGTAAATTATTCAAATGAAGTAAGAAAAGATATTTTGTTCTGTGAATAAATGTGCTATTAGAAAATTTAAGAGGTTTGAAAGTAAAATACTTTTTACGTAATAAATTTTTAAATAAAAAAAATTACTCTCTTTTGTAATTAAAACCGTTTAAAGATTTGAACTTCACTGTTTTAAGTCAACCATGAATTAACTGGAGAAAGTACCATAAGTTGAATAGTCTGGTTTTCACGAGGGCGGCCATTGAAAGGGTGTCGACCCTCTGGTTGAGGAAAAGCGAAAATTTTTATAACGGAAACATTAATAGAATGTATCCTTTTTAAAAATGTGTTAACTGATAAACAACTAAATTATTTTTATAATGTTGCTTTAGTATCAATAATGAATTATAATTACAAAGAATGTTATTTTCTACTTAGATTTTTTTAACTAAGAAAACTAAAACATTTCTTTTATCTTCACAAAAATAAAATCTTATTTAATGAATGTCATGCTTTAAGCATACTTAAATTAGGAGTGGAGTGGTCTTCCTAAAACCTTCTCGCATATATATTTCCTGATAAAGGAGTTATTCCCTTATTTCTACATAAAATAAAGACCTCAGGTAGGACTCTGAATACCTTACACGGCAGTGGCGAACCATAATTATGAAATATTGATATTTAGCTTGAATCGATCAGTTTTACTGAATCGTGTGATCTTAATCGATTCATTTCTGGCATGCTGTCAATACACAAATGTCTAAACGTCGATTTTTTTTATTACTCTTTCCCCTATAGATTGAAATCAAAATTTGACAGAGCTACATTAATAGTCGCAACATCACATGCCAAATTTTATTTGTTTAAGCAATTACACTTGTGAATTTACAAGTACAAGTATGTGGAGGTATTGACCGAAAGATGATCAATCTTTTTGATTATTTGTTTTAAAATTTGATATAGATCTAAATGTTATATGCTAAAACTGGAACCAAATTTTATTCAAATTGACAATAAAATTAAAAAAGAAAGATGTGAATAGTAAGCTTAAACAGACTTCCTAAAAATGGATTTCGTTCAGAATTTGCTAGAAAATTATAAATTTTTTGTAAAAACCACAAACCAAATTTCTGATTAATTATCTGCCCATTTTTGATGCAAAATTCTCTACACAACAAACTTGGTTTCAGAACTATGAAATTATGACGAAGCGACCGACTTCTTAGGACAAAACTGTGCTGCAAAACCTTGATTAGAGTTTTGATTAAAAGTTATTTGAAAGGCGAAAGCTTTCCACAACTTCTTAGCATATAATTATAATAATTTCTTAGCATATGTCATACAAAAATAGTTTTTATCATGTCAGAACATGACGGTGTTTTTGGAATGAAGTTTTAGGCGTCAACAAAAATTTGTAGTGGGAAAATAAAAATGTTATTATCTGCACGAGCATCTCAAAATACCAGCTTTTAATAACATGTTGCCATTGTATTTACAAAAGCTCTGATTTTTTAAAAAAATAGTTACTACAGTACATAAAACCTAGAAAAACGTCATTTTGAGCACGTGATTATATGAAATGAAATAAATAGGACATGGAATATTTTTTTAAATAAAAAATGCAAGCCAAAGTTTTTTGGATCGTTGCAATACTAAAGTGACTCATTCAATGAAACAATTAAAATGAATAAAAATATAATTTAACTTGCACGAGCACGTGGTGCTTGGCCATTCAAGAAATGATGTTCTGACATGATACATTGAAATATACATAGCAGATTTCATTTTAACTTTTTTTTTAATTAGCTTTTTTGTGGCATCTGTTCTATTTCTGCGAAATGCCTTTTTGAATTTCAATAAATATTTCCAAGTACTTTTAAAAGAAAAAATATTCTCAATACTTTTCAGTATTTTAGTAAAAATGTTTAGATTTGAGCTCGTTGGGGATTATATTAATTTCGTTTTTGTGAGTATATAGTGTTTAATATAATTAAGAGTAGATTTTTTAATGATATAAAAATTATTTAAAACATTGTCATATTGCAATGCTTTGGACTAGAGTTTAGAATTTGTTTTTAATTTTTTGATGAAAGATTATATTTAAGAAGTTAATAGAGACTACTTTTTCTGCACGTAAATAAATATCTAGATTTTATTTTGTATTTAAACATGCGTTTTACAGATCACTGTAAATAAATGTCCATATTTGTAATTTTTTTAAATATTTTAGTTTGTGATAGTTTAATTTTTCAAGTCATCATCAATCTAAAAGATTAATTATGTATAATTGCTTTTAGTAAGAAAAAAAAGTGAATAAAATTATAATAATTTCTTTTGTATTTTGAAATTTTTATGAATATTTATACTTACTACATAGATATTTTGCTGCATATATGAAAAATATTTCAGCTACCTGTGAAACTCGAATTCATTTTATTAATTCTATATTACCGAGAAACCATTACAAAAGAGGAATACATTTACAAATCTTTAATAAAGCTTTCCTGCCTCTTTAGTCTTATAGTAAGAAAGGGATGTTTACAGGGATTCTTAAAGGGTATTGAAAGAATGCCAAATCAATAATCCTCGACCTTGGTGACGAATTTGGAGATAGTAACGAGAGTTCTCGAAAATGCAAGAATTACAGTTTTATCGATATTAAGAATAGCAATTTGTTTAATGTAAAAAAGCCATACACTTGAACGTATTCAAATAAAAATCCCGTATCTTAAATTTCAGAGTATTATTCTTAAGATCTCCCCCATCATATTTTCTCTCGAAGATTTGTGAAATACAAAACTAATTCAATTTTGGTATATTGGCTTTATAGTCAATTTTTTAACTAAACATTGTAAACTGCTTTACAAGATGTTGCAATTTTTATCATTTTGTTTAAAATTATTTTATATTTAAATTCAAATTTTTTGCCCGCGAGATATTAAAACCAATTGTCTTAAAAATAACCTAAAGTGAATTAATTGTCTTTCGAATTGTCATAATATTATTTTTGAAAGGCTTATAATTATATAATAACTTAAAAAATATATAATAAAAATATAATAGTTATCGATAGTATAAGTTTGACAGCTTATATTAATATTAAATAATAGATAAAAGTTAGATAAAAAGTTTTTAAAAATGACTAATAAAATAAATAAAAATTAAATAACTATAGATATTTTTTTAAAAAAAATTGAATTCGGTATATTCGGACAGAAAGGCCCAGCAGTTTTTAGTATGGCTCTGGTATATATAATAGATGTAATTATTATGTATGGAATTTTTCCCATTTAGTTCTCTTCATCTTGTATTTATCATCTTAATTTATATTTGAACAGCTAGAAAGACAGCCTTCCGTTTCTCAAAACTTAACAAAAATGTAAAAATGCCGTATATAAAATTTCATTCATCTAGCTCAAGGCATTTTTGAGTCGTCTTTGTCATAGACAGATGAACATTCATCAAAAAATGTGTTTCTCGAATCTAGGGAGGTCTAAAATGGGATATGACTTCCCGTTGCAGTATAAGATTACATAAATTGCGTTTTACTATGTCATTTCATTATTGTTATGAAGTCTTCATAAATTGTTTAGTTTATTACAGTTTAAAAAATATTTTTACTTTCTTTTATATGTAGTACAAAAAATATATAGCAATCGGCAAAAGGTTCGGACTCAAGATTCTTATAAATCTCACATTTTAGCTTTCCTGAGTTCAAAAAATGCCCGTTTGTCTGTCTGTATCAAAAACGTTTTGAGTTAGAAGGATGAAATTTAGTATTCCATTTTTACATTAAATTTGTAGATAATTATCAACATTTTTAGCAAAAACCGTTCCCAGGAAATTTGACTGGTTGTTTGAATGTATGTTGATGCGTTAAAAACGGAGGGAGGTATTTGCATAAAATTCTGTATGCAGATTTAACATCTATAATGCAGACCCCTATTAAGTTTAACAATGGATTGGCTATCTGCCGGTCTGTATTTCAGGAACCTGTAAAAGCTGCAATTCGAAAATTAAATGATTTAATATATAAAATTTTGCGTGTGATTTTGGATGCACAATTTTTTTTCTATCAAATTCTGATTTAATCCTTTCGAAAAAACGCAATTAAAACATAAATTCATTTTTATTAGACAATACGGCAGAGAGATTTTGGAAGACTATTTCCGTTATTGAGATATCGAATGCACAGATAAACAAAATTGCATACAGTGTATGCATAAAAAATGCGATTTTACGACTCAGAGATATTTAAAACGTGAAGATTCGGCGGAATTCTGAATTCGAATATTTTATCTTCTAAACGGAGAATATAACTTGCCTGTATGGAGAATATAATTTGCCTGTTATATTCTCCGTATAGAAGAAATTAATAAAAAAAAAGAATACTTCATTGATCTACAAGTAAAATGCAACAAATAAATACAAAAAAATTGATTTTTTTTTAAAAAATTTAAAGCATTTTTGATTTTAACTTGAATAAATTCGAGATCTGAAAGTCAAACATAGATCCTGAAAGTCAAAAGTAAAGCCAAAATTAAATCAAACTTGAAAACGCAACACACACTAAAAGAAATAAGCCATTGAATTTTTGGCCGTCTGTGAGCACTAATATGACATCGTTTCCGCTCTCTTTCATTGTTTAAATTTAAAAAAAAATCAGAAAAAAAATGTAGAATTAACTATAACTTGTAAAGCTTGAGAAACCTGTGAAAAAAATCTTCGAAAATGTTATAACACCATTTTTCTATGATAATAAGATGATGAATTTGTGTTAAAGTTTTATTAGTTGAAACTTCTTGCTGGGCACATCCGGGTTTGCTACAATTTATTTCCTTTAATGCACGCGCAATTTCTGGCAGAAATAAGTTAGAATAGTAAAAATTTAAATGTATCACTAAAATTAATGGGTATAATAGCTTTCATGATTGATATTCGTAAGCATAAGTCAAACGAAATGGCAATTTTCTGTTTCGTCAACTTTTATTCAGTCTGACTAATTATCATCAATTTTCAAAATAATCTTTGTGCAAGGAAATAGAATAGATCTAGAACTTGAAATTTATAACTAAAAGAAAAGAGAAAGCTGATTAAGAGTGAGACATTTTGATAATATTTTTTTTTATTAAACGAAATGAAAAATGGGCTATATTCTCAGATTGTTATAGTATTATGATCTGTTAAATATTAAAAGAAATCTAATAAATGTTATCTAATGCATTTAATATCTAACGTTGTTATTGGAAAACTTGTTATTCATCAAGTAGTATATGAATTAAAAATAACTGCTTGAAAAGTATTTTATAGAATATCATCCATATTTCTTTTCTGAAGAAAAATTTTATTTAAATTTTAACATCTTTACTAATAATAAAGAAGAAAGTGGGTGTGATCTTTGCCTTCAACAGAACCGACCCTTTGACTTTGATTTATCGAATTAAGTTTATTTGGGAAATGTATAATTTGGGAAAATTATACATTTACCAAACGTACGCATATGAATAATTTGGGGGTATTCAAATGTGCAGATGATTTAGATTTTTAATATTTTAAATTAATTAAGCATCAATTAACATTTTAATTTTTTTTAAAAAAATTATACCGTTAAATGACTTATAGTGCAAGAATAACTTTTTACATTGTCTTAAAATTCTGAAAATTACCATTTCAATCATATCAATTTTTCGGCAGATAATTTTTCTATTTTTAATTTATTAAAAAAATTTTTAAGCTTATTTTACAACAATATATTTCATTGTTAAATTGAAAACAACCATTTATTAATATAATATTTTATCCGTGTTTTTTTCCTTCCGTTGTTGATGACCAAGATATGAAAGCTCGATTTATTTTATCATTGAATTGTTTTCAGTATAAAATACATTGCTTTTAGTAAAACTTTTGAAATTTTATTTTGCATGTGCAGTTGAGATTTTATTCAAGACCGAAGCAAAAGTTTGTAATGTGCGTCTATTTTTAACATAACAGTTCTTTTTTGTGATGAAATTAGATAAATTAAAAAATATACAGTAAATTAAGGAAATGCACGATGAACAGAAAGGTATAAGACTTCTAAAATATTAGCAATTATATGTTTATCAAAATTTCAAATTTTTATTGAAGGAGCCATTAAGTGCAAATTAAATAAAATGTTTAATTGAAAGCTTTATTAGACATTAATAATACTAACCGATTAACTATCAAAAGCAAATTTAACATATTTACTCAAAAAATTATCATACATTTATTTGTGTAATAATTGTTCTTTTTTTGTTGAGATAATATTTCTTAAATCTTTTTTTATACTTTTTAAAAGTGTTTGATAATTTTAATAATAATGAATACATCTGAAAGAAACCAAACATTTATTTTGTCTTATGACCAGAAAGTAAATTTGACAAGGTAAAAAACATTCTGTCAATGAATCGCTATTATTATCAGTTCTTTTGAAGATTGAGTTTAAATATTTCAAACTTCTAGCAATCGTGTTACTGTCTGCTGTATTTTTATGAAAGATAAGGTCAACTTTTTTATTTCTAGTTTAAAGAACGAGATATTAAAACATCCTTCTAAGAAGATGGCCCATCTCAGCAATAATTTTTATAAACATGATTTATAATGAAAACGTGGTTGTAATTTTTAATTAAATATTACTATATAAATAAAGGTTCTTATAATAATACGCAAATGACATATTAATATTGGCAAACATAACGATGTGCCATTTGTAAACCGAAATAACAGTGAACTTTTCTATTTATTGCACTTATTATTATTTGACCTATGAAATCTATTTGAGCCATTTGTCTTGAAAACGATTTCTAAATTTTTAAGCAATTTAGAACGAAAAACACCCCCCTACCTTGTCATTAAAGAATTGCAAATTAAAACGCTTGTTCAAAGGGAAAAGGGGAAGAGTAGAGATATTTATTCATTTTATCAACATTTCTCGTCTTGTTTTACTTTCGAAATTCATAGGAATGTAATATTAATACTTTTAAATAAATCTTTTTTTAGTGCATTTAACTGTTTTAAACATTTTGCCGCCAGAAATGCACAGAAAGGTCGTTAATTGATTTCGAGTGAGGATTTTAATTTCCAATTCTTAAGCATTGCACACTTTCAAATCTTAAATTAAATCTCACATGAGTGAGGGGTATAGAAGAAGAAAGAAATACAAACCTGTACTTTAAAACATTATAGCATTATAATGTTTTAAGTCGATTCGTTTTGCTTGCTTGCCTCAGCCGTTTCATTTCGAGTGTAACTATTTTTGCATTATGCTATTTGCAGAAAGGAGGCCAGCCTGAAAACATTACGTTTAGAAATATGTGAAAACTTTAGTTAATAAGAAGCTGAAAAATCTGTTATTCATTTTTGCTCGATCAAACGACGGTTTTAAAATATTTACACTCATTATTTACAATTTTTTTTACTGTTGCTCGTGATCATACCAAGCAGAAGTTTATTTAAATTTAATTGAAAATTGAGCTGAAATAAAATTGATATATCTCAATTTTTTCATTTTAAAGATATATGAAAAACAGTTGTTATTCGATCATATGCTCCAAAGTTATTGAGAAAAAAAATTAAAATTTCTATTAATTTTTAATATATTAAAAATCTAATTTTGAAAAATTATTTATTAATGTTTTTTTTAAATTTAAAACAAAAATCTTTTCTGTAATAATAATAATATCTAAGAAGTAATTCAGCGTCCAATTTCATAGCTATAGGTTCCTCAATTTCTTTGTAGAAAGTTTTGAATGATTTTTGTATCACATTACAAAATTTAAGAATCTCGAACTAATAAATGTTATAGTATTTTTTAAGTAACATAATGAACAATATTCTGGCTTTCAAAGTAAAGTTAGAGGAGAGAGAGAAAGACGAGGACAAAATTGAGATAAAAGTTATTTGGAAATGGGCAATTTTAAAGAAACGCATTTGAGGGCGGTGTCTAAGGACCATTCTTTTCTTTTGAAAAAAATGTTGTGAACTAACCCGACAGTTCTTTGTTTAACAAAAAATTTTAGTCGACTTCAAAATATGTTCCTTAAAAAAACAATAGGTTAATTGGCTTAAAACAAAATGAAACAAATTCTCGGGAGGATATTGTCATTTGAACTCTGATATTCAAATCAAATTTAAATTCTTCGGAGAACTTTAACATATTTAAATATTCCAAACTAATTTTAAAGCAATATTTTAACTGAGCAATATTTTAAAAAATAATTTTGATAAATTAACTAGAAAGTCAAATTATTTAGAAATTTAAAATTAACTCTAAAGCAATAAATTAAAATGAATTAAATATTTTATTTTCATTTAAAGAAACATGTTGTAAGTTTGCTTTACAGGAAATAAGAATGAAATTATTGTTTAAATCCGGCAGAAAAAAAAAATCGTTAATGCGCAGGAGGAAGAAAAAGTTTTTTCCTTCGCTCTTTATTTTTTTCTCAGAAAGGAAGTGACCAGACCGCAGAAAAGAACTCTTACGCAACTCATAGCACAATTTTCCTCGTTAAACTGAAAAAAAGTTTTCTGTTTCAGCTTAAAATTTCTTTCTCAGTAGTTTTTTCTGTATAGATTTAGAATTTCAAAGGAATAATGCGCGTTTGTGTTTAAATTATTTGATCGTACAATTCTATCGCCAAAGCTAAACAAAACACATCTACTAGCCCAGAAAGGAAAGGGGGGATGGACACTTGCATACAGTACTGTCAAAGTTGTCACCATCACTGAGGCACATTAAAGGCCAATAACATCCCTCTTGCAAACCACGTGACTTCAATCGACCAATAGGAGCTTTCGTTTTTTTCATATGGCATTAACCTCTAAGCAATGAGTTATGAGACCGACATCAGTTTCATCGTCTCACAAACTGATAGCAACCTAATGCCTTCTGGCGCCTTGTCGTAATGTAGCTGTTTTAAGTTGCATTTTAAGTTTTAAATATTTATCCCAAGCTTTTTGTGAACGATTTCTGTCTTTACTTCTTGAAATTTTCAACTTTTCGGTAAGTAAGTTTATTTTGAAAATTAGCAACCTATTCGTATAAATATGTTACCGTAATTTCTTATCACTGCTAATAATCACTTTTTGAAGTGCTTTGGAATAAATTTGCATGAATTGTGCGTAATGAAATTTAGTGAAATATGAGTACTGATGTACGGTATTTGTTTTTGGCTTATTTATTAATATAATGTATTTAAATGCTGTGTCCGGTTAAGATGTCAATCCTTTACTCCTTCTATGATGATGTGTCATTTCAGTTTCGTTCCTACAAACGCTAGACAATTCTTATGATATTAATGTTGGATGTGTATGAGTGATGGACAATTATTAAATGCATCGGCAGTAGGTCATTGAATTGCGATCGCTATGGCGGCTTTTGCTGGTAACGTGGCAAGTGGAAAGCCCGATGTTCTGGCCTTGGCCACGTTGGATGTACGTGGGTGCGACCAGCTGGTTATTAGGTATGCGGGCTCTAGATTAGGTACTGACCATTCACTAATTAAAAATTGTTGAGTTTGCTTCACAATTTTTTGGCTACAGTGAAATTTGCTTGTTGCTCATACAACACAAAAATTAATAATCGAATTAAAATGTTTAATTTATATGCGTTAGTTGAAAAATTCCTTGAATGCTGATGTATATTTATTAAAGATTTTAAGAAATGCATTATATATGAATATATTTTCATACTATATATGTAGAGCAATTTAATTTTTGTCTGCAAAAAATCTCAATTAACAAAAATACATTTTGTCACTTTTGTAATATTATTTTAACGTCTAATTATTTTTAGAAAATTTGATTATTAAAGCTCTTTTAGTAGCCTAGATATTGAATATTATTATCACTCTTTGTATTAATATATCTTGTATTGATATCCTTCCCTCCCAAACAATAAACAATAGAATATATATCTATATGTTAAAAATCTTCATTATTTAAAATATTAAATTATATAACTTTTTTATTTTGAAGTAGTGGAAGTTATTGAGTCATGCTACCTGAAAAACAAGGCTTTGTATGTGATCTTTTAGATATGTAAAATGATTTTGTATGATGGAGAAATATATTCATTTAATTGCTTATGGTAGTATATTTATTTTAGGGACAATTTAAAGTTTGTTGATTACTGTGCCTTGTTTATTATTTAATTTTTTATATAAAAAAGAAATTTTATAGTTAATTGAAAATTTCAATTTTTATTAGTATACAAATGTTTTTGTTATTCATAAAATTTATTTGAAAGTTAAATATAATATTTGGAATTTTTTACATAATATTATTCCTTGTACTTGTCACCTTTTTCAACCATTAAAGATAATAGTTATATTCTATTCTAGTCAAATAGTTTAGATATAATTTGATGTTCATGACTAAATCAAATTACCAAACATGATATCTGCTCTCTTTTCTCTTGTATATGCTCTCATCATGTACATGAATTGTTAAAATTTAATGGAAACCAGTCTTGCCACATATTGCTACTAAAATCGTAAATCTGTGGATTGTCTTCTAAATTTTATTGTGCTTTAGCTTCACTTTTTTTGTGCCTTTTGAATATTAAAAAAACATATAATTATTTGTCTTGTTATATTAAACAGAGTCATTCTTTCAACAATTTAAGAAATTGTCCAGTTAAATATTTAATGAAATTGGTATAGCATTTTAATTAACATTTAGTATCTTAAGATTTATTCTATTCCTTCAATATATTCTTTAAACTGTAATTAGGGCAATATTATAAAAGTCATATTTAAATAGTTTAAAATTAAGCTTGTTTATCTGAAAGGAGTAAAGAAGGAGAAGGAGGGGGGGGGGGAATAACAACCATAATTCTTCACTTCCCTAGTTGCTAAATAAATTTGAGGTACAGATAAATACCGATTCCATAAATTATTAAATGTTCGGATACTGTTTGGATTCATTTAAGTTTTATTACAATATCTTATAAGCACTAAAAATTTCCTCCAATTATACTTTATTCAAATATGAATACGAACAGTCGGGAGTCAATAACTAAAGAAAAAATATATATTTTCACAATAAAAAATTTTTTTTAAAGAAAAGACAATATTAGTTTAAGAACATAAAGTGCTAAACTAAATTAACAAATTATTTAAAGAAAAACCATAAAATACTTAAATCTGCTACTTAATAATTGTAATTGTGAAATTAATCTTTTAAAATAAATATTACAAAAAGAGGTACTTTTCCATTAGCAGGGCACGAGCGAAAAATCACCAAATAATGTAAAATTCCACCAAATTTCTTTAGCAATTTTTTGCTAGCACCCAACAAGCAGAAAAGTACCAAATCTAAAAAAAATTCTGTACTTTTTTAAGGACACCTCACCCCTCTTTTATTTACCAAAAGAGGTTATGTTAGTTTGAATTATGTTTTTGATTTATAAAAGGAATGACTTTATTTTTCTATGGGTATAAAGAATAAAATTAGGTTTGAATCATTAACATTTTAAATTATTTGTAATACTTTCTAAAAAATTACCATTAGATATTTTTTCAAATATGATTAATAATAATTTATGTTTTCAATACTTGAAAAAGAATATTGCATATCAAATAATTTTCACAAAAAATTATTTAATATGCAATATCAAAGTTGTTGCTAATAAATCCATAGCTTAGTAACCATTGATGACTGCTTATTTGGAAATTCTTCACTAGTGAAGGTTTACATCAAAAATTTCATTGTTTTTATAATTTCTGCCCTGATTTGTGTTTAAGACTGACTTCTCTTTCTGAAATTTTTTTATATCCGTATATATATGAATTGAAAATGCATCGGATACCATGTAAAATTTCATTGTTATAACTGGTATTCTAAAATCAAATATTTTATTAAGAATCATAGCTAAATGAATCACACTTGTGTTGTATTTATGAATTCTTTCTTTTCAAGAATATTTAAATGAAATTCTCTGTACATAAGACTGATATCTCAAGTTCACCAAAATAGTTTTTATTTCTTTTGTGTTAATATAATGTATATAGTAATTTTTACTATATACATTATAGTAATAATAATTAAAGGAACTTTTAAGTGGCTATTTAGAAAATTTATTTGAAAATAACTAATTCTTTAGAGGACAGAAAACGTTTATACTTATAAATTATATTACTTAATTATAATTGTACAATTGTACTATAAAAAAAAAACTTAAAATTTGTTTTTAAAAACACCCCTGAATCAGTGTTTTATACCATTTAGATTTTTACGTGAAATTATTTATCTCATCATAAATTACATTATGTATCAAATAGAATTTAAGAGAAGTCAAAAGAAATTGATTGATACTTTTTTGAATATAAATCTTGTACAAGTGTAATTTAAGGATGGGATAAGTCTTTGAATTTTATAAGACTAAATACTTATTTTCATAGTTCTTAAATTTAAATAAAATGATGAAAAAATGATTTTATTTGCAAGGAAAAAAATAATAACAAAAAAAAATTGTTAACATTCATAGCTGTCTTCTGAATTTGTAGCTGAAATACTTTAATTTATATTGTCATAAAATTGATATAAATAACAAGTTCTGAATAAATTTAATTTTTAAAATCTATTTAAATGATGAAAAAAGCCTTAACTCCTCTTCACATTCTTTGTAAATTTATGGTTGGTGGTTTTCCTTGAAATTCATTTCATATAATATTTGGATATTTTTGTAGTTAATTGCTTTGAGTACTGATAATTAGTGAGAAAGGATTATTTCCTGAAGAGTAATCATTTTAGAAATAAAAAAATTAATGTTATTATTATTTTTTTCAGATAGTTTTATAACTTACTGCAAAAATGACTGTCGCTGAAGAAGCAATATATTCAACTATTTCTTCGCCACAGGTGGCAATGATCGTAGCTGTCTGTACTTTTGTGCCTTTTATTATTTATTTGATTTATAAATTCAGCATCAAAGAAAAATCTTTTGAGGAAGTGCTTGAAGAGCAGAAGAGGCGCAGTTTAGAAGAGGAATTACGTCAGAAGTCGGATAAAACTAAAAAGGAAAAGAAATTCAAGAGAAGTTGGGCTAAGAAAAAGGAAAAGGCTGAACCAGAACCTACCTTGGAGCCTTCTCAAGTTGAAGTAAAGAAAGAGATCCCTATTATTGAAATAATTGAACCAGTTGAAGTTAAGGCACCTAAGCAGAAAGGTAAAAAATCTGCTGAGCAAAATTCGGAAAGTAATCATGTAGATAAGACTAAGAAGGCAGAGGTTGCTGTTGGGACAGAGAAACAAGAAAAGAAAGAAGAAAGTGAGAAAGTAAAGGCATCTGCAAAGTCTTCAAAGGTTGAAAAAGAAGCAGAGAAAGCTAAGGCTGTATCAAAACCTGTTGAAACTGTGAAACCTAAGGAAGAAGTTGTGGTTGAAAAATCTGCTCCAAGCAATTCTCTGCAAGCTTCAGTTTCAGCTACTACTTCTAGCAAAAAGAAGAAGAAAGAACCAGTGGAGAAGGGTAAATGTTAATAGAAATTATCAATTTTCTCCAAACTATCAGCTTAATTATTTTGCATTGGAATATTTTATTCATATTATGCTTTTTAATAAGTTTTTCGCAGTAATTATAAAAATAAAACATTTGGCAGCTTTTTAAAAATTATTATGTAGGTATCATTCATAAACAAGTTTAAATTTATTTCCTTGAATTAGTTTCTTTTTTTTTTAATTTAACAATACTAGCAATCAACTTAATATTCAAAATGAGAATTCTGTTTTTATAGTTTAATAAAAATATCATTGAATGAACAGCTATATGAGACACAATGTTTTTGATAACTTCTCGTAAGAAAAGTTTGTGTGGGGGATGGATCCTATTGCATCAGTTGGATTGTTTTAAATGTTATTGATCATCTGTACTTCAAGGCTCTCATTACAGCATATTTCAGAATGCAACTCATTTAAATGTAGTATTAATATCTTTTGTGTTTTTTAATACTTTAAACTTATTGGTGTCTAAAGATGTGTATTTAATTAAAATACTAAAATTATGTTACAGCCTCTTTTTGATTGAATTTTAATGGCCCTTTTGTACCAGTAAGTTATTTCTGAAATTTGTGCATAATCAAACCATATATATATCAATTTAAAAATTTATTACGATGGTACATAATTAATTGCATACATTTTAAATAAATATTTCTGTTAGCAATTTTATAGCATTCTTGACACTTTCAAAATCTTAATCTTGAATTTCAAGTTCTATTATTAATGGAATTTTCTTTCTTTTTTTAATTCAAAAAATGCTACTGGGATTATATTTAATACTTGGGTAATTTATTTCGATACCTTATGTGGATGTCATAGTTCATTCTAACATCTGGCTGTTGTTGGATGAAGTTGCTTGATGTTCTGCAGTATAGAATTATTCATCTTTCAAATAATGTCATGCCATAATACATCCTACAAATTTTTTTTCTTTTGTTTTTAAACAGATGTTGCACCTTTGACAGCCAGCAAAGTTCTATCTCTGATTAAAGATGCTGAATTAGACACTGAAGAAATTCAGAATTTAATTGACATTTTATTAAATAAGCAAAAAGACTCAACTAAATGGACTAAAGTAAGTTTTATTCTGATGTATTAAATTGTTGTTTAGAAGATTTCAAATGATTCCTATTGATGTTTTAATTTGAATATGGATAATTTAAAATTTCTTACTGTAGCTGTTATTTTACATTTGTTGGTTCATAAAATTGTAATTTTCTTTGTTGAATTTTAATTTTTTAACATTAAAAAAATGTTAATTATACAAGAATATTGAAGTAAATGGTTTTTTTCATTCTTCTATGTACACCGTTTCACAAATGAATTCAAATAAACTTCTCTCAGCATATCAAATAATCTTTCTTTAGTTTCTGTTATGATTTTTTATTGGCTTAATTCAATGGAATTTATCTAAAAAAGCAAGTTTTTAAAAGGTCTTTAGTTGAAATTGAATATTAGAAATTGAATGACAGATTGGATTGTATTTTAATTTAAAACTAGAGTTCAATTTTTATTGTTTACAAAAATTTAATGTGCTCATCTCTTTTTCTAATTTATTGCTCTTTAACGGTATCAGATATTGATTATTATGCAAAGATTTAAAATCTTCATAAAAAATTTATTAAAGGTTGTTTTTCATAATTCTATTTAACATGCATTTTGTATTGACAAAAATAGAAGCGGGTTGAAAAAAACAACCTTTAATAAATTTTTTATGAAGATTTTAAATCTTTGCATCATCAGAACACCAATGAAATTTTTTTCATATAACGATAAGAATTTTCAAATTGTGCAATAAATTACATTGAATATTTTAGTTTTTAAAATTCTGATGTATATTAATTTTGTGGGTTTTCTTACACTGACTATTTTTCATGAGTATTTGGTATACTTTTACAAAGAGTTTTTGTATGGTTAGTACTATTTTTATGCTATTAGCTAACTATTTATGTAGGTGTATTATGAGTTTCTATTAGGTGATATATTTTGTTTAGTATCTTTTCTTTAAAGCTTATGTTTACATTACTATATTCTCAATATTCAGTGGCAATGAATATTTCTGAAAAGTTAAAAGAATCACTAAACAGTTGGGTAAAAATATTATAGAAATGTTTTTAATATTTAAACAGCTCATTAATTCCTCTTGTCCAAATTCTTGAAGAGGAACATTAAAAACTTGTTCTGATGTAGAAAAACAATTGCATATAATTAAAAAAATTGTTGACAGCAACGATGTTTGTCGTCAAATACAGGTTTTTATATGTACACAAACTATAATTTAATAATGGGACATTTTTAGCATGCATAGATTTGTCTTCATTCATGGTCACTTTCTTCAAAAATTGTTAAATGTGTCCAAATTTCATTGCTAGCTCCAAGATTTGTTACTAAATTATATTCGTAGATTTCATGAATTATTACTAATATTTTGTGAGTTTTTATCTGAGACCTTTATGATGAAAATAGCCTCTCTTGACAATTCAAGATGTCTTACTTCCCCACACAATAAGGAAGTATTCCACTGTGTCTTCCATGAGTGATAAAAAAAAAATGTATGAAAATCTCTTTGAAGTTTACATTTATGGTATAAAGTGAACACAAGAATATGAAATAAGATCATCTTGATCACTGATTTGATTAATATATATGTCATTGTTTTAACTTTTCATGTAGACTTTGATTGAGGAGAATGCATTCTTTAAAAAAATGTTTAATATGGAAGAAATTTATGATAATTTTGACCTTACAATTCTTTGTTATATTTATTTATTTATTGGTTTTATTAAAGATTTTACATCTTCTAAGAATTTTCTTTTAAATTAATAGAGGAATGATCAGCTTGCTGATGCAAAAAAGAGTCTGCACGAGAGAGAGCAGCAGCTGGACCTTGAATTACGTCAGAACCAAGCCGTTGTTTCTAAACTGAAAGATCTAAGAGACGAGTATAATTTATTGAAAACTAAATATGTCACACTTGAAAAAACAAATCAGGAAAAGATAAACAAGCAGCATCAGGAGATCCAAACTTATGCAACTCGTTTGAAGCAGGTTCAGGATCAATGTGCTGCTGAAAAGGAAAAGTTCATCCAGGTATTTAATTAATTATTGCTTCTTTTACACATTGTTATTAAACTTAAATTGTTTCATGCATGTGAAGATATAATTTGGTAATTTTTTTTAAAGTTGCATAATGTTTTAGATACTTGAAATTTTTTTATTTTCATGTTCTGTTTACCATTTTAATATTTTTATTCTTTAAGCTTATCATTATTGGCATTATGTTTTGATATTATATAACACTCTATGGAAGTAGTGACTTGGAGAAATAATGACCATAGATATTTAAAGTTAAGAAAATAAAGAAAATATTCCTTTGTTACTATGTATATTAATAAAAAAATTATATAAAAATGCTTTTAAATTAAATTTATTTATGTTGAATGGACAGTTTTTGAAAATATCCAATTCTATTAAAACTAAGCATTTACAATATCAGATGAATGATATCCAGATTATTCATTTAGTTTTGTTTTTGCCAATAATCCATAATTTGTTTTTAAAGCAATTCATATACATTTAATATTCTGTGTACGTTTATCTGTAGATTTAAATATGATTTTCTCTCATGGTTCTTATTACATTTAAATGGTATTATTAACTAAAGGTGGTCCTTGTGTTAATAAAAATCCAAGCTAAAATATACTTCATTTTATGTCAATTAGTTTCTTTTTCAACATAAAATTTCTAGAAATTGTGAATTGAAATATAATAGATTTCTTTTTAAATGAACAACAGGAATTAGAAATGCAAATAAAAATGCTTTTTAATGTGCTCATTTCAAGGGTTCCTGCACTTTTTACTTTTCTTGTTTAGATGGAACAAATTTTCATGGTCCACATTATCATTTGGAAACTTTTGGAGTTAGAAAGTAAATGCAGTGTAAAAGAGTGGACTAATATTGAAATCTTATGAGATAAAACTAAAATTTGTTGTTTTCTGAAAAATCTTAAAAGGAAGATTACTTAGTTATCCTTGAACTCTAATCTATGATGATTGTCTTGATGCACTTTATAAACCTGTAAATGTTTAATTCCTTTTTTCCTCAGTGTAAGTGTATTGATGATATATTATTGTTTTGATTTTATTTCAGCCTATGTTTTTTTAGCATTTATTTACTTTTTGAAATTATTTTATAGTTGGAAAAACACATTGAGAAGAAAGTTAGTACTGCCTTGAAAAATGTTGAGGATGAAAAATTGAAACTTCAGTTGAAACTGACCAAACTTGAAGCAGAGTAAATACTCTTTTTATATGATTTTGTCTTATTCTTTTGAATTGAAAATATGTATTATAAATTATTGTATATTTTTCCTATAATTAATCTGATCGAAGTGAAGAATTTAGTTCTTAATTTTCATGAAGTTCTCAGTTTTATTCTAAATTCATGTATGTACATATATATACAATATCAAAAGTCATCCAATTTCATAATCTATAGCTCTACTGGTAATGAAGATAAATGACTTGGTTATGAGAAAGAACTGAACTGAATTAAGTGCTACCCTGACTAATTTACAATTTGGCCCTTTTTTCTTCCTCCTCATCAACTTTAAAAATTTGGTATGCTTTTGGGAGCATAATTCTTGTGAATCAAATGGAATCAATGGACAAAGCATTAGCTTCAAAACAATGCAAGAAAATTAATCCCAGGAAGCATATCAAAGCTGTAGGTATTTGCATAGTGTGCATATTTCTTATTCTTTTATGGAGAAAGAACTGCTAGTTGTGTTTCACTGTCAATAGTCTCAAGTATGTCATAGTATACTTTGCTTTATGATATACTTTACTCAAGTATATCGTAATTTGAATTTCCAATTTGTTTTACTATTAGGAGGAGACACTGTTATTCCACCCATAACGATAATTTGACATTGCAAATTTCTAAGTTTGCTAATACATTTCTTAAAGTTTTTTGGTGATGAACTTTTTTTGATCCAAGTAACATATAGCTGGGAATCTTGCTCACCAGGTGTTGCTTGATTGTTCTCCTGACAATGTATTTGTATGTGCATGTGTGGAAGGCTATTATGCTATTTTTACCAATAATATTGCTACATTTGTGATCTTTAATCTCAACCATCAATAATAAAATATTGAATATTCTATATCTAATATGAAAGAAAAAATGTCAAGTAGAATTTTTTGTATAGTTTATGAGAATGAAAGTGGCAACCAGAAAGTTGCTATTACAAAATTTCAGTTTAGTATGGCCTGTTTTAGTTCCCCCCCCCTTCCAAATTTTCATGTACCTATTTCAGTTTGGTTATTTTTAAATTTGATTTTCAAATGTTATATTAAAAATTAGTTATATTTTTTAGTTTTTGATTAGATTATAAAACATTTATTATTCAAATCATGTATTTAAATTATTTATTTTATAATTTTTAATTAGATTATAAAATAATGTTATTCAAATAATGTATATTATTTTAAATCACACACACACACACACACACACACACACACACACACACACACACACACACATATATATATGAAAATTTTAGGTTCACCTTTTACACTTAGTGATTCTGAAATCTATTATCAAATTATTACAAGCATTTAACTGTAATCTATTATAAGTAATGTTTCATAATACATGAGTTATTAATCACTATCTTTTTTTCTTTTTCAGATCTATTGGTGTAACAAAGGCCGAATTGGAAGCTGTGAAAAAGTCCAAGGAAGATTTACAGAAAGTCCATGCACTGCTTATTGAACAGCATACCCAATTGGTTGGCAGTCATAAAGCAGATCTGAAAAACTTGAATACACAATTGGTTGATGCTAAGAAGCAATATGAAGAAGTCAGTGCCAAAAATGTTATTCTTTTGAAAGATATTCAAGTATTAAATGATACCAAAGCTGCTCTTGAATTGTCCAAGAAAACTCTGGAAGAAAAACTTAGTAGTGAAGAGGTATATATATTTGTTTTAAATTAATTTATATTAACTAATTACTTTCAACTAGTTTTTGTAAATAATAAGGTAATGGAATTCATAAAAATTGTTATTGATGTAGTTAAAGAGGTAATAAATTAAAAAAATATGAAAAGAATTTTGAGTTTTTATATAAAAATTATGAATTAGAACTAAAATTTTAAAAGAATAATTTATTTTTCTCATTTTGATATTATAATCATATGTCTATTGAATTTGCCACTGAAAAGTAATATTATTTGTAAATAAATCATAAATTTAGCATGACTAGAAAGCAATCAAATTTATAGTACTGTAGGTTTGGTTTGTCTATTTTCTTGGCACAAGAGCCAGAAAAGGCCATACTGTGCCATACATTTGTTCAAACAAAAATATTAAAGGTGCATAAAAAATTTAAAAAAGCATACAACAAAACAAATGATGTAAAAAAATTCAATTATAAAACTATAAAAGGACGATGATGGGTGGAGCAATAAAAAAACAAATTTGTTTCAAATAATGTGATAAATTCCAATTTCTTTTAAAAACCTAAAAATGTTTTTGTGTTGACTTTTCCCCAAAGAGTTTGCATATCCAAGGAGGAAGAGTTAAAAAATTGTAAGCGGTGGAGATGATAATCAGAATATTCAATAAAAATATGACGAATTGTTAAAACAACCTGATATTTTGAGCACAAAGGTGTGCAATTTACGAATAAAAGATATTTGTGGTTTAAGCAAGTATGTCCAATGCAGAGTCGAGTCAATTTGACATCGAGTTCCCGCCCAGAATGACAAGGCCAGATTGTAATGTCTGGTTTAATAAAATGGAATTTGCTAGTCTGATGATCCCATGATTCCTGCCACTGAGTATACAAATGATGTGCAGATGAATTCCTAGCATCGCAATATGGTGTTTCCCTTGTCAAAGGTAAAGTTGTTTTTCATGCAACATTATCCGCCTGCTCATTTCCTACGATTCCAACATGACTCGGAATCCAGAAAAAAATGATGTCAAAATCCCTATTTATTAAAAGGTCCTAGATTTCTAATGCAACCAGGTGGATGCAAGTATGAAAATGAAAGTGTTTTTAAACTAGTGTTTCTATACTAGTTAAGAACTGTAAGAGTTCTTAACTAGTAGAGATTGTAATGACAGAAATATTTTCTAACAGTTTGTACAAAAATCGACATCTAGTGAATTGTGCAATTGTGAACTCATGCTTGTAAGTAAAACAGATACTGAAAAAGGAGGCTATCAATTGAAAAGATGAAATACCTAATAACATCATGAAATGAATTTTAATTAGCTGGGGTGGGTAGAAAAAGATTCTTCATTAATATGAAAAATTATAAAATTTCATTGAAAATTGGATGAGCTTTACCAATTGTTTCCCTTGATGACATTAAATTTTTCGTGTTATATAATATAAATCAAACTTATCTAATTCCTTTTGTTCAAAATACTTTATATATAATGTATTAAAATATGAATTCATTATTTTGTTCAGTAAAATTCTTCCATAATTAAGAATTAATTAAAACTGAATCTACATTTTTCAGAAACGTGTTGCTGATCTGGAAGCACAAATAAAACAGTATTCATCAAGTGCTGCCACCATCAATCAGTTGCAATCGGAAATTAAAAATCTACAAAAAGAGAATGAAAGACTTACTGAGCAATTGGTTTCTACCAAAGAGAGAGTTTCTGGAGATGGACAAGAAGTTATTCATCAAAATGGAGAATTGAATGGAAAGGTTTGCTTAATTTTTCTTTTAGTTAAATTTTAGACTAATTAAAAAAATAATGGAATTCATAAATTTTCTACTTCATTTAAGTCTTTTGATATTGTGGCATTCTTATAATATTTAATTCTTATATAAAAGTTCTTTGATATTGTTGCACCTGTTATAGTTTCATCTATTCAAAATTCATTTACCTGTATTTATAAAAATACATTTTTTTTTCTAAAAAATCCTTCTAAATTTATTAACCTTCTTTGTTATTTACTATAATAAAAAAGCATTTAACATTATTATTTTTAAATTTATTGGTCTTTTACCAGGAAATATGCAAAATAATTTAATATATATTTAAATTGTTCGAACACAGGTGATATGATCTGGAATTAATTTTTTTCTTCCTTTTCTAATTATTTATTATTTATTTCTAATAGAATTTTTAGCAAATATAGCTGAAATGGGCATGTAAGAAGCTATATACTGTCTTATTGATTAGTGTATATATATATATATATATATAATATAATATAACATTGTATGAAATTATGTAGTTTTTTTTAATGATTCATGTTAATTTTTGGCATTTTAATGCAAATTCTGTTCAATCATTGCATTTCTTTAAACAATAAATACATTATCTCTTGTTGAAGATTAGTTAATTGCATATAATAATAGTTTTTTAAATATATATTTTTAGTCATAGTTGGAATTATACATTTGGTACTTAAGAAGGAATTTAAATAAATTGTTGCATGTCTCGTAACTTTATACCCATTCCTTGGTGATGCTTAAATTATTTTTCAAATGAAGTCTTAATCATAAAATGTTTTCTACATTTCTGTAAGATCTTTATCATTTTAAATATTTTTCTATATATTTCTTTTCTTTGCAAGTTTATATCAAGTTCTGGTATAACCATTAAAATAGTTAAATCTTTTCTATTTGTTTTCTGATTACATCTTATTTTAGAAGAGAATGGAGAATCATTTAACAATTCCTAAATAACAGGTGAAATTTCCTTAAAAAATTACTTTATTTCCTTTTTATAGGAAGGGAAAAATTAATTTAAAATATGTCTGAAAGATAAACAATGATATTTTGTTTCTTATAAATGTGGATAAATATGTGAATTTATTTTGGATCATAACAGTCCTCAAAAGACTAGTAGAACATTTATAATTTTTAGCAATCAGTCGTTATATGTTTTTAATGGAATAAATTTGAAACTTTTTAGAATTTTATCTTTATTTAGAAGATATATATTTTTTCTTCCAGCCACAGGATTCTGATCTGTTAAAATCATTAGAGGACAAAGAAAATCAGTAAGTCTTGTAGAATTTATAATTTTATTAAAAATCAATTTTATTAATTGCTTTGAATAATGTGAAATATGCTAATATTTAACATTTCCCCTTTCATCAGGCTTAAGGAAAAAGAAACGCAGTTAGTAAAATTGAATGAAGAAATCAATAAGCTGAAAGCTAAAATTTCTGTTCTGGATGAAGAAACTGAAATGCAAAAAAAGAAAAACAATGTATGTTCTTTGGATTATAATTTTAAGTCTTTTATTTTTATTATTATGATTCTAATTTATTTAAGACTAAGGATTTATTTATGTATATGTGAATATAATTATTTTATTTTACTTCTCAGATAATATTTTTAAATGTTGATTTTCTTCATATATTGATGAGTATTTTTTGCTTCTGCTAATAATTTAAAAAACACCTTAATTAGGAATTAAGGGAAAAGAACTGGAAAGCTATGGATGCTCTAAAAGCAGCTGAAGAGAGTGCTGAAAAGAAAATCAAAGAAATACAGACTGCAGCTGATAAAAAATTATCTCAAGCCCAAAAAGAACTTGAAGAAAAACTGAAATCTCCTGGTGGAAACAAGTCAAGTTCTCCAGAACTTAATGAAAAATTAACCAAAGTAGAAGCAGAATTGGCGAAAAGATTGTCGGACTATAATAGTGAAGTAGATAAGAATAAAAAACTTTCAGCTGAAGTTGATAAATTAAGTATTGAAAAAAAGAATGCAGAATCTAGGTTAGCTCAAATAGAAGAAAATGTTGAGGTATGAAAACTTGATTTACTTTGTTAGTTAATTAGGTTTCTTTGCCAGTTTAATGAAAGGGAAAACAGTATTTATATTTTGTGATAGATATAATCAAATCACTCTAGTAATTTTAAGCTTAAAGAGTAATATTATAGGTTTTTGCTTGCCTGTTTTGATATAAAAATTCATGAACTTAGACAACAGTACTGTTACAACTTATTATGTTTTTAACATTTTATTTTGCCCCTACCCTCCCCAAGTAATTTTAAAGCCTAAGAATACTCTGATTTTATGTAACATATTTGTTTCTTTATAATATATTAAGACTGGAAATTTGAGATAATCTATTATAAAAGAAATAAAATAAAGGTTACAAATTTTAAATTTTTAAAAATAAATGTTATATTTTTAATAGCTTTTAAATTTTTTCCCCTATTTGTTCACTTAGAGTTTGAAACATCAAATTAAAGAATATCAATTGAGAACAAGGGAGTGTCTGCAGAGGATACATCCTGAAGTTTCTATAGATAGCTCATTGGTAAGATCTGTTTTATTTTTAAATGGAATGCTATAATTGATATTGCAAATAAGGAATTATTTATAGCTGAATTTCTACTTTATATTATGTTTCTTATTTTATAAATTTCTGGAAAATCACTTGAATTTTATATTTCCTTTAATTGTAAAAAAATAAGATATAAAAATATTGTGGATTGTTTCTATTACAGAATTGAGTCAATTCTTTGAAATTATGTGCATGACTAGTATAATTGGCTGTATCTATAAAATGCTTAAATACATGCTGTTGTATAATTTGCTGCCATGAGGATTCAAGTATATAATTGTGAAAATCCTGTAACTGTTAAACTTTAATGCATTTGTTAATGCATATTTGGCTCGCTGATGTTTTTATCTTTATTTATTGGCTCCAAGTAATTCAGATAGTAAGAATTTACCATTTTTTTTACTTTAAATATGTAAGCATTTTAATAATAATAACATTCAATTAGAAATTTATTTTTCAGTCCTTTTTATATATTCCTTACTACATTTATAAGAACTATTTAATGGTGATAAAATAACAAAATAACAATGATGCATAGTTTAATAATTTTCTTATCATTTGACATGAGAAAAATGTGGAAGAATTAAAATAAAAATAACCATAATCAATTTCTATTTGTTAATATTATTAAAGTTCTTATAAAATCCATCCTTTTTGTCTTTGTTTCTGTATAACAATCAACTTTTATTTTAAAAGGGAGGTTTTACTGTTGAAATCAAAGCAGTCATAAAAGAAATTCATTAATTCATTCATATAAACATTGATTTAGAGTGCATTGACTCCCCCCCACACTCAATATAAAGCCCTTTTTCTTATAAAATAATAAGAATTACAAATGTAATTGAAAAGAAATTTATTTTTGTTACTTTAACCTGATGGTGCATTGTGACATTTTGAAATAGTGATGTATCCACTTACTTTTAAAATAAAAAATCACTGATCTTATTTTATTTGAAGTCAAGGCTTCTTAAACTGCCAATTGGATTTGGCTACTTTAACACTCATAAAGTAATTTCTTCTTTATCACTAATTATTCTTTATTTTCTAATTATTTTCAAATTTTTAAAGTATCAAGATTTTTTTAAATGGGAAAAGACTATAGATTTCTTTTTAAGATCATTTTTACTATTTACCTCCATGTATTTTATAAAATTAACTTTGGTCTTAAAAACCTTATATTCTGTAATTGCGCATTTGTAAAGGCAGTATTCAATATTAAGAGAAATCGGAGTCCTTTATGCAAAGAGGATTATCTTTAATTTCTAAAAAAAAATTGGATGGATAACTTAATTCTACTGCATCAGTTTTTCCTGTGCATATCACTAAAGTGTTTCATTTTAAAGTTCGATCTTAATAGTGGAAAAGTTAATAGTATTAGTTCAAATTAATAATGGCAAAAATATCAATGATATATAAGCATGAATTATTGCTCTGCTGTGATAATATCGTCTTTTGTACAAGATTCAGAATGGATAAAAAAAACTGAATTGGTATAATGCATTACATATATTACAGGTTATGTATTGAATCTATCATTTTTATTTCTGTAATTTATACCTATCTCTTACTTGTTTATAATTAATCCAATAATTGACTGGTTATTTATAATTACTGAACCTTCTCTTTATTTGCACCATGTATAGAGCAACAGTTTTATTTGAAAAAAAAAGTACTGGGTTTATCATTGTTAGTATATATAATATTTCAGGAACTTTTCTTACTGTTTGTTGTAATTGTTATTTTATTAATTAAGTCTATCTGTTTAAATATAAAATACTAATATTAGAACCTTTATATTTAAAATAATTATGAATGAAGAATTAGATGAAATGATATGGTAATTGTATTTAAACAATAATTTGCTGTATCCATTCATAGCTTATTTTGACATTTTCTTTAATTGTTCAATTCCTTTTTCAGCCTTATGAATCTTGGATTGCCGAGTTTGAAAAACAAGTTGACCTTGTTGTACAAACCACTTCCTCATCTGCTAGTGAAGTAGAATATAACAAATTGAAAGATCTTCTTGAAGAGAAGAGCAAAGAGCTTTCAGAAAAAGATAAACACTTCTCACAAGTTCTTTCAGAAACGGTATGAATTTCTGGAATTATGAATTATTTGCTAGCAATTTTCTTGAATTTGTCAAAATTGGCCGTATGACAATTATTTCTTTGTTTCGATTGATACTTTATTTAAAGAAAATATGCAGGAACATTTATTGCATCAAATATAATGTACAAAATTATAGTAGCAAACATTAAAAATGGTAAAAGTTAATTAGTTACAATTTTATAAATTTTTTAAAAACATATTAGAAATTTAAAATTTACACATTCAGTCTTAAAAATTTTGAAAGTATATCTAGAATTTAAAATAAGTAAGCACCTATTCTTATAAATATTTAATTGGGATATCAGTAATATTAAGTTTTTTTTTTTTAAGTAACTGAAATTCCTGATATATAAAGTAGATAAAATTAAAATATCTTGTAAACTTATTGAACTTACTGAAATTCTTTTATAAATGTTTTTCGAAAATTAGGAAGAAGTATAAATTAGTTTTTTGTTTAAAGAAATGTTTGCACATATATATTTTCAGTTTATGATTTGATAATTTTAATTTAATAATTCTTTTCCCATTAGGAGTCAATGCTCCATTCTTTACAAAAAAGTGCAGAAGAGAAAGAAAAGCAGTGGCAGGAGAGGTTGAATGAAAAAGAATTACAACTACAACAGGTAAATATAAAATTTGCTATCATACACACTTTCATAATATAGTGTACATAAAGCATGAAACATTTGAACGATTATTTAACAAAAATATTTTTAAAACTTCTTGCTTTCGCATTATTTGCAGCTCAAAACAGAAAGGGATTCTTTAACAGCTGAAAAAGAAACACTACAATCTACATTCCAACAAATGGGTCAGCTGGAAGAGGTAAGTTTTTTCGTAATAAACAAAACTATTTTCAATGTCATTGTGTGATATTGTGAAAAAGTGTGTACAGTTTTCACAAATATTATTCATAATATTTTTATTAATAAAGAGAATTTTTTAGAATGCTATAGCTTGATATTATTATGTGTACATTAATTTTAAACTTGTATTGAGCTGTGAATTATATATTTTGTTTTCTTATTATTGCTTATTGTTAAAAGCATAATTTTTCTTTTTTTTAATGCAGATTGTGAATTTAGGGTTTTTTTTTTCTTTTTCATTCTGATATTAAAGGGATTTCTAAAATGTGTGCCATAACTCACTGATAGATCATGATATGAATTTAGAATCCTTGAACAGGTTATAAAAATGTGAAGTAGGAAGAAATTATTTTTGTGAATTTACATATAAACTCCCCTTCTCTTATAGGGTTTTTTCTCTATTTAAAACATTTTTGAAAGAATATATCCTGTTTGTGTCTTAAAAAACCCCCTCGGTCTTCTAAGAATAAAGTGAATTATTTTATATTTGATTTCTAAAAATACTGCAATGTTTAAAAGTTGGGAAGCCTTTGTTGCTTTTATTTACATTTTATAAATATTTCATTTGGTGAGAAATATCAGTTAAAAAAATTAATGCAAAAAATAATTTAAGCTTTTAAAAAAAATTTGAATATAATTTTTAGAAAAATACTCCATTATTTTTATTTTTAGTTGCAAGAAAAACTAAAAGAATTGCAGAGCACTTTGGAAAGTGCAGAAAATGAAAAGTCACATGCAGAACAGAAATATGAAGAGGTATGTAAACAAAATATTTTTGATTTGTTATTAAATTACACTCTTAAAGTTTTGCTTAATTTACTTTCTTTTAAAATCAAATGTTGAGTTTTTATCAAATAAATTTGTTGAGCACGTTTAATTTTTTTCAAGCTTATTTATTAAGAGGTTATAGTTAAAGTATGCATTTTTATTAGTTATTTGTTTATTTTTATATTTTAGGTTCATAAAAATTGTATAAACATTAGAGACCAGTTAGAAAATAAAGAAAAACAAATACAAGAGCTTCTGAAAGAAAAAAAGAGTGTCGAGCATCTACAGCAGGTTAGTGTAAATGAATAATACTGTGCATTTGTTTTATCTAGTTGCATCATTTTCAAACAAAGGTTTCGATAAGATAGGTTTATGAAGTTGGTTTATGAGGAATCAATTTTTGTGAGGTAGGTATAGTTGAATGTTATGTTTAATTGCATGTTAACTTCTACTGTATTGCTAAATCAAAGCATTTGACAAACAGTTAACATAATTCTAAATATTAGACATGGTTTGCCTGTTAAGCATGAACTGTCTTAATTAGATAAGATTTAATTATAATGCTTGTGGTAGCCTGGGAACTTTACATATGGTATTTATCATACCTAAACTGTATTATTTTTCTATTTTAAAATTAACTTTTTAATTTGTTTTATTAAAGGCACAAACTCGGATATCAAACTAGTTTTTAATTTTATATCTGTTTTTTTAAAAAAGAATATCTTATACTGTGGTTTACAAAACAATACGGATAATTGAAAATTTTACAATATCTTCATATTTGAACTTTTTCAAAATTTATTTGCAAAAATGAATGTTTGAAAAAAATAACTTAGGATAAAATATCATATAAAAACTGATGAATAATTATTTTTAAAAATGAATGTATTTTTAATTAGTATTCTCTAATTGCCTTTATTATCTAGTTTTCGGGTTACATTTTTGAACTAAAAGGATATATTAATTTTTTTTTTTAATGTGAAAGTTGTCAATGCTTAAATGTAGTTCCTGTAATTAGTTTAATAGAAATTGATAAAATAGTGTAGTAAAGATTTTGAGTATGACAAAATGTATTGATTAGATATTTGCTTTTCATACCTCCATCTTCCAAAGTATAATTTTTTCTGATAGCAAGTTAGTTTACTGTTTTATCTAAGTTTCCTTTTGTATGCAAAATAATCTTCTTTCTCTAATAAGCACAATAATATTTTATGAAACTTTTCTTCTACATGTGAGCACTTTTCAATTTTGGGCTGTTGTTTTTTTGTATAAACAATGTAATCTTTTTTTCATTCATCTTATCTAAACATTGCGCAACAGAGTAAATATTGATTGAAATTTTTAAAATTTTGTATTCATTTTCATTTATTTGTTTATAACATTACAAGCAAATTCAAAATGTGTTAAAAAAATCAACCTTATTTTGGAATATTGTATTTACAAATGTGATATGTCTGTATCTATATAATTGATACACATTTTATTTTAATAGGTATTTTGAAATCCTTTTTTTCATAATTATTTATGATAAAACTGTATGTTGATCTGCTTAAGGTGCTAAAGCTTTGTTTTATTTTTCATCATAGGAGGTAGAAGATTTAAAATCCAAATTGGAGAAGGAAAAAAAAATTAGTAAAGACTTCTCATCACAAATGATCCGCTTAAATTCCTTAGTCAAAATAGGACAAGATTCTCTTGTTGCTGAGCAAGAAATGGTCAAGAAATTAAAAAGCCAGCTGGAGGCACAACAGGTAAAGTTCTCTCTAATTAATAATTTTATCTAAGTTAATGGATAAAGTTGTGTTTTAAGATTTTTGCCTTTCATCTTATTTATTATGAATTTTGAAAAATTAATGGTTGATTTCGTGCACAATTCCTTTTTATTAAATTGATTTGAAGTTTTTAATATTAAGTTTTAAATGGAGTTACCATACTTATTCTTATTTTCAATTATGAACCATTTTTAATTGTTATTTAGATTCAGTGGTTGTTAAACAGACCATTTGCAACGCCTTTCTACTTTTACAAATGTTAATGTCTGTCTAAACTATTACTGAATTATTGTATTTTAGGTATCATTGTAAATGATATGTAAACTATTTGATGAGGAAATGTGAATTGTAAATTGGATATAATGCAGTAATATTTTGAGTAAAATTTATTATAGAAATGATTAATAAGCATCTAATTTAATTTGTGTGTTACTAGTTCTGATTAAGGCTAAAAACTTGAGTATTTTTATTGAATCAGTTTTCAGTTTAATTTTTCTAATTTATGAATATGAAGCATAAACTTCTGTAATCTAAAAAGGTTGAAATTATTTTTAAGTGGGGAGGGAGATGAGAGATAATTATTTTTTTTTATCAGTATAGGGCAATACATGTTTATTGTTGCAGTATGTTTAGTTTCCTATTGTCTTAACAACTGCTACCATTAAATACTAATAAAGATAAAAGTACACTGCAAAAATTCTGATTTAATACTTTATAGAGTTGGCTAGAACTTGCTTTTTTCTGTATATTTAATATATATTATTGAATATATGTTTGCCAGAATTATTGAGAATGTTTCATGTCTAATTGCAAAATAATCAATCTTGTCCTAGGCTGCTGCTACTACTAATGGAGGTACAACAGTTCCTGTATCAACTCCTGTAGCGGCCGAGGTATAACAGATTTTCTTTTTATAACCACATTCTTCCAAAACCCATAATCATTCTACTCTAACTATTAAATTTCTAACTTGTAATTTTCATGTTGTCACTCGTTACAGAAGGCATTTTTCAAATTTGAGCAATTTTACTCACCAGTTTTATAATCAGCTTATTTATTCTTAAAATTTCTTTAGACTTTCATCACAATATTTTATATTTGAGCATTATATTAACGTTCTTTACCAACATAGTTTACATTTATTCTTACAAGGGTGTTTGTGCTCCGGGGAAACCCCGGAATTCCGGGGATTTTGAACTTCGATACCCAGAAATTCCGGGGATCGTCGTTCAAAAGGAAGTAGGAATAATAATGAATTATTTATTTTGATCTAAGTAATTTTGTTCAATAATTCATTGAACTTTTATAATTAGGTCATTCAATACTTCATAATTGTAATTTTTCATATCTCTCTCCCCCTTATCGAAACTCCAAAATGTTGGTTGTAAGTCCGTAAAAGTTTCAGGGGATTTTTTGGGGTCGCACAAACACCCCTGTTCTTAAAGGATAAAAATTTTGCTTGTAACTTCACTGTGAAAGTGATACTTCACTTGAATATACTTTTCCAAGGTTGCAATTCTGTTTTCTTTGATCTGTGTATTTACATGTTGTTAAAGCAGTTAATTAATAACGAGTGACAGCATTAACATTAACACACTTCCATTTAACTCTCGACTTACCTATATTCTTCTAGTCTAAACCAAAGAAAAAGAGTTCAGAGAAATCCAAAAATAAAACGGTAAGAATTTGCACTAACATCATTTCATACTTTCCACATTACTTGCATGATAAAATCCTGCATGAACTATCCTCAGTAAAATACTGAGAATTTACTATACCATGACCCCTTCTAATTGTGTTTGTTTCTACATCTTTGCTTCCTAGGGAAGGCACAAAATGACAGGTATGTTCAT
This sequence comes from Argiope argentata, assembly GCA_026289955.1. Classification (NCBI taxonomy): domain Eukaryota; kingdom Metazoa; phylum Arthropoda; class Arachnida; order Araneae; family Araneidae; genus Argiope; species Argiope argentata. Next base: position 2,292,309 of record JAOUZG010028144.1, read on the forward strand.
TTTTGCCTCACTTATGCATGCCTTCCCTTCCCTCTGTGTCTGTTGGGTGGAGGTCTAAGTGTTTCTTTTGGTGTCTGTAGGGGGTTATGTTATCTTTAATTTTGGATGTTCTCTACCCTTGTGTGCGTGTGAAATTCTTGACAATTCATTTTGGATACTTTGTGAACCCCAAGTTAATTTTTCTTCAAATACTAAAAATTGTCACTTAGTGTTCTCCCATATCAAATTGTCTTTTTATATTTATAAGCTGTAGTTTCATTAATATTATATTTTGATACAAAATTAATACAAACCCCCTAAACATCTTAAACTTTCTTTAACTCTTAAATAAATAAAAATTGACAATACTTTTCTGCAAAAAATGCTCGCAATGAAATAATAGAATCAGAATATTCACATGGTTAAAAGTGTCTGCCCTGATACATTGCTTTGATAATTAATAACAAAAATTCCCATAATCTTCCTGTAAAATAATGGATATGGATATTTTGACAAAAGTTGTATGATGGAATAATTAATTTTTACTGAACTCACAACAAGAAATAGTTCTAGGAATTTTGCTTTGCTTCATGTTAATGAGCTATAGCAACTTAGTTGGTAAATTTTAACTTCCATATATTAGATGGTCACAAGTTCAAGACTGTTCAATGTATATAAATATGAGGTAAAATTATGCTATTCCTTGATAGCCATTATTTAGCTTTAAAATTATTTGATAGAACTCCAATGAGGTATAAGCAAAATTAACAATCACATTCTTTACAATTGTCTATTATATTATAAATAAATCAAATAAGACATAGTTCTTTATATTGCAAGCTATCATTAGTCATTTTATAAAGTATGTATTGTGCATCAGGGCCTCAGTATTGCTAAACCCTAAAGAAATGAAATTCCGATTTCCCAGATGTGATTTTTGTGATGTTCATGGAATCCTTAAAAGGTTGAGAGTTTTGTGGTTTCTTAGGGATATGTATAAATTTCTCTAAATAATCTTCATTAGCTATCCTGTAACTTACATGTTATACTAGCGAGTTTTAGAATGAGTATGAAATGTAAATTAATCTGTTTCAATCAATTTAACTTGACTTAATTAGTAATTATTTTGTATTTTTGGACTATTAAAAGTGAATTACAAACATAATTCTTATTAAGGAAAAAAATGAGATTTAATTTCTTATTTGAAATAGAAGAAAAATAAGGAGTATATATATATATATATATATATATATATATATATATATATATATATAAATAAAATATAGGATTGAGACTTAAGCATTTAAAACAAGTATGGACTATCAATTCACATTTACTTAAATAGGATATTCTTCACATTTCTGTTTAAATAAATTATTTAAAATTATTAACCTTTAATAATAAAAGGAAAAGTTAAAGAAATTCAATTCAGTATATTAGTGTAATTATAAGAGGAAGTGTAATTATTAACTGAAAATGGCTGTTTCTGAAAAGAAAGCATTAAAGAACAACAACACACATTTGTGATATTACAGAGCATTCCCATTCTTAATTGTTTGTTTCCTTTGTGTCATTCATGTTCTATAAGAAAATGTTACATTTAACAGTTTAGTGATATTTGTCTATCTGCCCCTCCCCTATCTTCATACAGATACTACCAACTCTGAGGAATAAAATAGATATGTATCTGATGAGATTCGCTTTTTATGCATTGGCTTCTAAATCATTTAAAATACCATGAACTTTGGATGAAATTTGAGCTTTTAGAATTCAAAAATTTAATTATACAGTGGTAATTTGGATGAATTTATTTCTTCAAATTAGTATTTAGAAGATAAGCTTTGGCTTTCTTAAGCTTAAAACAATAAATAAGGATAATATCTTAAAAAATAAATAAGGATGAAAATTGTATATTTATTCAGATGTTGCTTTAAGTTTTGATAGTGAAGACTTTAATTTCTATTATGTCCTGTGGACAATAAATTTGCATTAGCTTATCACGTAGATGTTAAGTGAATAGCAGGATATGATAATCATTTGTTGCACACATAAAAAGAATTCTGTGAGAATCTTCTGTTGGTAACTTAAAAGAATGAGTGTCATTCCCTCACATTTTCATTAATTGCATGACATTTTTTCATCAATTTATTTTAAATTTACAATTAGAATTAAAATTAATAATAATCTGCATCCTTTATAAATGGGTGTATTCTTTTTATTTCATTATTCGTTATGTATTAATGCTTATTTCTTTTTGCAGGATGCTTCGGCTAAAAAATAGACATTTATGCAGGGTGTCATAAATATGAAAAAATTTCCAGAAAAGTGCATTTTTCAAAAACCTGTTTATATTATAGACTTATCATTGTTTTACCATGTTCCAGTTAAAAATGTTTTGAACTCTTAAAGAAAAATCAATGTTATAAATGTGAAGATGTAATATTCTTATATAATTCAATAGTGCCTGCCTTATTTTTTTACTGATCTTTCTGTCGTGAATTTTTTAAAACTTGGGATTGTCCCTACTGTGTTAATTTAAGACTGATATCGTTAAAGTCAAACTGTAAGTATGCAAAATGCTGTGCATAAGCAAATCAAGAGAATGTGTAGCATATATATGTTTTCAAATTAGTATATATAATAAATGTTAATATATTATTTTTCAGATAAATGAATTGAATAATTAAATTATTTAAAGTATATTTGTGCTTGGTGGTTTTTATTTTGTGAAATGAATTTATAATAAGAAATTATTTTTTAAAAAATATTAATTGTACAGAATCATCGAATTTTATCATATATATACATATATATCCTGAAGCATTTACTGAATTTGATATTTAAAAATATAATTCAGAATCTTTTCCCTTTTGATACTGTGAGAAGTTACACATTTCTCTTCAAATTTAAAATTTCTACTTTTTAATTTTAAATGGAATGTGATTTTCTTTTATTTGCATATATAATTTAATTTTGTAAGTGTTGTGAATATATTTCCTATAAAGCATAAAACAGTGGGTGAACCGGGACCAAATATTTTTATGCATCAAGATATTTTGTCTTCTCCATTTTGTCAGTGAAGCTGTACTCAATATATTTGTATGTACTTTCTCACTTGGCTATAGATCATGTCTAAATCCCAATGGTTGCAACGCTGGCAGTGTAACCGTATTTTCTTGAAACATGCTTGCTTTGTTGTTATGGAATAAAGTTTATTATTCATAATTTTAGATTTTTTTACTTTATTCATTTTCATTATTTTATACCTAGATTTCTTGTGTTTATTCAATAGAAAAAATTGATGATGTAAACTTTACAGCATTACAGAAAAAAAAAAACATTTTTTCAGCAGAACAAAGATGAATCCATTGTTATCAACTTCTATGAAAATGTTAAATAGAAGCGATTAAAGTTACATATCAGAAATAAAATGTGAGTAAACAACTTTCTATGACAATGGATGATAGCTCACATTGAATTATTTAAATTTCAATATTCTTACATATAACTCAGTTTAATATGATTATGGTTACAGAATGTTTCTCTCCCATATATTATTTTTTCAACAGCATTTAATAATTCATAACACTTTAAACTACAAAAAATGTACTATTGAGAATCTGGTTGTCAGCTTCCATGATTTTTATTTTATAAGCACTTCAGTGCAAGATTAAATTTATGCACTGAACTGGTGGGAACCAGAATTTATAGTACCAGATCTACAGAAAACGTAATTAAGTTTTAGTTTGTAAAGCAGTTTAAAAACAATTTATTGTGGTTTTAGTATTAAAGACGGAAAAATGGATTTTTGTCCATTTCTGTATAATTCTTTATACTGATAAGAAGGAGAGAAAACCTCAAGTGTTCTTTTTTTCAATTACAGTAAAGACATTCAAATAGTTAATGAATTATTGTTTTTCAAACATTATATATATAAAAAATATGGTACACTCTATGTACTTATCAGAATTCACATATGAAATAATTGTAATATATTTAACATTACACATAAATTTTCATAGATATGATTGATTAGAAATTTGACACCTAATATCATTTTAACCTTTCTATAAAAAATTTTATTTACAAAATAAACAATTACAAAATATTAAAAACATTCATGTCATCTACTCAGTCCATCTATGACAACAATTTGGATTTGTACACACGTAGTACAATCTCATTTCATCCTGAAAAATACAAATAACATCTATAAAATGAGTTGAGAGCTAATTTCATTTTTTATAATACAATTCACTGAAACTTAAAAAGAATACCTAATTCAATACACAAGAATAATTCTGAAAAAAAAAAAAAAAAAAAGTGGAGTTGGCTGTTGCATTAAAAGTTTAGTATCTATTGTTATATCCTCAGAATAACACAATAAGAAATTAAGAAAATTGTAACTTATGGTTTATTATTACACATATTAATAAAAGCTTACAAATTTTATTTTAAACCAAACTTTCATAATTGTGTTAAAAAATTATATTTGCTTTAAAAGAAGGCATTAAATTTTTGAAAAATGCAACAAGTACTCGGATTTGCATAAATTTTATTTCTTACATTATAGCTTCAATACACAAAAATTAAAGAATCCATCATATTTATTTTCAAAAAATCAGTACATCAGAAAATGAATTTTAAGAAATATAAAAACAAATGAATTAGAATTAGGTATCAAATCTAAATTTGGACGCATTATTTCTAACTAATAAATATGCTAGTTATGATTTTTTTTAAAATAGGAAAATTGGATAATATTTATTCTATAGACAAATTCATAGCAAATAACTTTTAAAAATCTATAGCTCTGAATCTAAGTTATTGTTAAGACTGAATCTTTTTAGAATAAAAATCAGTTTATCAATTGAAATATATGAATGAGTATATATAGATATGGTTAGAACATACCTTTAAGGTATAATTTGTTTTAAAAATAAAATAAAAGTGTGAAAGTAATAAAATGAATGAGCTAAAGAAAGAATAGTCATTATAAAAACAAGCATCTGTATGAATGTATTTTGAAAATCAGTTTAAAACATTTTGAATTATTGATTTGTAATCCAGTTTATTAGAAAATAATTATTGCAAATCTATTTTTAAAAATTAGAACAATTTTGAACCAGCTTTGAAAAAAAGATGAAATGAAACAGATTTTTTAAAATTAATTGATATAATTCATAATTAATATACTAAAACAATTGAATATTTCTTTTACATATTTAAAATTTAAGTGAGCTATTTCCAAAGTAAGCAATATTGCTTCTTTGTAGATTTGCATTAAAGACAACATCAAACTGAATTTAAATACTTGCAAATGTAATCTAACATTATTTCTATCAGAGTGTATTATGTATTGTCGAGCAATCAGACACAAAATTTTATAATCAAGTTATACAGAAGCTAAGGAAAATGTAACATTATTATTATTCCATATTTGCTGCTTATTATTCCATTTAATCAAGCAATAACTGCCTGTGAAAATCAGATATTAAAAAAATGAATGCAAATAAGGTATACAAAATTATAAAAATATATAATTTACATAAAAAGAAATACCACATTAGGATAGTCATATAAGTTTGTAACAAAACAACAATGAAATGAAGACAAAAATACAAACCTCAGCTCTTCTGCTCTGAGCTTGGAAAAATACAGATTCTTTGTGATTACATCGAGGACAGATGTGGTCCTCTGTTCTTGGCAGTGTTGGGTCATGAATTACATCAGAAACAATTTGTGTCAGCTCACTGTAAGATAAGGAGATATATAAGATTTGTGTAGGTAAAAATGCCTTATAATTTTACAATTTTGAATTTTAATGTGATCAAGAATAAACAAACATAATTAAAAAGTAATAAAAACAAATTTCTAAAAATACATTTATTTTTTATTACAGAATTAATATGTTGAAGATGAACTTTTAATAGAAAGATAATAGTTTAAGAAATGCAAAATTTTTAACCAAATTTTGAATGATCTACTAAATTAGCCTAGAAATTTATAACAATATGGTTTAAAGACATATGTATTTTTCTTTTATCTAAAAATATCAAAAAACTTTGTTTAATGAAAATAATGATTTTGCATAAATTATACAGTATAGAAAATGTAACAACATATATGGATTTAAATTATGTCTCATAATCTAATTTTTATAATTTAAATTACTAACCCAAGTAAAACTATATGCATCAATGCATACAGAATGATTTTAAGTCAGGGCACGAGGTTGCCAATTTTAAAACTAAGCTTAATTTAGTGCAAAAAGATCAAAATGCAAAATACAGAATTAATATGAAGACCAATTAATGCATCAAAATTTCATATATATTTGTCAAAACACTAGAGAGATTTGTCAATTATTAAAAATTATTGTCATCTTTGGAAGAACTTAATCAGAGTGAAAAGATTTTGGTATAAGAAATAGGATTCATCTAAATCCAAAATTACTGTCTAATATGCATTAAAATAATAATATTATCTATACATCTTAACAAATTTCTTTTTCTAAACTTTTACAATTTTTATTAAGATCTTAAAGACACAGAGCAAAAGTAAAATAGATTTGAATTAATCAATATCTAGTTTCTTAATCTATTTGATAACTATTGTATAGACCTGAAATTGTAAAATCAATTGCAATATAACCAAATTCAAATTAATATGAATAAAAAGCAATCAATAACTCAAATGAAAGATGAATGGTAATCTTATGAAGCTAATTTGAATGCTTTATATTCGAACAAAATAATACAAAGTAAAATTACATGAGAATAATGAACTTACTCTACTTCATGAGTAATCTTGTTTACATATATACAGTTGTTGTTGGTAACTTCTTGATAGTCACAATTTCTGCACTATAAATATAAAATGAACATTATGAAGTAGAAATTATTCAATTAGTTCAAGAATTTTCAAGACAGTTATAGAATGGTGGAAATTTTCCATACAATATGATATAAATAATAAGTATAATAATGTGTAATTTTAATACTGATAATCGAAAATGAAATTAAATATATAAAAATTACTTTATAAATCTTTATTTATAATAAAGCACAATGTGTGTGTGCTTGTGTCTGTTGGCGATGTACAGGCCAGACCGTTCGACCTACAGCTACCAAATTTGGTATATATATACCCTGGGTGCCGGGAATGTGTACTTCAGAGCCCTTTTTTTGAATTTCTAACTAAAATTTTAATTAATTAAAAAATAAACCAAATTTTAACGTTTTTTCACTAAAACTTCCAAAAATCTTACAGCACAAAATTGATTTTTGCATCAAGTTAAAGCGCAAAAAATTAGCTTTACAATGATATTAATGTTTTGACCTACGAATTAAAACTCTATTTTTAATGAATTTTTAAACATTTAATTTAATCGTTTTTTTTCCAACAATTTATTTCGCAAAATAATAATAATAATAATAATAAAATTTTATCTTCTAGGATCTCAAAAAAAAAAATCAGCTTTTAATAAAATGTTGTCATCACATTTTCAGAAGTTCTGATTTAAAAAAAAGTTAATTACTACCAAAATTAAAACAGAAAAATACAATTTTCATCACGTGATTATATTAAATGAATTAAACAGGAAATGTGATATTTTTTAAATAATAAATGCAAGTGAAAATCGTTTGCAATATCAAATTTAATAATTCAATTAAAGAATTAAAATAAATAAAAATACAAAATAAAAATATATTACAAAACTGCGACAGTTAAAACTGAAAAAGAATTTTTAGAAAAGCAACAAACGATAATCTTCTGAGAGTAAGATTAATTATTTAAAAGCAAGAAATCTTAAACGAACTTTTAAAATGACGTCATTTCAAAGAAACGAAGAACAAAAAGCAATGTGAAGAAGATATTTTGTGCAAATCAAAGAATTCACCTTCGTGATTGTAATTTTTCTCTGCATTTTAATGAATCATGCAAAATAAAAACGCATCTTCTTTCAAACAAGCAAATTTGTAAAAGCATATAAAACTATTTTTACCCGCATATTTCAGAGACATCAAAACTTTCTACCAAAACAATATTGTGTTCTCTCACGAGAAAAAATAAATCAAATATCATTCCAAATTAAACATATAAAAATATCATTTTCGGCACGTGTCTATATAAAATGAAATAAATATGAAACATGATAATTTTGGAAAATAAATGGATGGAAACGTTTTCTATGATATTTTACTATACACATATTACTAATCCAATTAAACAATTTTATTTAAGGCAAATATGGCTTAAACATTTACAAGGCATTTTCTGTAATCAGAGCCCAACATCTAATTTCTTAATTTTTTGGGGAAAGATATAAATAATCTCTTAGCAATTGGTCCAAGTGAAATATATAATTATAGATTTAGGGAAAAAATGCTGATGAATTAAATTTTTACATACATCATCTGCTCTGTGAATCATATTTAACAAAATATTCTTGAGACAATAAGTCCTTAAATAATAATAAATTCTTGAGACAAAAGTCCTTAGTTAAATAAGTCTTTAAATAAAATCCAACCAACTAAATCAATCATCAAAGCTGATCGATCTATGAAAATTTCAATATAACTATTATGGTAAAAACTGGCGAATTTAGATCACTTTATCAAGATCTCAAAGAAGCCAATCAAGGTTACTCTAGAATAATTGGTCTAAATTATGATAATGATGATTGTTCTAAACTTGCAATATTCAGAACTGAATAAATCAGCCAGATTTGAAGAAGATAGAAATGCTTATTTATTTATTTAGAAGTTGAAATATTAAGAATATTTTACAAATATGAATCTATAAGACCAAAGGTATTTAAGCCATAATTTTTTGAAATATATTTATAAACCTAAAAAAAAATATTATTGAGAGCATTTATATACATCTAAAAATAAAATTAAAAACTGAAGGTTTCAATTAACCTGTGAAATTTTTGCTGAATAATTCCTTGAGATCTTATAAATTATTAAAAAAAATTATAATGTTTCAATTTCTGTATTGAACATAAATATTCAATGTCGGACTATTCTGCTTTCAGTTCTTAGTTTTATTTAAAGACATGCTTAGATTGAGTAAAGAGGTCGTTGTATTAATTGAAGTTTCATCATTTTCAATTTAATTTAAAAGTGAATTTTACGTGCACTGATAGAAAATCAGAGAGAGATGTGGACTTCAAAGATAGGATTGTTTAACATAATAGTATACTGTCTGTCCATATAGCCTACATAATAGTATACTGTCTGTCCAAAAGGAGATCTCTGGCCGACAGTCGTCTATGTTCACGGCGAGCATTATAGAGACAGGCGTTGATAGGGAGCCTCCATTTCGAATGGGAGGAATCGAACGGAAGTCTGCGGGGGTATTCTTTATCTTGGCGAAAAAATGAAGCGATAAAAAAACTATTGCTCATTCATCTTCTTGCTTTTACCGCAGTTGCTTGTATCTTTATATTTGCTTAGCTTAATTCTTTTATATTTTATTAATATTTCCTTTGGTTAATATTAACTGCATTTCATTATTTAATAATTTTTGTCTCTTGAATTTTGAGATCTTTTAAAACGTCTTTTCGATTTAAGAATGGAGAGATTTTAAAATCACAGGCACGTAAAATTGTGCATAATGTTATAGAATTTTGCTTGAAACTTGCTGAAAATTCGTATTGGGAAAAAGATGGGGTTTTAGAATAACTAGTATATGAGCTAGTAATTCAGAATGGAAGTACAGAATCGGATTCCGATTCAGGAGAAACGGAATCTTGTCACAGTGTTTTAGAATTCTTTTAATTGAAAGTACGCAACTGTCACTCGATCTCTGCTAGTTTTGCACTCTTTTAATAATAATTAATGTGCTTTATAAATAAAAAGGGAATTTTTAAATTCATTTCAATTATTTTAATTGTAAGTTATAGAAGATATAGAATTTTATTTAGCTTATTTTCTGAAGCTACGAAATTTATTTGATTCCTTTTTGTTATTTTCTATTTTTTCAATAATGTGTTCTTGTTTTCTGTTATTCAATATGTTGATAATCAAAAGTTTCAGCTGGACATACTTTTGATTATCCTTAAAATTTGATAAAATGTAATTGTTAATTTTGAGTTTCGAAAAATTGTATATATATCAAAAATAAGAAAATAAATTTATTTTGGAGAAGTTTTAAACATATTTAACGATGGATATTTTACTAACAGCAACCTTTTATAAAAATTATGAAATAATTACGATTATTATGTTATTATTTTTATGTTGAATTAGACAGATTACTTCGCGTTTGCTGCGGAGAATTTGATCTTAAGTAGTAACATAAATTTAAAACAAATAAAATGAAAATTATTTTTTTTGCCATGCTGGATTCTACTTAATTTTTTTTCTTCTTGTGTAGTCATTAGACATATAAATAATAATTCAGTTTTTCTATTTGATTTACTCTGTTCTTTCTGTACTAATCAGATAGAAAATTCTGTATTATTCTAACAGAAATAATATATATTTTCAAAATTCCAAGTAAGCAAATGATTTTCAACCCAGTGAATTATTTTTCGGATTTGCTTTCGAAAATTAAAGGCAATATATCAATACCGCCAATTAGGCGCTAAATGCGCCAACCTAAGAAACTTGAATGAATTTCTACCTCTGCGAAATTGACTCTTCCTGCAGTAACCTGTTTCTATAACTCTCACCATAAACACAGACGACTGTCGGCCAGAGATCTCCTTATGGACAAATAGTGAGTGAGTTATATGGCTATCGAAATTTGAGGCTTAAAAATATTTTGCTGAAAAATTTATTATGAGACCAAGTTATATATAAAAATGATTTAACCCTTTAGTCGGCATTAATATTGGCAAACCGACTGGTCGCCAAAGGCGACTAGTATCTAATAAAAAAGGATAATATACTTACAGCATAAAGAAGTACTTTATTTTCTTTATCTTCTCTCGGGTACAACATGTTGTTACTAAAAAAAAAACTTTAATTATACAAATCCTTTATTGTAATTTAATGAAAACATTTTATTTTCATGAAATTTATATTGATATAAAAGTTAAATGCATAAATAATTTGGATACAATAATAATTAAGAATACTAAATACATTTTTTTAAAAAAAAACTTTATTGACAAATGCCATGAAAAGTATAAGGAAGGTTTTAATGAATGTTCTGAGATTATTATTTAAATAATTCATAAATTAAAACTTTTAAAAACTGTTTCTATAAATAAAAACATTTTATTTTTAGAACTGCCATTTGAAATGACCAAAAATTATTCCTACAAATTATGTTGATTAAAGCCTTTTACCAATTTAAAAATGTAATGAATATAAAAGGATGTTAATTTTTTAATGGGCTTTTTAAATTTTTTTGAAGCAATCTGAAGCATTTTTCAAGATGAAAAAAATACTAAACAGTAAATGATACTCCCATTTTGAATAAAAATAAAGTTACACAACATAAAGTTATAAACATAATTTGAGAGAATATATAAAATTGATGACATAATAATAAAATTAGAAAAATTACAATAAATTTTAACATTTAATATGGAAGGTTAAATAAATGACATAAAAGGCATTAAAAAATAAAATCATAGAAAAATTTGGATTAGCATTATGCTAATTATTAAAATAAAATATTTACCACTCCTGACAAAATTTTATACCAACAAAACCAGGTCCAGCAGCATTTTTCTGGCCGCTTTTCAAGGTAAAGCTGAAAAGAATATTTTTACAATAGCATTAAATATTTCTTTAAACAAAAATGTTCAGCAAATAATTAAATTTTTAAAGAAAAAATAAGTTAATATTTGAAATATTTAATAAAAAATAATTAATTTACATAACATATTTTATAAAGTAAAATAAATATCTAATAAAATGATAAAAATTAGATTTTAAATTTTTTTTTCAAATATGGCAGTAGTGAATGCTATTGTGTAAATTTTCATTATGAAACAAAACAGTATGGATACTATAAAGTTTAAATTTATTAGATACAACATAATATATCTAATTCGACATAATCAAAATTTTGAAATTGTTATGCATTTTGAATAAAAAAATTGGTTAATAGAAAAATGTTTTTTATTTATTTATTTTTCATTTTTCTTTTTAGTATGGACAAATGTGTGTATATATAAAATATATGTGGTAAATTGATTTTAATAATTTATATTACTTATAAGTATATGTAATCATTTTATGTAGCTTCTAAATAAAATGATATTTAATTATAAGATTTGACAACACCTACAGGCTTAATCAACTGACATCTCTTTCCAAACTTATTGATTTAAAGAGTTCTTTTCAATCAATGAAATTAAGTTAAGCTCATAATTTTATTAAAACAATATAAGTACATAAATTAAATGTGCAACCGAGCCAAGTAAGAAAAAGTTTGCAGAAGTAAGTTAATAATAAAAACCACATATAAAGAAATACCATTTTAATTTTTTAACTTTATTACAAGAAATAGATACATTTCAAATGAGAAAGCTAAATTTATCTCTTCTTATTTTGTATATTAATAATACATAACATCAGATAAACTATTAAAGTACAATAATTTTCAATTTATTTAATATATAAAACTAATAGTTTCTTTTTCCTCCTCTCTAGCTCACAATTTATTTTTAAAAACAATTGTAAAATAAATAAATAATAAAAATTTTATTAAAACCAAAGTTTAAAGTATATAATTCAGCAACTTAATAGTATTTTCAAACATTAGAACATCAATAATAATATCAAAACAACGTTGATTTAAAAAATAATTTTGAATTTAACTCACAACAATAAAACTAAAACAATTTAAAATGCCAAACTTTTTGAAATTTAACGAAATTTTAAAATTATGTTGATTAAATCTAGGAATTACTTTTACAGATAGTAGAAGAGCTACAGGAATGGAATAATATCTTGACAACAACAATGTAGTTGTGTGTGTATTATCACAAACATGTCTCAGAAAGAGAGATTTGTTCATAGAATTCTGAAACATCCAAAAGATTAAGACCATAAATATCATACTTTTAAATGAGTTTAAAATAAATGACATTTTAGAATCAGCCGGTTAAATTCTAAGATACAGATATAGGGTGATCTGTCAACAGTTGGATCAACACGAAATTCATAGTAAAAAATAAAATAGAATAATACAAAACTTACGACATTGTAGGTGAAGTGAAATATCTCACAATTGCAATAAAAAAGAAATTTTTTAAAAAAATACAGTAGCAAATGCACCGAATAATCAAAACAACACGACGCTAATATTTACTAATCAACAACAATGAATTTTTCTCTGTTTGAAGAAATAACCGAGTTGAGTTGCTAGTTTTCAGTCAGCAAAAGTTCTCTTAGAAAAGCTATAAAAACAAGAGACACAATATATTGTATAACCCGGTTCTTCTCCCCCCGAAGAACTATAGGAATTAAAAACATAACTATTAAAATCTAAGTAAAATCTCAGATTTAACCGATAAGCACATTGGAGACTATATTTATCCTCGATGTTAAATGCTACTTACTAAATCCTATTAATTTTAATACTTTGATCCGAAAAAATACTTTAAGTCAATTTTTCTTCAAAAACTTTATTTATTTTACTATTAATCAAAACAAACTCCTCAATATTTTGATGAACCCTTTTTCAAATTAGGACACTGGAATGCGAATCAAATATTCTGAAATATTGGATGTATGCATGTGCACAACATTTGGCTGGAATTATAAAGTCTGGCGATTGAATTGCCACTAACCGAACTCTTAACGCTAGAGTTTAAAGTTAGAGTCTAGAGTTAAAGAAAATCCAACAGAGAAATTTTAGGTATTTGAGTAAAAGTCACTCCCCTTCCCAACTCCATCCTTTACACTTATTTATGTTACATTTCATTACATCCGATATCAAAAAAGTTGATTATATAGTAAAATAATTATAATTACATAGTAAGGCAAAAGATCAATGAATCTTGTTAGTGAATAATTTGTATGTATACACACTTACATTTAATCCATCATATCAAAACAAATATTTAATCTAACCTATATGCAACTTAATAAACATAATTAGTAAAACATTTTCTCTTCTTTTTTTACCATCATTTTTACTGACTGTTAACGAACTCATTGTCTTTAGAAATTCGATTGGGAACAGAGATTTTGTCTAATTTCAATTAAATCTTTTAAAACTTAATAATCGATATCTTGGTTTTTTTATGGCTCTCTCCACAAAACATTAATTTTTTTAAAAAATTTGGAAAACCATTTTAAATCATGCTACTTTAATAATCTTGCATCTATTCTTCGTATTCAGGCTTTTATCTAATCAAAGGAAGTTATTTGGTCAATGATAGTTTTAAAAATAAGAAACCACAGACGCTATTTTACTTTGATAGCTATTGTAACCTTTATAAATTTTATTGAAGATAAGGAAGTAACAGGAACTGAATATATTTGCAATTTTAACTTTACTTCTACGCTTATTACTTTGTCCTATTCATAATATACAGAAAATGAAGTATAATCGACATAAAATTTGAGATCTAGATTATGGCTAGTATCCACAATTTATATTTCCATGAGTTCGAAAAATCCATTTTTTAAAAATGTAGGTTCGTCTACCTGTCTGCCTCTTACTGGGATCGTTTAAAAAGGCTGAAATTTCGTAATCGGTTTTTATACCAAATTTTGAAATTTCTATCAAATTTTTAATTAAATCTGTTCTGAGGAAGTCTATCCCTCTGTCTGTTTGAATATAATTTAACACGGTAAGTACAAGCCGAAGAGAGATAAATAGATAATATTCGGTGCACATATTTAACACCTATAGTGTAGACGTCTCTAAAATGTGAAACAAAACCAAAAATGGGTTGATTGCTGTGGGTCTGTACATTCAATAATTCAATAATTCAAAAACTTAATAATTTAAATATATCAGAATCAAGCTTAAATTTCTGTGACTACAAGTGTAGTTTTGCGTCAAATCTTTTTCAATCGGCTGAGAAAAATGTGTATAAAGAAAAAATTCGGATAATATTAGCCTCATGCCAAGAATTTCTTAGGCTTAATAAAAATATTAAATTCACGTCTTAAGATAAGATTTCACTATTATTGTAAGTCAATGACATGGAAGACGTTTTCTGCCATTTCAAATTTGCTAGAGATTAGGTGAGAAAGTTTTTAGGAGACCACTCTTGCTGGCTTTTAATTTTCCTTATTTAATTTGAAGGTAATTTCTATATTGATATTTATCGCATCTACTATGTCTACTATATAATTTTCTATGATCTTTATTTTACAGCTCTATAAGTCCATTGGTACAGAGAGAAATCAATTTTTAAAAAGGGCTTTGCACAGCTGGTTTTGTATTTCGGACGCACACATACGCTCAGGCACATACGCACACAAATACACTCGCACAATCAATCAAATAATAAAAAAGAGAAACGGAATAAGTTCACTTCTCTTTATTTTTTACTCAATAGATTTTTTTAGATTATAGAAGAGTTGTCGTTATATTCTTTCGGTTGCTTCTTAAAGGAATGGACCTAAACAGTAATTAAAATATCGGAATTGACATTAAAAAGGGAAAACAATTAAAATAGTAACTTGGAAAAAAATAGTAATTCTAAACACACACACACACACACACACACACACACACACACACACACACACA